>CANTUQ010000144.1:1245000-1702460 GCA_947683425.1 Excoecaria cochinchinensis | reverse complement strand
TCTGCAGGGTTGGCCACTAGGAGTAGAATTATTTATTTTTTCTCCTCTTGTAATTCTTTTTGCATATGTAATTTTGTAAAGGATTTAAGATGTAATCTCTTTGATATTGTATATAACTAGATTTTGATTATATATGATGCATGATTTTCTATTATTATTATTAGTGAATGCTTCCGCTTAGTGCACGTATGTATTGTTATGCATGTATGTTTGCCGTGTCGTGAGTGAGTGTCAGTAGCGCACCCGACATCCTTCCAACGGGGGTGTCGGGGGTGTTACAGATCATACTCCATCTAGACACTACACAAGACAAGACACATCTATATTAGGCCACGACACAAAACCGACTCGCAGGCGAAGATTCGACACTCAAACAATCAAAGACCACCAGAACCAGCAAAACCGGCGCTCTGATACCACTAAATGTAACACCCCATATACCCCCATTGGAAGGATACCGGAGCGCTACCACGATGCTCACTACACTTAAGCATACAACTCAGTGGAAGCAAACAATAAAGCGATAAAACATAAACAAACTAAAACATAATATATATATATATATATATATACACTACAAATTATACATTATTCGAATATTACATAAATAATATTACCAAAATAATATACAAAATAAATACAGGAGGAGTACAAAAATAACAAAAACACTTCTAACTCCTATGTGGCCAATCCTGCAGATACACGACTTGAACCGAACCAAAAATCTGCCACCTACACGGAAAAAGAACTCGTACTATGTGATGCCCCAATGCCCCCTGGAAGGACAAGGGAGCGCTACACGACACTAAGCATGCAAATACCTTATTAACCTGACTTTCATTTTAACATTCACTACTACTTATGATCCATGCATACCACTACATTAAGCTTTATCACTAGTTCTTCACTATTCACTGTTAAAAAGTACAAGCTTCACTACAATAAGTCACTTATAACACTATACATGTACAAAAAGAATGACTATTACGAAAATGGAGCTTAACATACAAAATCTGTACACTCAAGAGAGACCCTTCATGCTCCTATGGTGGCCTGCAGAACTCCTTCAAAAACTCGTCTACAATCCACAACCTACATGGGAGACAAGCACCCGTGCTAAGCGATAATGCTTAGTGGGGATGTACAAACAAGCACTAACACAATAATCACAAAGCACTACACGCTAAAGATCATGCTTAGCAGATAAGGCATATCATTTACACTCACTATAGCAATATCACTCTAGCATGCCAATATACACTAGCTCATGCTAATCACAAAATCATATAATGTCTATAACATGCTTTAATTCACTATTCACTTACCGAAGTCAATTTCCACTTCACAATGCCAATTAAGGTTACACTAACAATATATCGATTTCACTAGCATGATATCAATAAATCATCTTTGAATGATTATCTCTAGTATGCCATTAATGGAACACAATCATATACAATATTATCATTAATCACTGATATCATACCATGCTCAATTATCACTACACTACGCCAATAGATGGCTCACTATAAGATCACTAGATCACTGACATGGAATGATATTACACTTATATTAAATACATTATAAGTCAATACACTGATCACATAGTCATATTCAATAGCATCATTAATCATTATCAGCCTGTAAAGTTTTAGTAGTGGATACGGGTACACTAATCAATAACACTAGAGACCAAGGTCTCGAACATTATATCACTAGGGACATAAGTCTCCAACACTATATCACTGGATACCCATAGGTATCAATTACTAGACACCCGTCAGTGTCACACTAACAGCCGTAAATCACTAGCCCTTCATAAGCATGCTTATGTATCCACGACCCGACCACAGGCTTATAGGTATATTTGTTCATTCACTACTCATACATGCTCATGGCATCATTCACTCGCATATAATTCAATCGCATATTAAAATTCATTCGCATGATTTGATTCTCCTCACATGTTCACAATTTGCATGATAATGCAATCAAACTTAGTTAGGCTATCATGCATTTCTAATTCACATAGTCACATGTTCGCATGATGATGCATTCAAGCTTAGTTAGGCTATCATGCATCTCTAATTCGCATAGTCACATGTTTGCATAATGATGCATTCAAGCTTAGTTAGGCTATCATGCATCTCTAATTCGTATAGTCACATGTTCGCATGATCATCTCAATTATATGCTTATATACTTCATTTATCATATTCGCATCCATGGTTTTCCATCCTTATTTATACCCATTCACATATTTAATTCATCACCTTTAGAACACTTAGAGCTCATACATATTTATATACATTAGCATGCATAGTTCATTATGCTTAAGATACTCATTTTATAATGATAAACATGGATTGGACAAGCTATGGGAACTCGTAGTAAAGTTCGGCTACATTTCGGGAAGAAAAACACCCTACATAGACAAAACAGGGAAGAGTCATGGTGGTAACCACTTGGTTGTGGCCGAGAGGTCCATTTGCATGCGATTCTACCCTCTCTAGGCACTGATCACGGTGGTAATGAATTGGTTGCCACCATGACATACTAAATTAAGCAAAACAGAAGCTAACTTTTGAGACTGGTTCACACCACAATTTTGTAAAGCCCAAACGGATGTCTTACGCTCAATTTTAGGCAAAGTTCCCTCATAATATTTGTTCCTCTATGTCTTATCTTTCCAATAGGATAAGATTTAGGTCAATTGGATTTATAATGAAGGAGTTATGGTCAAAATAACACAACTGGTTCCAGAAGCCCTCCTACAGAATTTCATCTATGGTTATGGTCAATTTGGAAGACGTTAGAGTCCTCAAATCAAAAGAGCTATTTCTAGGACATTTAAAGCCACGACTCTTATGTTCTATTCCAATTAGTCTCACCCCTTTTGGTGTTTTGAAACTCATCTTACACAATAAACAAGTCACGGGGGTCAGTTTAGGCTTCTAAGACAGGTTAACACAATCAATAGTTAGTGCTGGTTCACTTATGATGCTAATTCCATGGTTTCTTACTCATCACATGGCAATACACATTCAAATACACTTCCATCCAAGTTCATAACCATGCTCAATTCCATAAATCACATATTCAATATCAATAACCCATTTAAGCTAAACAACCATCACATACACTTGAGCAAAATTAACACATAACACACATATATATCCCTAACCTCTTGGAGCACTCCTTCCTTTACTCTTATATATCACTTTCTCTTTCCCCTTTGCAGCTCTACTTGGCTCTTCAACTCATAACACATACAATACATACAAATCCATTAGACTATACTCATAATCTTAACAATCAAAATCAGAATTAGAAGAAGATGAGGAAGATACACTACATACTACATATCTTTCTAGTCAATACTCTTCTTCTCAACTATCACTATCCACTCTTAGGACTTCATAATCAAAGAACAATTAAAAGAGAGAGACAAAAGGAAGGTAAACATTTGAGAGAGAGAGGCCGGATCAAGGGATCAAAATGGCTGAATCAAGGAACAAAATGACAGGTTTACTCACTAATCCTACTCATGCTTACATGCAAAGGAGGAGGTGTCAACTTCTCACTCTCCCTACATAAGGTGGCCGGCTCACACACTAACACGTGGTGTCCACTAACATTCAGCTGAATAATTAATTAATCTAATCAATGACCATTACTTTAATTAATCATTATTTGCTAATTAATCATGCAAGTTACAATTCAGCCACTTCAGTACTTTATTTTTCTTCAATTAAGTCCCTCATTTCACTTTTACAATTAGGTCCAATGCTGTAAACCCTAATTATCATGCACACTTTTACACTAATGCCACTTAATTCTTCTAGGGTGATTTTCGGGGCGTTACATACTAAGCGGTAATGCCAAGTGGGGAGGAACAACAAAACAAAGAGCACGGTACAATAATATCATGCAGAAAATACTTATAAATAAACATTAATAGACTGAAATCTTTAAATAACAAAAGATAAGAATACCAAACGCAGAATCATCTAACTTAAACAATTAAAATAACAACATTATACAGAAATCCAAAACCAACAGAAGTCACCCAAAAGACTCAATACCACATTGAACAAGAAAATAACACCATCGCTAACAGCCTGAATTTCATATATCGCGGATACGGGAACTCTGCGCTCTACTGGATACTGTGAACAGTATCAAAGTGAGAGACCGAAGCCTCAATCACACACTGCACGGGAGACCAAAGTCTCAAAACATTTTATTGTAGAGACCGAAGCCTCAAAACATTTCATCACTGCACGAAAAATGACCATCTCGGAGGTCGGCCGATCGACCCAAATGAGGCCTACCTAAACAGCTGTAATCTTATATCCCTAAATAAGCATGCTTATCTATCCACTACCATGATACTTCAGGCTAAACACACTCGCTCATAACAACAACACTACCCTTCCAAAAACCAAAAGTCATAACACTGGGACACAAGAATCACAAAATGTTCACTAGACAGTGCTAAAAGTACAAGTAAAAAACACGAGCATCAATGACAATCATTCACTCAATTCAAAAAATTTAAATTAACAAGGCATAATCAAAGACATGAGCATGCAATAATGAGAAACCATGCAAAGTGAAGCAAAAGATTCACTTCGGAAAATAGGGCAAGCAGGGAGGGCCTCTGTCGCGATCACGACAGAGAGCAGAGTACCCCGTCGCGTGCTCGGGCATGAAGGCGCACTCACGACGAAGCACGCTTGCAAATGCTCGCAATACTGAGCTATGTCATGCTCATGATGAACGTCGCGCCCGTGACAGAGACCGAACACTTCCCCTTTGCGATCGTGCTCGCAAGCGCGCTTGCGCTGGGGCTTGGTTCACAGTAGCACAGCCTACCGAGCTCTCTGTCTTGTTCGCGATATGCATCGCGCTCGTGACAGAGGGCTCCTCAGGGATAAGAGAGCAATTTCACACTCTATCGCGCTCGCGATAGAGCTGAGAATTTCCCAAAAATTGTTCTTCACTGCACTTCCTTGCAAATCGTCCAACACTGAAACCACTCAATATCACACCCCGTTTGCCCCCTAGTAGAATGAGCCATATATGTGAGTATGTATTTGTATGTGTTTGGCATATCATAAGTGTATTTTGAGAATATTGCATGTTTTGTGGTTTTATTACGATGTGGGAGTGCATATAGAGATAAAGTGTGCATAAGTGGAGTTGTGGTTATATGCATGTGAGCATATCATTGTGTGTGTGTTAGATGAGAGAACATGGTGTGTGTTGCTCATACATGTGTAGGGTGCATTATTAGAGTGTTTCATTATGTGTGTGTGACATGTGCATTTTGTGTGTGAGTGATTAATGCCCTCCACTAAGATGTTGATAAGTGTAAAGGGGACAAAAGAAAGGAAAGAGAAAGAGGAAAAGGGGAAAATTCAGATTTTCTAACCCATTTTCCCGTTCCCCTTCTTCTTCCTCTTTGCTCTTCTCTAAGTGTTTTGCTTGGATTCAAGTTAGTGTGGTGGGGATTAATTACTCCTTGTGTTTGATTGGTAAGCTTTATGCTTTTGGTTTTGCTTTTGTTCAAGTTCTTCTTCTTGCCTTGTATTTTCTGGTTTTGGGTTTTAAGTTAAGGTTTTGAGTTGTGTATTTTTTTGTTGTGATTTGTTGCTTAGCTGAACCTCCAAGAGATCCTAAAGGCAAGGAAGTTGCTAGATCTAGTGGAAACAAGTGATAGAGCTTCTAATTTTGAGGTTTGGGAATTTGTGTTATATTTTGATAGTATGTGTAAATTGAATAAATTCTGGAAATTTTGATGTTCTTGATGCTTTTACTAGTTCTTATGTTATGGGTTTTGGTTCTTTTTGTCTATTAAACCTTGATTATGAATTTTGGAACCATTTATGAGATCGATAGATATGTGATGTGAATAGTGATGCAATTAATTGTGTAAATTGATGTTGTTTGAGGAATATGAAGTTGAATCTTATATTGGCATGATTTTGATCATGGATTTGGGTTGAATTTAAAGTTTGAGTCAATATATCATGGTTTGAGTGAGGAATTTTAGTGTTGGATTGAAAAATCTGGTGTTTTGGCTCGACAGTGTGGAATCTGGGCATGGGTCACGGTGACAACCAATTTGGTTGTGACCGTGAGGTGCCCAGATTTTGCTTCTGTTCTGGGTTCTGGGTACGTCACGGTGATAACCATTTTGGTTGTGACCGTGAGGTACCCAAACCTTTATTTCTGTTGGCTTATTTGGTACGTCACGGTGACAAACAGTTTGGTTGTGACCGTGAGGTACCCAGAACTTCAATTCTATTTTGGGTTGGGGACAAGTCACGGTGACAACCATTTTTATTCTGACCGTGAGATGTCCAGATTTTGGATTCAGTTGAGTTGCTTAGTACGTCACGGTGACAACCATTTTCGTTGTGCCGTGAGGTACCCCTTATCAGCATTCTGCCGAGAGCTTTGGTATATCATGGTTGTAGCATTCTGCCGAGAGCTTTGGTATGTCATGGTGAAAACCAAATTGGGTGTGACCGTGACCTACCTGTCATGGTGACAACTAGTTTGGTTGTGACCGTGACCTACCCTGTTTTGCAATAAAATCCTGTTTTCTTCTCACGTTTTAGAAATGTTACACTTTTGATTTTAGCATTCAATATCACTTATTATGAGCTATATTTGTGCCTGTATTGTTCTATTTAAAGTATATGAATTCTTTATTTGTTATAATTAAAATGTGGACGTTAATTATATGATTTTAGCCTTCAAGAGTCAGTCTAGTGGATAGTTAGGCATGCCTAATAGAGTCTCTCAGCTGCAGCCCTTTGTTTTGTTTGGACCTCGATCAAGTCCCCGCTTGGTTCCTCGCGAACCACTTTGTGTTCGGATCTTGTTTAAGGTCCCTATTGAAAATGTTTTGTGGAAATTAAAAGTAAAAATTTGTTTCTCGATTCGTACCCGTAAGGTACTATTTATGGCCGGTTCGTACCCGTAAAGTACTGTTTGTTCACATCGTTATCCACTACTTTGAGTCAGCAGGCACTCTGTCTTTTTGAATTGCTTTGTTAAGTATAGAATTGTATTATCCGAATATGCTTATTTATGAGATGTTATGAAGGCAGTGGCATTTTATCGACGGTATGACTTTATATGTTTACATGTTCATATGTTCACACTCTTGTTTAATGCGTATTTCTGAGTATGCCACCTGTATGTGTTTGCCTTGACGACCATTATGAATGGTTGTCCTTATGCTATATGTGTGTTTCCCCACTAGGCGTTTATCACTTAGCCCAGTGTGTTTACCCGCGCAGGTGCAGAAGGAGTTTGCTAGGGAGAGTCACAGCCATCGGAGTCAACACAGCTGGGTCTTTAGTGTAGTGCCTACTTTTTGTATCTCGATGATTATTTTTTGTAATGGAACTCTCTTACTTCAGTTTTGTAATAGCTTCCGCATATGTATATGTATAATTTTGGTTATGTAATTATCCTTTGTATCTTTGGGTTGATCAACAGTAATGTAATGATTTCCGTTATATTAATGCATAATCAGCTTATTTCATGATTGGTTTCGTAAAGTTTTAATTTACCCTGTATTTCGGTATGTATGTTTATGTATGGATGTATGTATATTCTATTTCTGTGTTGTGGCACTTCTACTCATACGGCATCTCACTCCTTATCGGATGGGATCGCCTAAGTACGGGTAAGGGGTGTTACAAGTTGTGGTATCAGAGCCCAGGTTTAGGCATTTCTGGGTGATTGTTTATGTGATGTTATGTGTGGATACGTCTATATCTAGGGCTGTGTTGGCTGATGTGGCTGTCGTCTTGTTTGTTAGATGGATTCTAATTTTGCTCACGGTGCACTGGAGGAATCCGCTGAAAGTGTGAATCCTCCAGCTGTAGATCCATCCGTTTCTATTTCTGTGTCGGCTCAATGTGCTAGGGTCCAGCCTGAGGCCGCTGCCATGCCTTTTGAGGCGATGTTCAGATTGCATCAGGACATAGCTCAGGTTTTGGAAAGGGTGACTGTCCCTAAAGCTCCGATAGAGAGTTTAAGAAGAGCTGGTGTTGAGGATTTTTATGGGACCGGGCTAGATGAGTCGGAGTTAGCTGAGAAGTGGCTTGATAAATTAAAGAGAGCTTTAAAGGAAGTCAGATGTCCTCCTGATCAGCAAACTGAATGTGCGGTGGCATTGCTTCAAGGGTCGGCTTATGAATGGTGGGAGTTGGTATGTAGGCAACCTCAGATGCCTAATCCGGTTACATGGGAATTCTTTGGGGAGGAGTTCACAAAGAAGTATGTGACTCGGGCATATAGGGACGCAAGATGGGCACAGTTTCTGAGTTTGAAGTAGAGGGCTTTGTCAGTTTCAGATTATGAGAAAGAGTTTAATCGGCCGTCTCGCTATGGTCCGCGTGGGGTTATGACAGATGATTTCAGATGCAAGAATTTTGAAGCTGGGTTGAACGAGTCTTTGAAGATTGCTTTTATTTCTTTGATGTGTATGCCTGGGGTAAGTTATTATCAGATTGCAGAGGCGGCCATGAGGGTGGAGAAGACGAAATCATTGCTTAGGGAGAGAGCTCAGCGAAGGAATTCTACTCGGGGTGGTTCTTCCTCATCTTCAGGTAAGAGATCTAGGAACCCGTAAGATGAGCCATTAGCTGGTTCGGCTACTAGAGGTAGAAGGGCAAGGTTCAGCAGCGGTATCTGGTTCTAGCAGAGGGGGTAGATCGGATGCTACACCTGTTTGTGCTCATTGCAACAAGGCTCACCGGGGTGAGTGTAGGTGGCTAACGGGTGGGTGCTTTAAGTGTGGAAGCACCAAACACCATTTGGCAAATTGTCCATAGATGAGCGAGGATTCGGGTCCTCAGAGAGGAGCTAGTGGAGCTGTATCTAATGCTACTCAGGCTGCCCGTGGTAGGGGTCGAGGTAGAGGTCGAGGCGGTCGACCAAGAGAGGGAGCTGTTTCTGAGACGGTTGAGCATCCTCCACCAGTTGCAGCTAGAGCTTATGCAATAAGAGCCAAAGAGGATCAGGATGCCCCTGATGTGATTGCTGGTAAGTTCCTACTCCATGACACTGAATTATATGCTCTAATAGATCCTGGTTCCACACACTCATATCTGTACACGCATAAGATTGTTGATAAGTTGCATGTGGTAGATCAGTTAGACTATGAGATATGTGTGACCAATCCATTAGGGCATAGTGTCAATGTGAGTAGAGTCTTTAGGAATTGTCCTTTGTTTGTGGAAGGTGTAGAGTTCCCAGTGGATTTGATAGAGCTGTCGTTCCGAGAATTTGACCTGATTTTCGGTATGGATTGGTTGAGTAAGCATCGGGCCGTAGTTGATTGTCATAGGAAGACCTTTGTGCTTCGGGATAGGAACCGAGCTCCAGTGTTTGTAAGAGGTTTGGGTGCGAGTTCTGTAAACAATGCGATCTCAACGATTCAAGCCAAGAGGTTTTTGAGGAAAGGTTGTGAGGCTTTCCTAGCTATGGTTTTGGATTCCAAGAGAGATCAAGTTAGAATTGAGGACATCCCTGTTGTGCGGGAGTTTAGTGATGTTTTTCCAAGTGATTTGCCGGGTTTGCCTCCAGAGAGGGAAGTTGAGCTAGCTATAGAGATCATGCCAGGTACCACACCTGTATCGAAGGCACCTTATCGGATGGCTCCTGTAGAGTTGAGAGAATTAAAAACTCAACTGCAAGAGCTATTGGATAAGGGGTTTATTCGACCAAACATATCTCCATGGGGAGCTCCGGTTCTGTTTGTCAAGAAGAAGGATGGGTCTTTAAGGATGTGCATCGATTACAGGCAGATCAATATCACAGTGAAGAAAAAGTATTCGCTACCCAGAGTTAAGGATTTGTTTGATCAGCTTCGGGGTGCAGGAGTCTTTTCCAAGATAGATCTTCGATTGGGGTACTATCAGCTTCGGGTTAAGGATGAGGATGTGGTTAAGACTGCATTTCGGACTCGGGATGGCCACTATGAGTTCCTTGTGATGCCGTTTGGTTTGACCAATGCTCCAGCGGCATTCATGGATTTTATGAACAGAGTGTTTAGGCCATACTTGGACCAATTTGTAGTAGTGTTTATAGATGATATCCTGATGTATTCCAAGGATGAGACCGAGCATGAGGAGCATCTCCGATTGGTTTTGCAAGTGTTGAGGGAACATCGGTTATTTGCTAAGTTGAGTAAGTGTGATTTTTGGCTTCGGGAAGTGTCATTTTTGGGCCACATAGCTTTAGCCAAGGGTATTCAAGTAGATCCAGCTAAGATTGAGGCAATAGTTGATTGGAAAGCACCAAGGAATGTTGAAGAAGTGGAGAGTTTCCTTGGTTTAGCGGGGTACTACCGTCGATTTGTTAAGAGTTTCTCTGTGATTGCCGCTCCGATGACTAGGTTACTGAGGAAAGGAGTTAAGTTCGAGTGGTCGGATAAGTGTCAGGCTTGCTTTGAGAGGTTGAAGCAGTTGTTAGTCGAAGCTCCTATACTTACTCAACCCATTTCAGGTAAGGAGTTTGTTATGTATAGCGATGCTTTAGGTGTTGGTCTGGGATGTGTTTTGATGCAGGAAGGTAAGGTGGTGGCTTATGCATCTCAATAGTTAAAGCCACATGAGAGGAACTATCGATGCATGATCTTGAGTTAGCAGCGGTTGTCTTTGCTTTGAAGATTTGGCGCCATTACCTCTTTGGGGAGAAGTGCAGGATCTTTACGGACCACAAGAGTTTGAAGTATTTCTTGACTCAGAAGGAACTGAATATGAGACAGCGTCGATGGCTTGAGTTGTTTACAGACTACGATTTCATTGTGGATTACCATCCGGGTAAGGCCAATGTAGTCGCAGATGCTTTGAGTCGGAAGTCAGTTTATGCCTTATTTCTGAGGCGGTTTAGATGGAGGTTTGGTTCGGATGGGGCTTTAATAGCTCAGTTGAGAGTCAAGCCTACCTAGAGACAGCGGATAGTTGTTGCTCAGAAGATTGATGAGAGGATTCCGTGGATTGTGCAAGAGGTTAGTTTGGGCAAGCATCAGAGTTCTCAGTTCTTGATGGAGTCCTTTTGTATGGGAACCGTTTGTTTGTTCCCGATGATAAGGATTTGAGAAAGCAGCTTTTGAGCGAGGCACACAGTACCGTTTTCATCATGCATCCCGGGAGTAACAAGATGTGTCGAGATATTAAGCAATTTTACTAAGCGTTATCGTTTAGCATGGGTTGTTTTCCCGTGTAGGTGGCAGGTTCGATTTGGAGTCGGACATCTGCAGGTAGGCCACTAGAAGTTTATAGATGGAGTTTCTTTTTATCATTCACTTATATTTTTTTTATTGATACAAGTTTTGTACATGGATTTTGGTTTTGGCAATGTAATTTTTTAAAGGAATGTTTCTGTATATGTCTATGTATAAGGTTTACAAATCTCTTTTGCAAAACTTAAATGGTTTTATTTATATATATATATATATATATATGTTGCATTTGATATCTTTTCAGTTAAATGTATTTGCTTTCATGCCATGAAGGAGAGTATGTTTATGTGTTTGTGTGCGTAGCGCTCCGGTATCCTTCCAACGGGGGTATCAAGGTGTTACAAAGGTCGTCTAGCCTCACTGAGCCTAAGATAACGCATGTGTGTCTATTTTAGGCAATTGGAGATATTTTGGAATCGTACTTCCAATAGAACGTTGGAAAGATTCATCTAATCTCCTGATGCCTAAGACGATGCATAGACGTCTATTTTGGGCAAGCCAGAGATATTTTGGAGTCCCACCCTAATAGAACATTGAGATGGTTCGTCTAACCTCATGGAGCCTGAGACAATATAGCTTGGGCCTATTTTTGGCAGCAAGAGATATTTTGGAATTCCCTTTCTGATAGATCATTGGAAAGGTTCATCTAACCTCGTTGAGCCTAAAACTAGAGAGAGTTCGGGAGTTCCCATTTATTCATACCTCGATTAAATTATAATTGAGTTTTGAATTTAATCTTTCATTCTATTTTCTCATTCAGTTCAATGCAATAATTAAAGCATCAGATCAAGTATATAATGAAAGCATCAAATAAAGTAAGCTCAAAACAAAGTAAATAAAAAATACAATAGTTTACAAAAAAATTAGGGCCGGAATACAACCCCCATCGTAAATGAGCAAAAAAGGGAAACATGCACAAAGCAGGATCTTCAATTAAGGATGAAGACATTGGTCTTCGCATGCATATTTAGAGAAAAATAATTTTAAAATATCTATTTTGTTTGGACAAAAAATTAAGATATTGGTCCTATTTTATTTAGGAAAATCACATTTATTTAAAGAAATCTTTAGCCATTTTTACATTAGCGGGCTCATAATAATATTTACAATAAATTGAAAATAAAATGAACTAAAAGGAAATAGGGTAAAAAAAACAAATTGGCATTCCCGGATCATCCTAGTGGGTTCCGCTTCTTAGCGCCCCATATTCAATAGAACTAAGTAAACTCACAAGAAAAACAAAAAAACACGTAAGTGGGATAATGAAATAAATAATGATAATAAGAGGAAATGTTAGAGATAAGATAAATATAAAGAATAATAAACAAAAAAAAAAGATGTTAAATCTATGACTAATATTTCATAAAATAAATAAATACATAATAGATATAAAATCTACATCTTGGGTTAAATGATTGTGAATAAATAAAATAAAAGAAAATAAAAGAAATGTAGTATTGAACCCAGAATATTTATCCTTAGAATTCGAATTCGATATAGGGAAAAAGACGACTGATTTCCTCGCTTTGATCCAGAAAATTAGAATTGAAAAAAAATTAAAATTTGACTTTTATTCCAAGAAATAAAACTTACAAAAAAAAAGGCAAAAAAATAAAAATTCTCGAGAACAAATAATTATTTTATTTGTCTCAAGAATAACTTTTTTATCAAGCGATTTTAGCAGGGCGTCTCGTGATGCAACTTCACGTGACGTGACGGTCTGAGGAGATGGATTTCGCTCAGGTAAGTGAAGAGCGTCACGAGTCGTGACGTATCCTCACGACTCGTGACGCGCGATGTGCTACATCAGGTAAGCTTTAAATTTTTTCTTTTCTTTTCTTTTCTTTTCTTATTTTACTTATTATCTTTCTATTATTTGGATTTGTTTTCTTTTCTTTTCTGATTTAGATGATTTAATTTCAATTACATTAACTTAATTTTACCATTTAAGCATTAAAACACAGGATAAAAGAATTAAAAGCGGGAAATTTAATTTCAAAACCCTAACGTCGTGACGTTTCAAATTTTTCTTTCCCTTGGCTACCTTATTTCACTTGACTCTTCATTTTTCTCTGTTAGTTTTATTTTGCCTAGCGCCGGTCACGAGGTACAGACCCTCATTAGCCATTTTTCATTTCTTTTTCTTCTTCTTCTACAGAAAACTTTCGAACTTCCATACCCTGTTTTCCTCTCGTTTTTCTCGTTCTTCATTTTAGCATTCTATTTCTATTTCTTTTCTTCAATAGTCTTAGGGATTACGGGATTTTCATTCTCTTTTCAGGTTTGTAACTTTCTTTTCATTTTTCTTTGTTTCATTTTCTTTTTCATTTCTTCTTTTCACTAACACACTCGATTTCGGTATTTTCCTGCATAACAAAGCCACATTTCATTTGTAGTTTATTATCTGTTTCTATTTCTTTTTCTTTTATCTTTTTAGTTTTCCTTCCGTGTATTTGGATTTGTTAAAATTCCCCCACAGTCTTCAGATTTCCTTCCCTATAGTTTACATTCACTGTTAACACATTCAATAATGGTGAGAACAAAAAACCCATCATCTTCAAGGGTTGAGCAGGAAGCTGAAGAGGTGAATATTGCTGCTCATTATGGTGCTTTGTTTCCTATATTTTCGGTAGATGAAGGCAGTAGGTATTTAACCATCCGTGGTAGGCATTTAATGCAATGTAAGTATTTTCCTGATTCCTTGCTTATTCAAATTGGCATGTTAGATGTAGTTAATGACATGTTAAGAGTCTGTGGATTGTTGAAATTTGCATCTATGCATGAAGACGTTCGTCCTGATTTAGGTTTAGAATTTTACACCACATTGAAAAAGAATGATAATAATGAAAATTGGTTAGATTTTAGGATGGCTGGTAAACCTTATACTTTGACCTATTTTATGATGAATAGGATGTTTAGATTTTCTCAAACTGGTTTAACTGATCCACCTAAATCTTTTAAGCCACATGAATTTTGGACCTTTTTAACTGATTTGCAAACACCTTATAGGGCTAGGGATGCTAAATCCATGTTTATTAAAGATTTGAGATATTGGATTTTGCATAGGGTTTTAGCTTCTCTAGTTTTTAATAGGTCTGAATTCAATAGAGTTACATATAATGAGTTATTTTTGATGTGGTGTGTACATAGACGTAAGGATGTATGTTGGCCTTTTTGGATTGTTAGTCACTTGTTGCAATGTGTAAATAAGCATGATTCACCTTTAACACATGGGCATATTATTTCTAGTATTGCAAGCAATTTAAATGTGGATCTTGATGCTTATTATCGCATTTTTCCTTGCCTTTATTTTAATAAGAATGTGTTAGTTCATGGAGAGGTTGTTGGTAATAATTTTCAGGAAATTCCACCTCGTGCTTGATCATGTTGGAGGGATATTGCTGGAACTTCTGAGCCACAAGTTGAGGCACAAGAAGAAGAAGGTGGTGATGAGGAGGCAAGTGAAGATGAAGTGATGCCTGATATTCCAGCAGATATGGCTGCTGTTCCTGAGGTTAGCTCATCTAGCCATAATATCCCAATGATGTTATCTGGTATGCAAGAACAACTTTCTTCCATTGAGCGACGTCAAAGGAGGTTGGAGTATAAATTTGATAATTTCATGCTACAAGCGGGTTTTGTGGTTCCATCGCCTCCACCTTCACCATGATAGGGGAGTTTTTCTTTTCTTTCATTTCATTTTATTTGTTTCTTTTACTTGTTTTTGTGTGTCATTCCTACACATTGAGGACAATGTTGGTTCTAAGTGTGGGGGAGTGAGTCAGTTGTTTGATTATTGTTTTATATGTTTATGTATATGTTTTTTTATATATTATTTGCATGTTTGTTGTGTGTTTTTATATTTGTTGTGTGTTTTTATATTTCAATTAGGTTTTAAGTAAGCTTTATTATGAGGCATTGTTTATTTGGTATATTATATAGGTTGTTAAGTCAATTATCCTCTATGCTCATTTTTATCAGTTTTTCAAAATTTTTTAGCATGTGTTTTAAGTTTTTCAAGTTATTTTCTTTTACTTATTTCAACATTATAGATTATTTAGTCTTTTTAACTAACCATGTTTTTAAAGTTAGAATTTACTCATTTAGTTTAAAATTTTCAGTTTCTAGTTGTTTAAGGAAACTATAGCCATAATACTTACCCTTTTTATCTTTTCAATAATGGATGAGGGCTAAAAATAAAAATAAGTGGGATGGAGCATAAAATGCACCCACTTAAATTATAAAAAGAAAAAGAAAGCAAGATGTATATTCAAAATTAAAATGTATGGGATGGAGCGTAAAACACACCCATATAACTTTCTCTTGCTAGAAAACAAAAAGAAACATCAAAAGAAAAGAAAAATCAAAAGAGGGTCTAAAAATGCCATGAGATTGGATTAAGGGTAAGTGAGCTTAAAAATGTCCTATGTACAGCTAGTTGCTTGAGAATTTTAACTTTATGGTTAATTTTCTTTCTTTTAAGTCATGTTTAGTTTTGGTAGACTTCATACTCTTTATGTTGGTATTAGTAAAGTTAAGTAATTTTTTAAATTTGGGATGCATACTTTAAAATTTTTACTTACTGATCTTTTAACGAGTGTATGAGATATTTGGTTCTTTTCGATTCTATTAGATATGCTAAATGAACAGTGTTTTGTAGTGATGTTTACTAGCTGTTGAATTTGCTTATTTCTTTTCTTTTGCTTGAGGACAAGCAAGGGTTAAGTGTGGGGGAATTTGATAGGAGGTTAATTGAGGTATAATTTAGTATTTATTTTGTATGAGTTTATGTAATTAATCATGTAATTGTGTGTAAAATTTAATGTGATATGTTAGTTTATGCTTATTTGTTTTAGTTGAGTGTTTATTATGTTTATTGGTGTTTTTAGGTGAAAAATGAAGAGAAAAAGTATATGGAAGGAGAGGATCACGAGAGAGGAGAAATGTCATGTCTCACACGAAGAGTCATGCAACGTGAGCATAGGTGATGAGCTGTGATTGGAGAAGAAAAATGAAGAAGAAGGAGGAAAAGAAGGAAAGGACTGTGAGAGAAGAGTCACGCGACGTGAGCAAAGGTCATGCGACGTGACGAGAGGCCAGAAAAGAAAAGAAAGAGAAGAGAAAGGAGAGAGCAGGCGAGACGTGAGCGCCAGTCACGCCAAGTGATGGGGAGTAGCGTCTCGTGAGTGGCCAGAGAAGGAAGAGAAAACAGAGAGAAAGGAAGAAAGAAGAAAATGCACCAGCGCGTTCTGTCGCGATCGCGACACCGTTGCGAGCGCGACAGAGGCGACCGTTGGACAGTTTTTAGCCAAAAGTCACTTGAAAAGCCACCTATTTTCACCAAAAGTTGCAGCTATTCTCAAGAGACATTTTCAAGAGACACAACTCTCAAATCAACATCTCTAAATATGTATTTTAACTGTAGTTTTAGGATATATAGATGAGACAATATAGAATAATATGAAATTTTAGTTATGTAATTTTCTGTATTTTCTTTAGTTTTATTTTCTTACTTAGTTCTTATGATTTGAAGAAGAAGATCAAGGAGAAGAAAATTTATTTCAAGAGATTGAGAAAAGGGTTGAAAGGCTTCTATCTTATTCTCTTATTTTTAATTCTTCTCCATTATTTCTATGAATATCATTTCAATGAATTTGCATGTTATAATTCTTTCAATTTTCGTCTACTTTCATAGTCTTTCAATGTAGATTCTCTATTAGTATATTTTGCATGATCTTTTCAAGTTAAAGTAATTCGAGAGTTTGCTTTATCTGACATCTAATAGAGTTTCATTATCAAGGTATATTTTGAGAAATCGGTATATTGAGATAATTGCTATAGGTTGGTGATTATTCTTAAAATATGTCATTAGAAACCTCTAATTCATTAATGAAAGTTGTGAGTTAGAATTTTAATTGCATATTTTAGGCATTTTAATTTATGTCGAGAGAGTAAATTAGAACTTTAGTTCAACTTGGCTTGCATGAAAGATGAATAAATGTTAATCAAAATGATGGATCAAATTCATTATTTATAGTTCTTCATTCATATTTCCTTTATCTTCTTATGATAAACATAAATTAGGTTTAATTAATTGTTATAAAGTAGTTCAAATTTAACTATCAAATTTATTACCATTGTAAACCAGATTAAAATTGATTAGTAATAGTGTGTAAGCACGTTCCTCGTGGGATCGACATCTTAAGTACTATTGTGGTACACTGTATACTTGCGGTCAATAAGCATATATAGAAAAATGCTCAACAAGCAGCATGACTGGAGCACTAGGATGGAGGTCACCCTAAAGGACCTTGAGATCTTACAGCAAAAGAGCGATGAATCATTCCACGAATACCTCACTAGGTGGAGGAATAGGGTCACAGAGATGAAGAGAAAGCCTGATACCACTGACCAGATCAGGTTATTTATCAGGAACTCCTGCCCTTACTTAAGGGATTTGCTCAGCTTTAAGGGGCTCAAGGATTGGGAGTCACTTAAGGATATTGTTGTAGAGATTGAGGTGGCTTACTAGCAAAGAAAGCAAGCCAAAATAATTTTGCTGGGAAAGGCTATGGGAACTAGTCAGGGTACAAATCAGGTGGTGCCAGGAGCAGTAATAGCAGAAATGGCAACACAGCAGAAGTTTCAGCTACTGGAGTTGGGCAGGGTCAGAGATACTACTCCAATTTAGGCCGCTCTCTATCCTGGGTATTGGAGAGGTTGATGAAAGAGGGCAAGCTGCGACCTTTGGCGCCTAGACCAGCTATAAATCAAGGACAGCCAGGGCACAGAAAGGACCAACACTGCGCCTACCATCAACACACCGGGAACCTGACAGATTACTACCGAACATTGAGGAACAAGATGCAACACCTTATTGACACCAATTAGATCACGGATCCTGAGAAGAGAGAGAAAAAGAAGAAGGCAGGTTATAATGCAGTCCCTCCACCGTGAATATGATCGGGTCTTCTCAATCCACTAGTGAGGGTAGAGAAAAACATAGTTTTTCTTAGATGCTTGATTCTCTTTATTCCAAGAACTTTTTATGACACAGCTTACAGTTTGTAATAAAATGAACAATTTTTGCTTATTTGTATGGTGTTTTTAATGATTTCATTTCACATGATCATGATACATTCATTTTTTATATTAATTTAACAAATACGACTGTATCTAATCTCTGAACATTAAAAAATCTAAAGCAAATCCTGATAGCATCTAATATAACTCCTAAAGAGAGGAAAATTCTGAGAGATAATGTAAAAGAAAATGAAAAAGCCTTTGCCTAGACTTGAAAATTGACAAGGATATTATTGGGACGACGCTGTTTCAACATGCCAACATGACATCGAGGAGAATTTTAAAAAGCCATTCCTTTGCATCCTCAGCATCTAGTGCACATACAGTGTAGCCAAGCAAAATCAAACTCCGTTTATTAAAGGGGTTCATCAAAAATTAGACAAATAAAACCCTGAACCTTCACAAAAAATACATGACTCATTGAAACCAAGCCCTTAGAACTTCTTTCCTCACAACCGTTTGAGATGTTTACCCCAAAGTCAATCAAGACTAACCTTTAATCATGTGAGACCAACAGGGACCTTTATAACCAAACTTAGGAGGACAACTCATTACCTCGCAAAAAAAAAAAAAAAAACTTAGGAGGACAACTCATTACCTCGCGAAAAAAAAAGGGAGAGTTGTATCCTAAACCATAGCTTTGTCCTAAACCATTTGAGGCCAACATACGACACCATCTCAACCATTAAAGGTTACATTAGAAATTGAACCACCAAAGACAACAAAAGGAAGATACAAACTTTCACGGCCAACATCCAAGCGAAGAAACTCATTACCTTAGCCAATTTGCACAGGTCCCAAGAACAAGACTTTGATGCTAAAAAGAACCACCGTCAGAAGAAACAACCTCCCCAATGACGATGAAAGCAAATTCAATCGATACCGACAGACTGAAGGAGGTTCCATGGAAAAGGCTAAAAAAAAGAGAAAAATAAATAATAAATGCCCCGCGGAAAAAAAACCGAAAAAAGGCGATCTTGCTAAAATTGGGCGTCCTACAAGGAAAAAAAAGCATTCTGGAAAAAAATTAAGGGCTGAGAGAAAATCTTCAATCATGAAAACCCGAGAGGGCTGATTGATAACAGGAGTTTCATGCTTTCAGGATTTATCCCGAGATTAACTGAGGTCTTGTATTTTTTGAGATTAATGCCAAACAATGATCATGTTTAATGAAATCAAATTGAAACACATGCATTTATGCAATAATATATTGATGTGATCAGAGTAGTTAATTTTGTGTGATCAAAGTCATCTACTATCTACCCTCTGCTACTTTCACCACTCGGGTCCTTCAGTTGACTTATCCTATTATCAAATGTGAAGCCAATCCTACAACATCCTCATGATAAGAATCAAGCTCATACAACCATGATCTAAGATGCTTGAAAGATTTTTGCCAACAACTTCAGCAATCTGCAAAAAAATAAAATAAAATAAAGACCGTTAGAGATGAAAACCGTAATTGGCGCTCTAAGCAAAAGTTAGGCAAAAGGATAGGGTGAAAACCTGGAAACAAGCAGTCTGTCTCAAAAAATAAAAGCCACTGGATTGGGTTGGGTCCACTCCAGGCAAAAATAAGGCATAGGGTCATGTGAGATCCGCAAAGGATGCATTTCCCGCTAAGAAAAGCTAGTGTGAAAATCCACAAGGGACGCACTATCTTTAAAAAATGACTATAGGTATCAGATGAGAACCTCGCAATTCCAAAGACATGAAATTCAAAAGCAATTCCAAAGAGCATCGATCCTACAGCAAGTTGAGCCCAGCCCGGCTATCATCTCCAAGTCCACTAAGATGAATTCTTATCCTGCATTTCTGCACGACTCATGCATTTCACGTGCATGCTCACTATTTTTCCTGCATATTTGGTTTTCTAATTTTGCAGAAAGAGAGATTCGATGCGGACACCAACAAAAGGCAAGTGACGACATCAGACAGATCATCAATCAAAGCATCAGCCAAAGACCTCTCAGGGGGCAACTAGCCAAAGCAAAATCAATCGAAACATCATTTCAAGCAGCAATTCAACAAGCAGCAAAAGAACTCTCAGGGGGCAACTAGCCAAAGCAAAATCAGTCCAAGCATCATTACAAACATCAAATCCAAACAATCAACCAAACACCTCTCAGGGGGCAATCAACCAAAGGGCTCATAGACAGCACCACTTCAGAAGGGTTAGCACGATGATGGCATTACCACTCCACGGAAAGTTAGCACGATCACGGTACCACCACTGCACAAACTCAGAAGGGTTAGCACGATGGCGGCACTACCATTCTACGGAAGGTTAGCACGACCACGGCACTACCACTTCAGAAGGGTTAGCACGATGACGGCACTACCACTCCACGGAGGGCTAGCACGATCACGTCACTACCACTTCATAAACTCAGAAGGGTTAGCACGATGGTGGCACTACCATTCTACAGAAGGTTAGCACGACTACGGCACTACCACTTCAGAAGGGTTAGCATGATGACAGCACTACCACTCCACGGAGGGTTAGCATGATCACGGCACTACCACTTCCCCAACTCATAAGGGTTAGCACGATGGCGACACTACCATTCTACGGAAGGTTAGCACGGCCACGGCACTACCACTTCAAAAGGGTTAGCACGATGACGGCACTAGCACTCCATGGAGGGTTAGCACAATCATGGCACTACTGCTTCACCAACTCAGAAGGGTTAGCACGATCGCAGCACTACCATTCTACTGAAGGTTAGAATGACCACGGCACTACCATTCTACGGAAGGTTAGCACGACCACGGCACTACCACTTCAGAAGGGTTAGCACGATAACGGCAATACCACTCCAAGGAGGGTTAGCACGATCACGGCACTACCACTTCACCAACTCAGAAGGGTTAGCATGATAGCGGCACCACCATTCTACGGAAGGTTGGCATGACCATAGCACTACCACTTCAGAAGGGTTAGCACAATGACGGCACTACCACTCCACGGAGGGTTAGCACGATCACGACACTACCGCTTCACAACTCAGAAGGGTTAGCACGATGGCGGCAATACCATTCTATGGAAGGTTAGCACGACCACGACACTACCACTTCAGAAGGGTTAGCACGATGACGGCACTACCACTCTATGGAGGGTTAGCACGATCACGGCACTACCACTTCAACACGGGATAATACGCCGACAATATGGCGACGACCACCACAATAGCATCATCCTGTTCGAAAAGATGGTTGCCTCAGGTACGTGTATCTTTCCTTCTTTTCTTTGAGTTTAGGCTCACCTAGACACTAATGTACTAGCTTCCCCTAAACTGGAGGCAACTGTAGACACCGGGTCCTGAATCAGCCAAGATCGGAGTTACCCAATGATGATAAATTGCCTATTCACGGGCAAAGAGTTTGAAAGTGATGATTTACTTGTCAAATTTCCATTTTAGAATAAAAAATATAAAAAAAATAATAAAAATATTTTAAAAATTAGTTTTAAAAAATGAAGTTTGAAAATTTTAGTTTTTTTAGTTATATTTAAAAATTAAAAAAAAAATCAAAAATCGGATGTCGACGCGCGGCAGCGAGCCTGCAGCAGCGCGCAGGCGCGCGGGCGCTTGCCAGCGCAGCGCACCCATCCTCGCCCATCCGCGCGGATTCGCACGCCAGCACGCCCAGGTTCCGCCGCAACCGCCGTTTTTCGTCGATTTTTGCCCCAAAACAAGTTTTTTCACCCAAAATTAAGGTTTTTGAGTCCAAATTAAATTATAAATCATTTTTTTAGATAATTAATAAATAAAAGCTGATTTTATCATTAAAAAAGATAGGAAATTGAATTAAAATAAAATTTCTTTTACTAATAAAATTAGGGTTTTATTTTTCCATCATATGAATATTTTGAGAAGAAAAAACCTAGGAGGGGCCTCCATTATTTTTGACATCAGATTTTTAAGAGCTGGTTCTTTTCTTCTTCTTTGATTTTTCTTCAAAAAATTTCAAATTTCCATTTCTTAGATTAACAAGGATTAATTGAGATTGGAAATTCAAGTTTCAATTCTTAATCATTCTAATTAATTTCTTTGTTTTCTCCATAAACAAAAGGAGTTAATTTTCACTTTCAAATCAATTTTCAATCTTTTATGCTTTCAAATTAATTTCTTTGTTTTCTCCATAAATAAAAGGAATTAATTTTCACTTTCAAATCAATTTTCAATCTTTTAAGCATTCAAATTAATTTCTTTGTTTTCTCCATAAAAAAAGGGATTAATTTTATTGCTAAATCATTTGTTTGAGGAATTTTCCAAGAAGATCATCATTATTCCATCGAATCCAAATCTGAGTGTAAATTTTCTGTGCTCCGAACTAATTATTTTTGTTATCTTATTCTATTTTTTTATTATTTTGTTCATGTAAATGTTGTTTTATTGATTTTATTCCTAACATATAGTCAATTAATTTCTTTTGTTTTGATTTCTTGTTATTCTTAACATATAATTAATTTATTTTGCCATGATTTCTTATTTTTAATATTTAATTAATTTGTTTTGCTTCGTTTTCTTATTATTCTTAACATGTGTTATTTTTAACATGTAATTAATTAATATGTTTTATTTTGATTGATTTTTTTTGCCATGTAAATATTTATGTTCATTGTGATAACGTGTAATTAATCAATTAAACATACCAATCTTGCATTTTTAATTTAATAATCTTAGTTTGTCAACTAAATCAAATTGTTAATCAATTGTTGTTATTTTTTTCCCTTTTGTTTGCATGATGGCCATTTGAACAGCGGCTATCCTTTTTTCTATTCTCTTCTTAATTTCCATGCATGCATTACTCACGTGGGACCCTCTTTGTTGTTCACACACACACACCTTTGTTTATTCATTTTTATATGTTTTATCCTTTTATTCATTTTTTTATTCACTTAATTGGTTTAATTGAATACATTTTTGTTTATTTAACTTGATTTGGTTTTTCATTTTACATTATGCATTTCATTTAATTTGGTTTATTTATATATTTCATTTTATTTTATTTATTTGACTTGATTTAATTACTAACCATAATTTTTATTTTCTTTTTTTTTGTTGCAATGCCTTGTCTTTTTATTTGAGTGTTATCCATGGGCGAGTTTGAGGATCGAGGATTAAAAGTCTTCAAAATTTGGTTTGCATTTTTTTAATTGATGTATTTTTCCTATTTTATTATTTTGTATGTTGCATGTAAAATGTATTTTGGATCCATTTTTATTATGAATATTCATGTTTTTCTACAATAATTAAAATTGGGATTAGAACCAATGTCCTATTTTCAACAAATAAAATTTCACTTTCAAATGGAGAATTAATTTTTATAAAATATGATCACTCATCGTGGTTTTCTCAATTAATGCCCAAAATAATTCTCCAAGTTTTTTTAAGATTAATCAAATGAACCAATGTTCCTAAAATTCAATAAATATCCTGATTTATGTATGATGTATTTTATTATTCTTCTTCTTGTGATGCAATTATTTATTTATTCATTTTGGGCCCTTATAATTAATTTTTGGGGCAAGTTTATCCTTTTATTTTATTTATGCTTTCTTTATTTTGGGGGATTGTTCTGTTCCAAATTTTACTTGTAATTTATTTATTGCTTTATTTTATGCTTTCTTTAGCGCTTTCCGATGTGATTGAAATGCGCTTTAAATTTTATTGCATGATCGCGTGAGATGAGAGATGGAATTTCGTTTTGTTAAAAACTCATTTATAAACTTAATTTAAGGAATGAATAAAAGTGAAGTTCCGAACACCTTTTCTAGTTTAAGACCCCCGAGGTTAGATGACCTTTCCCAATTTCTTGTACATTGGGTGGCGACTCCAAAATGCCTCAAAGGTGCCTAAAGGTTTCATGGGATTAGATGAACCTCCCAATGTTCTATTGGGTAAGGGATTCCAAAATCTCCCGTGTAACCCAAGATCAAAAAGACGGGAACCAATCCCTCGAATCCTAAAATTGGGTTAAACGAGGCCCTTGCTGGTCCGGCGCGCGTCACAAAAATATAATCTTTTTGAATTAAAATTAGATTTAAAGATAAAATTAAAACATTTTAAATTCAAATTAGAATTTAGAAGATAAATTAAACTTTTGATATTTTTTTTAAGTATAAATTTTAATAAAAAATAATAAATAAAAATTAATAAAAAAATAATTTATCACCTATCTTAATTTTAAAATTTGAAAAAAACTGTGAAAATACAAAAAAAAATGGGATAAAAAATCAAATTTGGGGAAAAAAACCCGAAAAAATGCCAAAATCGGTGAATTTGGGTGACCCATGACCGTCGCTGTTGAGCGACGGGCTGCCAGTGCGAGTGTTATGCAGTGGCATGCGAGCGATACCTCTTCTATTGCGCGAGTGATAAGCTAGTGATGCCTCGCCGTCGCGCGCTCCTGGGGCGAGCTGTGCCTCTACCGTCGCGAGTGACGCCTCGGCTGTTACACGCGCGCCGCATAGCATAGGGGCGGGCACCCTAGCGCATGCGTGTTGCGTGTTGGGTGCTCGCCTGGCACGTGAGGGAGGTACCCCTCGAGCGCCGGCTGCCACAAACGACCGAAGTTTTTTTTTAAAGAAATAATTTTTACTAAAATACTATAATTTCCAAACTTCTTTTTTATTTTTATTTTAATTTTTTATATTTTATAATTTTTTTTCTAAAAAATAAAGTTGACAAGCAAAATCATCACATTCAACCTTTTTACCTGTGAACCGGCATTAATTTCATTATTGAGTAACCTCTGATCTGGGCTACCTCGGGACTTGGTGGTTAAGAGGTCTCCAAGGGCGACTGCATAGGAATCCATTCTTTGAGCTGCCAGAAAGGGTAGAGTTCTCCAACTCAGTTTCAGAAAGCAGTCACGCTATATCATCCTAGTTCTCCATAGATTCAGAAATGGCCAACTCACCAAGAGGGACAGATGCTACTAGGGTTATAATAGTAGAATAAGTGAGCCGAAGGTTGGAAGAATTTGAGAACCGGATGATGGCCATGATGGCTACATTGGGTCAGCTAGCTGCGCCTCAGAACCCACCTCTTCCTCCCATGAGACAAAATGAATGGGAGGAGGACAAAGAAGACAGGCAAGAGGAAATTCGCCCACCACCTATAGACTTGAGAGCAACAACGTCAAGGGTCCAGAGGATAAGGCTAGCCCAGAGGTTGGAAGATGACCTAGAAGAGGATGAATATGAAGAGCTAGTGTCAGAGAGAGGGAGGGCACCCCAAAAAGAAGAGGCCATCTAGAAGAAGATGGAAGAAAAGTTCCAGGTGATGTCCCAAATGCTGATGATGGGAAAAAGGATGAACCCCGAGGATAAGGAGCTGGAGGGAGAGGATCTAGTCCCTCTGAATTTCAAATTACCTGATGTTCCGAAGTTTAATGGTACATTAGACCCCACCGCACACATCAAGCAGTACTCCCTAGTAATGAAGGGTACTATGTTGATAAAGAGGCAAAAGATAGAGTACTTCTGTTTGAGTTTAACAGGTCCTGCGGTAGACTGGTATCATGGACTGGAAGGGAGAACTAAAGAAGATTGGGATCTACTGACGGAGGAGTTTCTCAAGCAGTACGACTATAGCACAAGAATGGAGGTCACTCTAAAGGATCTAGAGCTACTTGAGTAGAAGTCGGGAGAATCATTCCATGAGTACCTAACCCGATGGAGGAACCGGATAATCGAGATGAGGAGAAAGCCTGATACCCCAGCTCAGATCAGGCTATTTATCAGAAATGCCAGACCATATTTGAAGGAGGCACTTAAGTTAAAGGGATTAAAAGATTGGGAATCCCTTAAAGATATAGCCATCGAGGCAGAAGGGGAGCATTTAGCACGGAAGGCAATTATCGCCAACTATGGTTATGGCGGTACAAAGTTTAAAGGGGATTCTGGCAATAATAACGAGAATGATGGTGATGAGAGGGCTGAAGCATTAGTCACTGAGACAACCGTGCACTGCAATTCCAACTTAGGTAAACCATTATCTTGGTATCTTGATTATTTCACCAAAGAAGGGAGATTGCAACCATTGTTGCCAAGGCCAGCCACGAGCCAAGGAAGGCCAGGACATAGAGTGGATTGGTATTGTGCATATCATCAGCACACAGGGCATAAAACAGATTATTGCCGCGCCCTGAGGGAATGCGTACAAAAATGGGTTGACACTGTTTAAATTCCAGATTCAAGGAAGAAGAGAAAAAGATAGAACAATTATTACCAATCTTGCGGACACGGTCCAGAGAAGGGGAGCTTGAGGTATCAGAAGATTTTCAAGCAATTTGCGTTTGCAAGAACGAAAAATGACTAGCTATTCAGAATGTTCTTTTTATTTTTGAACTATTTAATAATAACATTCTAGTTTCATTAATAAGATGAACGTTTTTGCTTACCTGTGTGGTATTTCTTATGATTTCACTATTTATAATCATGATGACGACTCATTCATATTTGACATTGATTCAATTGATGTTACTCCATTTAATCTCAGAACTTTGGAGAACCCAAAGAAAATCTTGATAGCATCTGTTATAACTCCTGAAGATAGATCAAAACTTGAGAGAAATTCAACAAAATATAAAAAAGGTCTTTGCTTGAACATATGAAGACACACTAAGAGTTGATCGTGGAATCACTAGGCACATCATTCAAACACACTACAATCATGAACCGGCCGTGAAGAAGCTTAGAAGATTAAAGCTGGAAGGGGCAGAAAAGGTCAAAAAGAGGAATCTACAAGCAGAAATTAAGCCAAATTTTCTAGTCGAAGTTCAATGCCAATCGTGATTAGTCAATGTTGTACACAATCGAGAAGAGATGAGGAGTACGTGTATGTGTAAACTATTAGGATTTGAACAAAGCTTATCCTCGAAAAAAGAACAAAAAAAAAACAAAAGGAAAAAAAGAACAGAAAAAAATAACAAAGAAAAAAAATAAAATAAAATACAAAAAAAAAATTAAAAAGAAGAAGAGAAAAATAAAAGAATCAATATGTAGATTGGAAAATCATCATGGGGGGGCAAGCTTTGTTCAAATCCCGTTGATCTACACATACCCGTACTTTACCCATTTTTCTTGACTTCCAAAAAGGACCACAAGAATTATATTGACTTACAATGGACACGGGTTGCTCAAGTATAGGAACAGACATCATAGGGAGGTACACCCTATGGCCTCTAACGGACAAGGTCATCAAAGGAAATCCAATATATCGATATGGCCTCCCACACCACACAGCATTCAAGGACAGAAGGATGATTTGTGGCTAAGGCCAGGAAGTTGCTACAGGGGTATAACATTAAAGGCCACAAGCCCTCTCTGTGTTGCCCTCAAACTAATTGGGCAGGAGAGGCTGCCAATAAGAAGATCCCATTCAAGATGATCCAAAACTACAAAGGTTGCGCAAAGAAGCTGCCTTTCCCACTCCAAGGCTAGAGAATCACCATTGTAACCTCTATAAGATTCACCTTTTATTCCTTAACACAGGGGCCGGAGAAAGTATAGCCGATCAAAATAAATCTCAAATCTTTAAGAACAGTCATGAAAACCTAAATTTTGGAAGCCGACAGGGCATAGCAATGGCAGCAACAATCAAACACGTCAGATAAGGACTGGTCATGGGATTATTACCACAGTCAGGTCTATCAGAAGACACTCTGCTCGATCATCCTGGAAGAAAGACAGAAAGCACCACTGAAGGAGGGAGATTTAATCTTTAGGCAAGTGAGTCCAAATATTCCAGACAAATGAGGCAATTTCAAACCAGTGCAGGAAGGCCTATTTGTTCTTTGGACAGCGATGAAGATAACTTCAAAGAACTGGTCAACATCAACTAACTCAAGGAGGTCAATGGCTAAAGACTAAAAATCAAAAGAAGAGAATAAAAGCCCCGCGGGTCGAAAACCGAAAAAAGGCGGCCCTACTAAAAATGGGCGCCTCGTCAGGGTGAAAACTGAAAAAAGGCACCCTGGGCAAAAATCAGAGGCTGGAGAGAAAATTTCTAATCAAGAAAACCTGAGAGGGCTGATTGGAGATAAGAGTTTGATGCTTACCAGATTTACTCTGAGATTAGATGTAGTTTTGCATTTTGAATCGATATTAGATAATGATCATGTGTAGAGAAATCATATCGAAATGCGCACGATCTTTGCAATTACATGTGTTCATTATTTTCTAGTTCATTTATAAAAAGAGAAATATCGTTCGTTGCTGAATGCATGAAATCTAAATGGCTACACTTTGCTACTTCTCTCACCATCTAGACGTCTAAGTTGATGAGTTCTAGTATCGATTGCGGGACTAAGAACCTACCTCTTAAATGCACAAGTGGGAGTGAAAGAATAACCCCCGATAGATGGCATAATAGTCTTCACCGACAACTCACCTAGAGGCCATGGAATCTGGAGGTAACAGCCAAGGATAAGGTCCACCTTGGAAAGATAGGGATGGCTCACTAATCCCTCTTAACTATTGAGCAAAATGGGTGATAATGTAAAAAGCAGCCCCATCAAGCCCTAAGGAACCCGATCCTAATTCGCTACCTCACCTAATCTGGCAACACATTCATCCAGAAAGTCAAAGGAATGCAACTGATGCCTAGAGAGAAATACCTCAGAGAATAACTGCTGATTACCCTAGGAAGGGGCTTTGATAGTAGCTTCAACTTTTCTTGCAGCCGTACCTGAAAGGCAAGAGAGCCTTAAAAAAAAAAGGGCCATTAGAGATTAAAACCGTGATTGGCTCTCTAAGCAATAGTTAGGCCAAAGGGCAGGGTGAAAACCTGGAAACAAGCAGTCTGTCCTTCAAAAAAAATGAATGAGAAAAAGCCGCTGGATTGGGTTGGGTCCATTCCAGGCAAAAATTAGGCACAGGGTTATGTGAAAATCCCTAAAGGGATGCATTTCCCGCTAAAAAAAGATAGTGTGAAAATCCACAAGGGGCACACAAACTTTAAAACAATGACCATTGAAGTCTGTACTTCAAATAAATTTCCTTTAGGCAGGCTATGCATAATGCAGAACTTGATTCAGAGTCATGGGGGCAAAATGCTCGTTGACCGGGGGGCAAAGATGCGCACATGTCAGTTCTCTTTTAGAAGATTATGGGTCAGAGTCCGTAAAGCCAAGACAATGTTTTTCTAGATCCCTGGGAGTATCAGACAATGTGGGCAGCCGAGCATTACCCTCAATAAATCCCTTAACCACCTGGGATGTGGTCTATTCATTTTTGCATATCACATGCATGTCACGTGCATTCAGTCTTTTACACGTATAGATATGCACACACAATTCTTGTACATTAATCCTTTGCATGTCTTTCTTATATATAGTTTTGTATGTATATTTCACATGCATGATTCCGTGCGCACACACAATCTGTTGTATATGTTATTGTGTAGATGATTCTGAGGGAAAGGTCCGAATAGACCTCATGAACAAGGATGGTCCAAAGGACGGATACAGATCAACATTATCGATCCCTGTATCCAGTATAAAATCAGGTGAATATATACAAAGGTGGAATGCCCAAAAGAGCAAGCCTGTCCAGGTACACCGTGCTAAGGGCAATCCAGAATCACACAAATCTACAGAAACGAAGATCCTCTAAGGACTACCCACACATACTTTAGTCAGACGCAAGAGTGGACTGAGGTACAGCTTCAGCTCTACATTGGTGCCACGCCAAACAATTGGATCAAGATAAAGCCCTCACGAGAATGGAATCTCAAGGATTTGCTCCTAGAAAGACATTTAAAAGAGCAAGCATACTCATGCGCACTATGCCAGGAGCAGCGAGGTAAGTTTCTGTACCATGAGATGTATGCTTGTACATGTCACACAGTAATCAAGATGAAGTCCTCACGAGAGAAGAATCTCAAGGATCCGCTCCCAAGAGGGAAAAGAATAAGCCTTTCCATGCACACCATGCCGGAAGCGAACAAGTAAGTTTTTCTGTCATAAGATGTACGCTCACACACCTCACAAAATCCAGATTCAAATGTATGTATAAAGAATAAGCCTCTCCATGCACACCATACCGAAAGCGAACAAGTAAGTTTTTCTGTCATAAGATGTATGCTCACACACCTCACAAAATCCAGATTCAAATGTATGTATATTGCACAAACATGATTCCCCACACGTGCACCGTGTTTTGTATATGTACATGGCTCAGATGAAGGGTCCGAATAGACCTCATGCTTAAAGATGATCCAAGAGATGAGTTCAGCTTAACATTGTCAGATTCATGCACGCCATGCTAGGGGCAATCAGGTAAGTTTCTCTATCATAAGATATACGCTTACATACATGACATAATAATTGTATCAAAGCCCAATTCAAATGTACAAATTCTCAAACAAATGTAAATATACAAAGAATACAAACTCTCAAACCAAAACAACGCAAAACAAAAATAAGAAGATATTTTCAAGGCCTTGAAAATCCAATATGCTGTAAAAATTCAAATGCATCCAAAGTGTAAAAATTCCAAGAAAGAAAATCCCAAAAACAGAAAAATTGGCAAAATAGAAAAATCATCCGCCTGCAGGCAAGCAACAAAACCTCCAATATAATTTTCCTATGAGGAGGCTCAAACCTATTTTCCTCTTTGGAGGCTCAAAATCAAAGTCCCTCAGTGAGAATCAAATTCTCTCAGTGAGCATCAAAGTCTCTCAGTGAGCACAGATTTTTAAAGTCTCCCTGCGAGCACAGAGCCCTCTCGAGAGGTATGCAGGTCTTTTCAGCAAGGATGTTAGAGATGATAGAGGAATCGATTTTTGGGGAACAACCAACCATCTTTCAGGGGGCATCCGTTTGACATCGACCCCAACAGGCATGTACTGCTAAAGGTATACATCTCTTTTATATACCCTGCACATTTGCTTTTCCCTTTTCTGCAAAAAAAAAAAGAAGAGGTTCAAGATAAACACCAGTGGTAGAACAGATCATAAATAGAGGTTGTAGTCAGAGAGTACTGCACCTCACACCGTGCAAGCCGAGACGAAGCCAGCGGGACAGACTAGCCATCGTGCAGATCGAGACGAGGTTAGCGGGGCACCAGCGGTAGAACAGATCGCAACAGAGGTTGGACTTAGAGACACTGCACCTCACACCGTGCAGGCCGAGATGAGGCCAGAGGGAAAGACTAGACACCGTACAGACCGAGATGAGGTTAGCAGGGGACAGCGATAGAACAGATCATAACAGAGGATGCAGTTAGACAACACTTCACCTCACACCGCACAGGAAGAGATGAGGCTAGCAGGACAAACCAGCCGCCGTGCAGACCGAGATGTGGTTAACGGGGGACAGCGATAGAACAAATTGCAACAGAGGATGCAGTTAGACAACACTTCACCTCACACTATGCATGCCGAGATGAGGCCAGCGAGACAGATCAGCCACCGTGCATACCGAGATGAGGACAGCGGGGCACACGCGATAGAACAGATCGCAATGGGATTGTGGTTAGAGGACACTGCATCTCACAGATGCCATGCAAGCCAACCGAAGGCGAGCAGGACAATGCGAAAGAAAAGATTGCAAACGAGCTACAGTCGGATAGCACTACAGCTCAACGGCAACAAGTCGCAACATTCCACACGGCAAAAAGGAAAGGGCTGCCTCAGGTACGCATCTCTTTCCTTCTTCTCTGAATTTTGGCTCACGCTGGGCGAGCGCTCTCACCCAGCGTGCGCTACAAACGCCCGTAGGGCGCACTGACGGGCGTCCTTAGCACCTGGTCTGCCGAAATTGGCCTTTTTCGCCCCAAAATGATTTTTTCCCGATTTTTCACCCAAAAATCCATTTTTTATCCCATTTTTTTTTTGTTTTTAAAGGTTTTTTTTCCTTTTTTAAAATTCAAATTAAATAAGATCTTATTTAATTGGATTTTTTTTCTTCTTAATTAATTTTATTTTCTATTTTCTTCTTATAATAAGGTAAAGATGGAAAGAGAAAATGGGGGAATTCTTTTAGGGTTTTTTTAGGTTTTTTCTCTTCTTCTTCCTCTCAAATTCTCTCTAATTTTCTAGATTTTTCCCCAACAAAAATAATAAAATAGTTCAATTCTTCTTCTTTTTCTAATGGAATTTCTTCTAATACATATTTTAAAATGGGATTTTGTTGATGCCAATTGATTTGGAGACAAACATAACAATTGTTTGCTCTCAAAATTCATTTTTGATTTATTATTTTTTCTTAGTTTTCAATTGATTTTGAGACAAACATAATAATTGTTTGCTCTCAAAATTCATTTTTGATTTATTGATTTTTTTAGTTTTCAATTAAACTTTTTTCAATGATTTTTATTTGAATCTCTTTTTGATGAAAAAATAGATTTTGAGACATTCAAAAAAATATTTGTTCTTGAAATCTAATTTTTTTATTTGATTTTCTAAAAAAGAAGTTTTTTTGTTTTTTTCATAAATGATTTTTTTCTTGAGACAAACAAAAGGATTGTTTGTTCTTGAGAACTCTTTTTGTTTAATTAATAAAAATCATTCTTTAAGCAAAGAAATTAATTCTTTGTTCTTAAAGAATTTTTTATCATTTTTTAAGACTACTTTTCCTTGGAATAAAATTCCAACATTTTTATTATCTCAACTCTAATCTTACAAATCACAAACAAGGAAATCAATCATCATTTTTACCTTCATCGAATCCAAAACTCTGAGGGTAAACATTCTGGGCCTAATCTTTTATTTCTATTTTGTTCATATTTAATTTATTAACATGTATATTATTATTATTTTTATTATCTTCATTTATTTATGTATTTTATTTATTTTGTATTTGTTTTATTTAATATGTTCATATATTATTTTATTTCTTGTTTACATAAATATCGATTTTCTTATCATTTCTAACATGTAAATATTGGTTTCTTTTAATTCTTAACATGTAATTAATTTATTTCACTTTAATTCATCATTATTTTTAGCATGTAATTAAATTAATTCATTTTGATTGATATTTTTACCATGTAAATGTTTTATATTAATTGTAATTATATTAATTAATCATGTTGTTCATTTAATTGTTTTCATCATTCTTTAATTCATTCATTTTTATTATTCTTTTCATTATTAATCATCGTTACATGTTCATATTTTTGCATATTAATTCATTAACATGTTATATTTTATTCCAATCACTTCATTTAATCCATTTGTCATTCATAAAACATTTTTCTAATTCACCTTAAATTGTTAACATTTTAATTCATTTGTTATTTTGATATCATTTCATTTTATCTCATTTTATTTTAACTTATCATTTATTTTATATTTAATTGATTTTGATTGATTCAATTACTAACATCATTTTATTTGTGTTGTATTTTTATTTCACATCCTATTTTTTCCGCTTGGCCATTTTTTGCGAGCTCCCGAGGAGATCCGGAAGGCTCGTTTGGGTTAAATATTTAATTGCCTTATTTGTAATATTTCATTTATTTGGCTTTTTCATTAATAAAATTATTTATTTTAGGCACGCTAAAAAGAAAATCACAAAAACATTTCTATTAATTAATTTGGTATTTTTCTAAATAAAAACGGGACCAATGTCCTAGTTTTTCATACCCAAATAAACCATCACCTTTAACACTTTTTTTAAAGTATGTATGCGAGGATCAATGTCCTCATTCTTAATCAATATTCCAATTTATGTATGATTTGTATTTTATTTACAATGGGGGTTGTATTCCGCCCCTAGTTTTGTTGTACTTATTTTTATGCACTTTACTTTAATTATGCTTTATTTACCGCTTTCCTTAAATGGATGATTTGCGCTTTAATTAAACTGCACCGAATTGAATGAGAAAATGGATGAAACGATAAATTTAAAACTCAACTACAAACCTAACCAAGGCATGAATAAATGGGAAGTCCCGAACCTTCTCTGGTCTTTGGACTCAATGAGGCGAGAGGGCCACCTCGGCATTTTGTTGGGGTGGAAACCTCCAAGACACCTCTTCTGACCCGTAAAAGGCTCAAACTTGCACAGTCCTAGGCGCCACGAGGCGAGAGGGTCATCTTAATGTTCTATTAAGGTGGATACCTCCAAGATACCTCTAGTTTGCCCAAGCGTGAGGCTAGAGGGCCACCCTATCATTACGGTGGAAACCTCCAAGACACATCCGGCTTGCCTATGTGGACATAGCAGCGCTGTCTTAGGCTCACTGAGGCTAGATGACCATTCCCAATGTTCTATTGGGTGGCGACTCCAAGAAACCTCCCTATTGCCCAAAATAGACGCACTTGTAATTTCTTACAAGTTTTCATGAACCTCATCCCGATCGCCCTGAAGGCGGACGGTTCGGGGCGCCCTAGGGTTCGGCGTGCGTCACAGATTGTTTCATTATTAAAGTTTACTTTTAAAAATATAAATAAAAATATTTTAAAAATTATTTTAAAATTAAAAAAAAAAGAGGATAAAATGAATTTGGAAATTATGGTGTTTTTGCCAAAATTATTGTCAAAATTATTTAAAATATATATATATATATATATATATATATATATATATATATATATATATATATATATATATATATATATATATATATTTGACCATATATTTTCGACCGTCAGGGGGCGTCGACAGCGCCCAGTGCGCGGCTCGAGGCGCACGCGGGCGTCCCTCACCTGTACGCAGCTCAAAGTGCCGCCTACAGCACGCGCGGGGCATCGCCCGCATCATGTGTGTACGCCAGGCGCAGTGCGCGCGCCGACGGGCATCGTTTGCCCCAGACGTTTGCCCCTGCGCCCCCCCAGCATCCCCTATAGGAGTTTTTAACACAAATTTATGTGTTTTTCTTTGATTTTTTTGTAGAAATTAATTTTTAAAACCTTTTGTCTTCTAACCTTTCAAATTATTCATTTTTTTTGTGTTAATGGGAATTAAATTTTTTTAATATCTTCATCAAAAATCTAATTTTTGGGAGGTATAAAATGATTTTTTAGAGAGAAAATTAGGGGAGATTTTTAATTTGTTTTTCCAAGTTAATTCTTGAGACAAAAAGAACAATTTTTGTTCTTAGGGATTTTCTTCTTCTTCTTTTTTAATAATTTTCTTCTTGAAACAAAGAAAATAATTCTTTGATCTTGAGAGAAAATTTATTCTCCATATTTTACTTTTCTAATATTATTTTTTGCAAATCAAGATAAGAAATTTGATCATTTACTTTCATTCATCAAATCAAATTTTGAGGGTAAGTATTTTGAATTAAATTTTGCATTTTCTATCACTATTATATTTTTAGTTTATAATTAATTAGTAACCATGTAAATTCTCTTAGATCTATTATTTTTGTATTTTATGTGATGTAGTCATAGATTCAATATTTTTCATTTATTATTCTTGTGTTCTCATTTAATTGTTCATAATAATAATAATAATAATAATAATAATAATAATAATAATATTATTATTATTATTATTATTATTATTATTATTATTATTATTATTGTTATTATTATTATTATTATCATTATTATTATTTAACATGCTTTAACATGTTTTGTTTATTTCTTTTTATCTTTGCTTGCTTGAATGTTCATTTTCTTTGTTGTTATTGGGTTTTATTATTATTATCATTGTGATTATTGTTGTTTTTATCATCATCATCATCATCATCATCATCATCATTATTATTATTATTATCATTATTATTATTATTATTATTATTATTATTATTATTATTATTATTATTATTATTATTATTCTTGTTTATTGTTTATTGTTATTATTATTTGTTATTGTTATCATTATTATTATTATTATTATTATTATTATTATTTATGTTTTCATGCTTGTTGAATTGTTAGTATGCTATGTTTCTTATTTTTATTATGTTATTTAATTGATTTGCCATACATGATGCATTTTATTTTATTTACTTTAATTCATATGTTACATGTTTAAATTTATTTTTATTACTAACATCACTTTTATTTGTGTTTTTTTATTTCAATACTTATTTTTATGTGTGAGCTTTTTCAATGGCAAATGGGAGCACATGGAGATTTGAAGACACCATCTTGATTTAATTTGTCATTTTTCTTATTATTTTATTTGCTGTTATTATGTAATTTGTAATAAATTTATTTATTTTTCTGCACATTAATTAAAAATCGCTTAAAATATTTTATTAATAAATTTGAATTTTTTCTAACAAAATGGGGCCAATGTCCTAATTTCAATAAATAGAAATTCACTTTAAAAAGAAGAGTTAATTTTCTTAAATGGGATCACTTGTCCCGATTTTCCTAAAGCATACCAAAAACAACTATTCGATTTTCTAAAGTGAACATGAAAGAACCAATGTTCCTATTTTAAATAATATCCCGATTTAAGAATGTTTATTCATTTGATCTATTTATTTATTTATGTTTTGCTTGATTTTATTTTGGGGGATTGTACTTTTGTCCCAAATTTTAATACCTTTTTATTTGGGGGATTGTATTTTGTCCCAATTTTATCTTTCCTTTATTTTTTGTGGCTTGCTTTATTTTATCACTTTCTTTACTGCTTTCTCTTGTACTTAATTTGCGCTATATTTTTTTATGCATGACCGTGTGAGAAGAGAGATAGAAATTTAAAATTAAAAACCCATTTATAATTAACTAATGTATTAATAAGAGTAAAGTTCCGAATCTTTCTCTGGTCTAGACCACCGAGGTTAGACGAACTTTTCCAATTTCTTATAAATTGGATGGCAACTACAAAATACCTCAAACGTGCCTAAAGGCTTCATGGGATTATATGATCTTTCAAGTGTTTTATTGGAAGGAGGTTTCCAAAATATCTCATGATCGCCCAAGATTAAAAGACGTAAACCCTCTCGGGCCCTAAAAGCGGGTTGACAAGAACTGGTTGGGTCCCGCACGCATCACAGTAACGACCCCGCTGGGGACTTTGAAGCTTATCTCCGAAACTGTCTTGGTTAATAATGTAATTGGGTTTTTATAAATTAAATTTTCTATCTCTTTTTAAAAAAAAAAATTGCATTGCATCCATAGTAGAGCCTTAGAATTATGCTAGTTTGGTCCTTTTCTTAACCGCGGTGCATTCTCAAAGCACGACCCTACGTTCACTCAATGTGGGGAAGTGTTAAGGATAATCACTAGACCAAGCCTCGTACCTTATGGTATATCAAATGGATACCCAATCGGTCGTTATGCTCACGATGAGCTAGACCCATTGGTAAGAACCATGGTTGGGTAGACTTAAAGTAACACCACCCTTGACCAAAGCTCATATAATGGCAATAGAAACCCCCACTAAGTGATATGCACCCTAACAATGTGCTTGCTACTGGCCCTCATATATTGAACAAATTCAAACATATTAACTGAACACTCATCAAAGGCTTTCATGCCCCAGTCTGCCCATTTTTAGTCTGTTTGAAAAGTCAAAATACATAATGGCCAAAACTCAAATGCATGTGCTTTAAATTAAGAGTGTTATGCTGCTGGTTTCCCACCACGCACCATACGCACCGATTGGATTCCCTGCTGACCCATAGGTCAAGCATACCTAGGAAAGAGATAGTATGACCCCCTGTGTAGAAGCAACAAGGTTGGAAGGATTTACCTGCTTGTATGTGATTGTCTATGCTGCATCAACACGATCATGCATTGTATATATCATTCATGTATCAATCTAACAGTTTAAATCTTTCAGCCATCATGGATTCACCTAGGTTGACTAGAGGTTCTGATGGTCGGTTGGTGAGGACAGATCTGCCCCTTGGTTTGACAAAATTAGTGTCTAATTGGAATTCCGAGCGACTCTCAACGACCAAGGAATCATCCACAGAATCATCAATGGTAGAGGAGAACGGAGCTTTAACCACTCAAGACCTCTTGCTGCACAACCACTTGCTGCTCCACAACCATCGATAGTCCATGCTAGGGGGACAAGGTGAACCGCCTTCTCGCGAGGAGGCTCCTCTTGTTGATAATGTTGTCCACCAACCTGTTAATGAGCATGGAGCTATAGTGCCAATTGAGCCAAGAGGTCAAGGATCCCTAATCCCGAGGAGGACTTTATAATGGAGAAAAGAGATCAGGAGGCAATAGCGCCTCAAGTTGTGAGGGGTAGAGCACCCAGGGCAGAAGATGAGGCAATGAGAGGGATGAGGCAACAGAATGAGGCAATCACCCGCATGCTATCAGCCGAAAAGGGGATCAACCTCGAAGATAGATATCTGGGGGATGAAGAGTTATTGCCCCAAAGGTTCAAGATGCCTGAGCTGCCGAAGTTCGATGGTACTTTGAATCCATCTACACATATTAAGCAATATACCCTGGTGATGAAAGGCACAAGGTTGACCAAGAAATAGAAGATGGAATATTTCTACCTTAGTCTGGTGGGTCTAGCTGTGGACTGGTGCCATGGGTTAGACAGGAGGTCCAAGGAAGATTGGGACCTTTTGATTGAGGTGTTTTTGAAACAGTATGACTGTAGGACCGGAATGGAGGTCACCTTAAAGGACCTAGAGCTTTTGCAGCAAAAGCATTATGAGTCATTCCATGAATGCCTTACAAGATGGAGAAATAGGGTCATGGAGATGAAGAGAAAGCCTGACACTACTGACCAAATCAGGCTATTTATCAGGAACTCTTGCCCTTACTTGAGGGACTTGCTCAGCTTTAAGGGGCTCAGAGACTGGGAGTCGCTTAAGGACATTGCTGTAGAGGCTCAAGGGGCTTACCTAATAAAGAAAGCAAGCCATAATAACTTTGCGGGGAAAGGTTATGGCAACCAATTAGGGTACAAATCAGGCGATGTTGGAAGCAGTAATAATAGAAGTGGTAAAATGGTCGAGGTTTCAGTCACCAAGGTTGGACAGGGTCAGAGGTAGTACCCTAATTTAGGCCGCTCTCTGTCTTGGGTATTGGAGAAATAGACAAAGGAAAGCAAGCTGAGACCATTGCCACCCAGGCTAGCCATGAATCAAGGAAAGCCGGGGCATAGAGATGATCAATACTGTGCTTACCATCAGCACATTAGCCATTTTACAGATTATTATCGGAATTTGAGGAACAAAATTCAAGATCTTATTGATTCCAAGGAGATCACTGACCCTGAGAAGAGAGACAAGAAAAAGAGGGTAAGCTATAATGCAGTCCCCCCACCATGAATGTGATCGGAGGAGAAGATTTTGTTTTTTTAGTTTCTTTTTATTCTATAACCCTTTTTATGACAACATTTGTTGTATTGGTAATTTCAATAAGATGAACAATCTTGAGTATTTGTATAGTGTTTCTAATGATTTCATTTCTCATGATCATGATGCATTCATTTTTTTTTATATTGATTCAATTAATACGATTACATTTAATCTCGGAACTTTGGAATACCCAAAGAAAATCTTGATAGCATCTGATATAACTCCTGAAGAGAGGAAATTTCTGAGAGCTGAAAATAAAAAGAGAAAATAAAAATAGAAAGTATTGAAAAAGAAAAAAAAAACTAGTTGCAATTAGGGGATTGGATGAAAATTCACTAAGAGCATTAGAAACTTTCTGATTACCCGTCAAACCGATCCCTGGATAAGATGGAACCTAGAAAATGATTTAGGCAGCCCTTCTTTGTATAGCTCTTTAAATAACTATTTTCTTCCTTTATTTCGCAATCGTTTGTTAGCCCGTTGAGCCTTTATATGGGTATGCTAAATACATGCCGATCTTGTTGTTACATGTGTTAAAACTACCCCTTCACCTAAAATGATTTTTGCCTCCCCTTAGAAGAATGGACGCTCTAGTAAGGATGGATGTACATTTTGATGCTTCTTTGGGCTATCAAAAATTGCCCTGATAACGATGAGTTTACACTTTAGGAAGAAGGTTTAGTCATTCACAAACTCTGTATAGTCAGAGATAAAAGCAAACAAAAAAGAGAAAAAAAAAAGAAAAAGAAAAAGAAAAAAAGAAGTAGAGCTCAAGAAAGTAACCCCCTTGATGAGTTTTTGTGGTTATCTTTTTAACTTGATTATTATTCTGAGCTTTATAAGCTAAAGTATTATCAAACCCAAATTTAAGAATACCTTTATAGTACGCAATTGAGCTGAGAATGGTCCTCCCATCAGTCGAGTACATATTACGGCTATTTTTCTCTAGCAACCTTAGCCATCTACCTAAGCCTAATGTTACAACCAAAGTAAGACCTTTAGATTTTTTGTTCAGTCTTATCTAATTAGCGGATATGACCTTCTAATAAGGTTCGGTACGTAGGAAGAGGCATATGGTGTTTCTTGAGCTTCAAGCAGGGAGCCACGAGTGCATTTATGCATTTGAGTTGAGTCTCGTCCCCAATGTGGCATCTAGAATTTGCATCAGAAAAAAAAAAAAAAAAAAAAAAAAAAAGAGCATCCTGGGCAAAAAATTAAGGGCAGAGAGAACATTTTCAATCATGAAAACTCGAGAGGGCTAGTTGATAACAGGAGTTTGATGATATAAAGATTTATCCCGAGATTACATGAGGTCTTATATTATTTAAGTTAATGCCAAATAATGATCATGTGTTACAAAATCAAATTGAAACATATGCATTTATACAATATTGATGTGGTCCTTCCAGGCAAAAATAATGCACGGGGTTATGTGAAAATTCGCAAAGGACGCACTTCCAGCTAAGAAAAGCTAGTGTGAAAATCCACAAGGGACACACTACCTTAACAAAATGACTACAGGTTTCAGATGAGAACCTCGCAACCCTAAAGGTACGAAATTCAAATGCAATTCCAAAGGGCATCGATCCTACCGCAAGTTGAGCCCAGCCCGGCTATCACCTCCAAAACTCACTGAGAAGAATTCTTATCCTGCATTTGTACATGACACATATATTTCACGTCCATGCTTACTATTTTTTCTGCATATTTGGCTTTCCAATTTTCCAGTAAGAGAGATTCGATGTGGACACCGGCAAAAGGTGAGTGGCTACATCAATCCCAATATCAATCCAAACATCAATCCAAGCATCAAATCCAAAGACCTTCCAAGGGGCACCACTTCAGAAGGGTTAGCACGATGACGGCATACCACTCCATGGAGGGTTAGAACGATCACGACACTACTACTTCAAATTTCATAAGGGTTAGCACGATAGCGGCACTACCATTCTACGGAAGGTTAGCATAACCACCGCACTACCACTTCAAAAGGGTTAAGACGATAACGACACTACCACTCCACGGAGGGTTAGCACGATCACATCACTACTACTTCAAATCTTAGAAGGGTTACCACTATAGCGGCACTACCATTCTATGGAAGGTTAGCACGACCACGGTACTGCCACTTCAAAAGGGTTAGCACAATGACGGCACTACCACTCCACGGAGGGTTAGCACGATCACGGCACTACCACTTCAAATCATAGAAGGGTTAGCACGATGGCGGCACTACCATTCTACGGAAGGTTAGCATGACCACGGCACTACCGCTTCATATCTTTAGAAGGGTTAGCACCATGGCGGCACTACCATTATATGGAAGGTTAGCACGACCATGGCACTACCACTTTAGAAGGGTTAGCACGACGACGGTACTACCATTCTACAAAAGGTTAGCATGAACACGGCATTACCACTTCAACGAGGATTTACACGATCACGGTAACTCGCTTTAGCAAATAAGAACATGCTGACAAGATGGCAATAACCACCCCAACAACATCGTCTAGTCTAGAAAGATGGCTGCCTCAAGTACGTGTCTCTTTCCTTCTTTTCTCTAAGTTTTGGCTCACCTAGGCACCTATGCACTAGTTTCCCCAAAACTGAGGGCAACTGTAGACATCGGGTCCTAAGTCAGCGCAGATCAGAGTTACCCAATGATGATTAGATACCTGTTCACAGGCAAAAATATTGGAAGTGATAGTTTCCTTATCAAAGTTTGCTTTTAAAAATATAAATAAAAATATTTTAAAAATTATTTTAAAATTTAAAAACTAGGATAAAATGAAGTTGGAAAATATAGTGTTTTTGTCAAAATTATTTAAAAAAAAATATTTTCGACCGTCGGCAGTGCCCGGCGCATGTCGCGGGGCGTGCACGTAGCGCAAGGCACCGCTCGCAGCTCGCGCAAGCGATGCACAGGGCGTAGCCCTTGTTATGTGCGTGCGCATAGCAATGCCTGTCGCGCTCACCAACGGGCATCGCTCACCCTGCCGCGCTCCCCAGCAGCTCTTATGGGCATTTTTTACCAAAATTTATGTTATTTTCTTTGATTTTTTTTGTAGAATTTAATTTTTAAAACTTTTTGTCTTCTAACCTTTCAAATTATTCAGTTGTTTTTTGTTGTTAATGGGAATTAAATTGTTTTAATTTTTTAAACAAAAATCTGATTTTTGGGAGGTATAAAATGATTTTTTAGAGACAAAATTAGGGGGGATTTTTCATAAGAAATATATTTTCTTCTTCTTCTTCTTTTTTCAAGAGAAATTCTCCAAATATTTTAATTTGTTTTTCCAAGTTAATTCTTGAGACGAAAAGAACAATTTTTGTTCTTAGGAATTTTCTTCTTCTTCTTTTTTAATAATTTTCTTCTTGAGAAAAAGAAAATAATTGTTTGATATTGAGATAAAATTTATCCTCCATATTTTACTTTTCTAATATTATTTTTTTCAAATCAAGACAAGGAATTTGATCATTTACCTTCATTCATCAAATCAAATTTTGAGGGTAAGTATTTTGGGTTTAATTTTGCATTTTCTATCACTATTATCTTTTTTGTTTATAATTAATTAGCAACCATGTAAATTCTCTTAAATATATTATTTTTGTATTTTATGTGATGTAGTCATAGATTCAATATTTTTCATTTCTTATTCTTGTGTTCTCATTTGATTGTTCATATTATTATTATTATTATTATTATTATTATTATTATTATTATTATTATTATTATTATTTAACATGCTTTAAAGTGTTTTGTTTATTTCTTTTTATCTTTACTTGCTTGAGTGTTCATCTTTTTTGTTGTTATTGTGTTTTATTATTATTATCATTGTGATTATTGTTATTATTATTATTATTATTATTATTATTATTATTACTACTACTACTACTACTACTACTACTACTACTACTACTATTATTATTATTATTACTATTACTATTATTATTATTATCATTATTATTATCATTACCTTTATTGTTACTCTTATTATTATTGTCTATTATTATTATTATTATTATTATTATTATTATTATTATTATTATTATTATTATTATTATTATTATTATTATTATTATTATTCTTCTTCTTCTTGTTTAATGTTATTATTATTTGTTATTGTTATCATTATTATTATTATTATTTATATTTTCATGCATGTTAAAATTTTAATATGTTAAGTTACTTATTTTTATTATATTATTAATATGTTAATGTTATTATTATTTGTTATTGTTATCATTATTATTATTATTATTATTTATATTTTCATGCATGATTCATTTTATTTTATTTACTTTAATTCATATGTTACATGTTTAAATTCATTTTTATTAGTAACATCACTTTTATTTGTGTTTTTTTTTTTTCAATACATATTTTTATGTGTGAGCATTTTCAATGGCAAATGGGAGCCCATGGAGATTTGAAGAGATAATCTTTATTTAATTTGTCATTTTCATTATTATTTTATTTGATGTTATTATTTAATTTGTAATAAATTTATTTATTTTTATGCATGTTAATTAAAAATCGCTTAAAATATTTTATTAATAAATTGGACTTTTTTTCTAACAAAATGGGGCCAATGTCCTAATTTCAATCAATAGAAATTCACTTTAAAAAGAAGAGTTAATTTTCTTAAAATGGGATCACTCATCCCGATTTTTCCAAAGTATACCAAAAACAACTCTTCAATTTTCTAAAGCGAACATGAAGGAACTAATGTTCCTATTTTAAATAATATCCCGATTTATGAATGTTTATTCATTTGATCGACTTATTTATTTATTTATTTATTTATTTATTTATGTTTTACTTATTTTTATTTTGGGGGATTGTACTTTTGTCCCAGATTTTAATACCTTTTTATTTTGGGGATTATATTTTGTTCCAATTTTATCTTTCCTTTATTTTTTGTGGCCTGCTTTATTTTACCGCTTTCTTTACTGCTTTCTCTCGTACTTGATTTGCACTTTATTTTTGTATGCATGACCGTGTGAAAAGAGAGATAGAAATTTAAAATTAAAAACCCATTTATAATTAACCAAGGCATTAATAAGAGTAAAGTTCCAAATCTTTATCTGGTTTAGACCCCCGAGGTTGGACGAACTTTCCCAATTTCTTGTAAATTGGGTGGCGACTCCAAAATACCTCAAAGGTGCCTAAAAGGTTCATGGGATTAGATGATATTTCCAGTTCTATTGGAAGGAGGTGTGCAAAATATCTCATGATTGCCCAAGATCAAAAGACGCAAATGCTCAAAAAGGACTCGGTCTCTCTCCTCCTGTCGATGCTCCATGGCAATGAGAAGGGTAGTCATAGCTTCAATGACATCAGGCTGGGCCGACTGTTGAGGTGACGACGGAGTCGGTCGTCCTGGCTCTGCCCTATACTCTAAAGGAGCGACTGTGGAGGTGGATGCCCTCGGGTGTTTTGACCATCTATTGGGGTGGAACCTCCAGGTCTCCCGGAGCACGAAACGCTGGACTCGTGATGGTGGCGGTGGAGTGGGACTCTAAACTCTCTGCGATGGAGGGGTGGTTATCAACTCATCTATACTGAACTCAATACCCATATTGAACAGAGTCTGAGGCTGCTCTTCCTCCGGTTGAGACTGCTGTGGGGGCATCTGTGTGGGCTATGGCCACTGAGACTCGGGCTGATGCGGAGGCTGCTCCTCCATCTAGGGCTCCTCCCCTAGTTGCTGGAGTAGAGGGAGACCGAACATACGCCTGGTCTCTGGCATAGAAAGCAACCGGTACTCCTCTAGCCGATCGGTCACCTGTGCAATCATCCCCATAGTTAGAGCCGCCGACGCGTCCACATAAACACTCTCATCAAAAGGAGGCCCATAGCTGTCAGGATCAAGACCCAAGTGTGGAAATAACCTGGTAACCACTCCCTCAGCCCATACTATCGGGGCTGCCCCCCGTAAAACTCTGACAAAGTTAGCCACTATCTCATGGCTAATGTTAAGGCATCATCCGGCTACCATCACCAATAAGATCCAAATCTCCACCCCATTCATGGACCACGGGTTACCTGCCTGTCCTGGGTATGAACTGGAGAGGGCCCTGTGTATATATCTAAGGGCTTGAGATGAAAATAATGTACTCTTTGCCGTGTCATGGTCATATGGCACCCCCGGCATGGCAATGGCCTCCCAGTGATGCCTCTTAACAGCTCTCCGGGGGACCATCATATCATCCCCACAAGGCAAGCCCATGGCCTCTGTAAATGTTCGACGCGTAATGCTGTGGCGGTGACCTCTAACCCAAAACTGAATGACCCCCTCCTTCGTGTTCGACCTCTGGAATCCCTCGTAGTCGAGAGTGGCTAAAAACTCCTTGACAACCTCAGGATGTGTCTAGAATGAGACCCATAAAAACTCTGTCCATCCTGCCGCTACTGCTAGGGCATCTACCTCCTCGAGCATCCTCATGCTCTGCAGAAACGATTAGGAGATGAAGCGGCTGGCTTGAAATTGTACATGTGCCAAGGCCAGGAATCTCATCCTAGCCTCGTCACTCATCCATATGGGAGCCTGAGGCACGTTGTGTCATGGTGGCATCCTGAAAAGAATAAGAGTTAGCTTTGCATTATCATCGCAAGCCAGCTGGTAAAAAGATTAAAAAGTTTGCAAATTTCGGTAACATTTTGGCTGAAATGTGCCTATCAAAAAATTTTGCTAGCATCCCGGCACGGATATGCCTACACAGAAAATTATAAAAAAATTTGGGCAGAATCTCAGTAAGGATCTACCCAACTCCCTGCATAAAAAACAAAATAATGGGACAAGCCTCAGGCCCTAAGCAATAATTTCACCATTGCATCATATTATGCGTTTCATTTAGTCCAATTTGGTTCCAAAATGGGATCAGGTTCTCAAGTCCATAGTTTTCTTTTTATTTGATAATTATTTGCTTTTATTACTATCACGGTCTACATTCCATTAGCATGATTTACATTTGGTGGCCAGTGTATACAGTCCAGAAGTGTCAAAAATAAATAGGCAGAATTTAGTCCTACATTTTGATAATATACACTAGTCATGCATTTTACATTCAAATTTACTTAAAAAGAAATAGAAAAGAGTAGAAAAAGATGACAAACTAACCTGGTGGGCGATGAACTGCACTGAAAAAGAACTTGATGAATTTGCAAAAAACATTAGTGCTAAACGTGCGTGATGGTGCAAGGATCATTTTAGCGCAAGTGGTGTGCAAAACGGATCAAAAATGAGTGAGAAATGAGCAAAAATCATAGTGGTGGCGTCGGTTTGCAAATAAGGAAGGAAGAAGAACAGAAAGAAACCGAAGGAGCATCGCTGGGCGCTCCTTTTATAATTTTTCATGACCGACGGGCAGCCCGTCTGAACACTGAACGATGGGCACCCCGTTGGTCGTTAAAAATTCCATTTTTCATTATCTTTTCTTCCTCGTTCCAATCTTTAATTAATTAATTAATAAATCCCTTTTTCAAAAATATAAACACTACCTGGATACATTGCCCCCCGATTTTTGTGCCCGGTAAACGTCTTTGTCAAAATTTCTTCATTGCAAAGACAATAAAAATATGCAAAAATTATTTTATGCATGTGACATGCCTGAAACATGCAAGAGAATAAATCTACCAAGGGTCAACTAGGTTGATCGACGGGCTCCCCGTCGGAACACTGACAGACGGGCAACCCGTCATTCAATGCTTCCCTTTAAATATCCCCCTTTTTCCTTGAATTTTATGCACTTCAACCTCGCGAACCTCTTCCAAAGCTTCTTCTCCAGGTTTTCCTTTCCTTTTTCCATATTTTCCTTGTTAATTTTAATTTTTTAGTCGCCATATTTAGAAAATGTCTTCCTCTATCTTCACCAAGATATATTGAGTTCTGGATAACCCCTAAACTTGGGATAATACCATCCTGTAGACACCGGGTCCCGAACCCCGGCATAAAACGAAAATGGTGATTTTTGATCCTTGATTATCCCCTCTGAAAAAGAAATAAATAAAAATATATATATATATAAATAAAAAATAAAAAAATATAAAAAAATATAAAAATATATATATATAAATATGTGTGTGTGAAATTAGGTAATTAATTAGTTGATGTTGTTAGTTAATTAAGTGGTTAATATTATCGTGTTAATTAAAATGCATGTAAAATTAAAGTTAAAGTGTGTAATTAATTAGATAAAATAAATATATGTATGATAATTTAAATGGATTAATTAGTGTAATGTTTAATTAATAGAGAGTTCAATTAATATGTATGTTTAATTAATTAATGTGTGTGTTATTTGAATTAAGTTAAATTAATTTAAGGAAAAGGAGGGAAATAATTGAGTGGAGGAAATGACCATTGTGCCCATTAGCCCTAATTTTAGGGTATAAAGGGAAAAGAATGAGCAAAGAGCAAGGGGGGCTCTCTCGGCTGGAAAAAAAAATTGAAAGAAAAAATAAAGAAAGAGAGAGCAGGGGGTCGGCTAGAACAAGGAAATGAAGAACACACAAATGAAACCAAAGAAAAAAGAAAGAAACAGAGAGCAAGAGGAGCCGGCCAAAGAGAACAAAGAAATAGAAAAAAGAAAAAGAAAAGAAATAAGAGAGAGCAGGAAGGAATTGAGAGCAAGAAAAATGAAGAGGAATAAAAAGATAGAATAGAGAGAGCAATCGGGGACCAAATCAAGGGACATCAAAGGAGAAGGAAATAAATAAAGAAAGATCAAAGAAAGAAAGGGAGGAGCAGGGACCAGCCAACGGAAACAACGCCGGAGAGAAAAAAAAGAGGAAAAAAGGAAAGGAGGGGGCGGTGGCTCCGCCGGCTGATCACCGCCGCACACGGCGGCACGCGCCACACCGTCGCACTCCCTACGTCCAGACGCTTCAGATGACGGCAGCCGTTCCTCCATCGGACTCCGGCAGACGGCGCTTGGAGGAGATCGGCGAGGAGAAGTCCGTAACGCTCCGACGCGTTTTTCGGCTTACGCCGGTGACCTTCCGGCGAGTGACCACTGCCGTCAGACTTCCGGCGGTCCGATCTACCTTCCGGCAACGGTGGTGTCGACCACCCCCCTCCGACGGCGGCTCCGGCGAGGTAAGTCCCTATTATTATTATTATTATTATTATTATTATTATTATTATTATTAATTTCTGTATTATTATTATTATTATTATTATTATTATTATTATTTATTCATTATTAATAATATTCTGTTATATTTATTATTATTATTATTATTTGTAATTATTTAACATTATGTTTTTTTAATTATTATTATTATTATTATTATTATTCTGTTTTTGCCATTATTATTATTATATGTTTATTTTATGTTTGTTGATGTTGTATTGTTATTATTATTATTATTATTATTGTGGTTAGTTATTATTATTTTAATGTCATTATTATTATTATTAGGATTGTGTTAATATTATTACTATGTTTATTATTGTTGATGTTATTATTTTATTACTTTAATTAATATTGTCATGGTCATTATTATTATATTATTTTAAAGCATTATTATTATTATTATATTATATCATTGCTATTAATATCATTATTTATTTTATGTTATTATTGTTATTTTACCTATCTATTATTGTCATTTTATGTTTATTTATTATTATTATTATTATTATTATTATTATCATTTTATGGTATTATTATTAGCATCATTATTTTTATTGTTATTGATCATTATAATTGCCATTTGTGTTTTTATATTCATTAATTCTCTATTTATTTAATTAATTTATTTATTTATCACTTAATTTAATTTAATCCATTATTAACCTTTATTATTTTTCTCAATTTACTTTATTCAACTATTTATTTGTTTATTTATTTATTCAATTATTTATTTATTCATTATTAACCAGTATTAATTTTATGTCATGATTGTAACCATGAGCGGCACACGGCTCGTCCAAGGAGCACGGTCGAGGTGAGTAGATTAGGATTTATTTATTATTATGAAATATGTAATTATTATTTTGTTTTATTTTATTCGCTTGTGGTCTGTAATAACAAATGATTTTTCGACCGCATTAAAAAGAATCACCGCACAAATGTTTTCTACAAAATGAAATTTGTCAATAAAACTGGACCAATGTCCACGTTTTCATTCCAAAACCAAAAGATTTAAATTGATTCAAGAATTTTATACTTTTCATAAAAAGTAATTGGGAACCAATGTTCCCGCCTAAAAGAATAGCCCGATTTATGTATGCATTCTTATTATTATATCTTCCTTTTATGATTTTATATTTACTTCTGGATAACTGTAAATATATTTTATTTATCGCTTTATTTGTTATTTTATTATTTTACTTGTTTGAATGCGCTTTAATTTATGGCATAACTCGTGTGAGAAGAGAGATAAAATAATTGATCCCAAAAATCCTTTTACATAATATTAACCAAAGGTATGAATAAGAGTGAGGTCCCGAACCCTCTCTGGTTTTGGGCCTCATAAGGTTAGATTTATTTTCCGATGTTCTATCGGGTGGCGACTCCGTGATCATGCCTTATGATAACCCAATAGACGCTCTCGTAAGTTGATTGCCAACAATGGGTTTGGATATATTTTTGTCCATTGCGAAGCGATCAGCTTTCACGAGTTTTAATGAACCTCCATCCGGTCTCGGGTCCTAAAAGCGGATTTTCGAGGGCCATCCGGATCGCGAGTGGGGTTCGGGCGCGTCACAGTGGCGACTCCGCTGGGGATATCATGAGATTTTGCTCCGAAAGTACCTTTGGTTAATCTAACGTAAATGGGTTTAGGATCAAGAAATTTTATCTCTTTTCGAAAAATTGCATTGCATCATGCTAGAGCCTTATAATTATGTTAGTTTGGTCCCTCTATCATCCCCGGTGCGTTCCTGAAGCACGACCTCATTTTCACTCAATTTGGGGAAGTGTTAAGGATAATCACCAGCCCAAGCCTCGTACCTCAATGGTATATCAAATGGTGACCCGATCGGTCGTTATGCTCGTGATGAGATAGACCCGTCGTGCAGGGACCATGCTTGGGTAGCCTTAAAGCAACACCACCTTGACCAAAGCTCATATAATGGCAATAGATACTTCCCCTAGGTGGTATGTACCTTAATACAGTGCTTGCTACGTGGGTCATCATGTATTAAACAACATCAAACAAATTAAGTGGTCTTCTATGAAAAGCTTTAAAGCTTCGATAACCTCACCTTAATTTGATTGAAGTGTCCAAATATACAATGGCCGAAAATCATACGTGTGCGCATCTTGAGAGACGTCATGCTCTAACACGCTCCTTGGGTCCCCCGTTGACCCACGGATTAAGCCGACCTAGGAAGAAACCAATTGACCTCGTGTGTGGGGGCAATAAGGTTGGAAGGATTTACTGCTTGCATGTGGTTATTATTGATGTATTGTATATTCATGTCATTCATACACATAACTTTCTTATCATTTCCCATATATATACATTTTTTCCTGTGCATAAAATTATTACATGTACATATAATCGTGTGCATAGTTTTTCACGAATTTCAATGTATCATTCATACACAAATAAATTTTTTGTATCTCCTCATGTATACATCATTTTCTGTGCATAAAATCATTACATGTACCTATTACTATGTACCTATTACTCTGTGTATAGTTTCTTCACATGTCTCATGTATAATAATTCTTTCCATACAATAATAGAACATGTGCACTCTGTATATAAAATTGCTTGTATCATGATTTGTGAATATGAATGTAACATGTATTTATCTTGCATATACATACATAGCAGTGCCTGTCACAACTCACACCAACATCCATCATGCACCATAGCCAGTACATACGGCATACGTCCCCGAATGTACGTATTGACATGCATCATAACACATACAGGCGTATTATCCCCGTGACAAGCATAAAAAAAATAAAATAAAAAAAATGCATTCACCATGTGTCATAGCATGTACATATCCATATGCTCACATTACACATGTACATTAACATTGTGCCCTGGAACATACATATACTGCTGCATGTCATAGTGTGCACACATTAGCATACTTCATTAGACTAGACATCAAACACAGAAAATACCTTACATTCTTCACATTGTACACCATATCATGAACATGTACTATCATACGTGAATTATGCCATGTACATGTAATTTCTTCATCATGCATTTTAGTCATTGTATATACCAATGCATGTCTTGAATGCTCATACCATGTAAATACGCATACCTTGTGAACACTATTTGTTTCGTGCAGACACTTTTATTGCATACCTCGTATTGCACGCATACTCCGCTCATTGTACACAATCATTCTTAAGCTGTGTCCCATCTCATGTGCATTATTTGTATATATTTTGCACTTCTATATATGTGAGTTATGCCACTCCTCACAACTCATTGGCGCACATTTTCGTGCCAGATCATCTTCATCCTACATCACATCTTCATCTTACATACATATCTCTATCATGTATAAACCACACCATATGCACATACACCCTGTATTATGAACATTCACTCTCATGTTGTGTCATGTCTTGCACCTTTACCTTCATTGTATACTGCTTACATGTACACTGCAAACTTATGCATGCACGTTATTTATTATGCTGTGTTTACACACTCATATTTTTTCGTAGGTGTCTTACATGCACACACCTTTGCACATATCTCATGTACGCGTTTTTATACAAATATTTTTACACATGTTTCGCACATACAGTTCCTTACACGCATTGCTAATATACATGACGCTATTGCATATGCCATTCAATATACATGATTTTTAACGCATAGTTTATGCATATTCAAAAGAAAAAGAATGAAAAAAAGAGCTTTTGTGCCTACAAGATTTTTTGTGCATATACATTTTTTAGAGTAAAAATATTTTTTGTGTTAAGCTGTATCCTAAAACGCTGATATGTTTGCACCTCATTAAGGTACCTCTGACTCACAGTTTGACTCTGCCTAAGTAGTTCTCAACTATGAATGGATTTGATCTTAACTCTAGAAATTCGAGTTTCATTCCACTTTGAATTAAGTAAGGAGTACATATGTTTGGTCTTTAAGAGCTAGATCACATGAAAATATTTGACTATACCACGTAATGTCTAAATTTCGAGCACTTTTGGCCCGTTTTGAAAATAAACTGAAAAAAAAAACTAGTTGCAATTAGGGGATTGGATGAAAACTCACTAAGAGCACTAGAACCTTTCCGATTACCCGTCAAAGCGACTCCTGGATAAGGCTGAATCTAGAAAATGATTTAGGCACCTTTTCTTTGTATAGCTCTCTAAATGACCATTTCCTACCCTTACTTTACAATCGCTTGATAACCCCTTGAGCCTTTATTTTAGTATGCTAAATGCGTGCCAGTTTTGTTGTTACACACATTAAAACTACCTTTCGCCTAAAATGATTTTGGCTTCCCCTTTAGAAGAATGGCCGCTCTAGTAAAGATGGATGCACATTACGATATTCTCTTGAGCTATCAAAAATTGTCCCGGCGAAAGTGGGTTTACACTTCTGAAAGAGATCTTTAATCATTGATGATCTTTGAGGCTTGACCATTGGCAATCTCTTAGACCATCAAAAATTTGCCCCGATGAAAATGGGTCTACATTTCGAGAAGAGAATCTCAATCATCAATAATTTTGTGGGTTGAAATCACCCTGATAAGAATGGGTCTGCACGTCGAGAAGGGAATTTTGATCATTGACAATTTTTTTGAGCTATCAATAATCACCCTGATAAGGATGGGTTTACCCCTTGGGAAACGAAATTTTCAATCATCGATAATTTTTGGTCTACACTTCTGGAAAGGGGTTTGAATTATCGATAAGCTTTTTGTGTAATTAGAGACATGAGCTTGCGAAATCGAAAAAAAAAGGCAAAAAAAAAAAAGGAAAATAATAGGGCCCAAGATAATACCCCTTGATGAGTTCAGTAGCTGCCTGTCTTAGCTTAATTGTTATGTTGAGCTTGATAATTTAGAGCATTATCGAATCCAAATTCAAGAGTATCTGGACAGTATACAATTAGTCCAAAAATGATTCCATCATCCAAATGAACGTTGCGGCCGTTTTTCTCTAGCGACCTGATCCTCCTTTGATAGCCAATTACCTAAGCCTAACATTACAACCAAAGTAAGACCTATTGATTCTGGGTTCGACCTTATCTAATCAGCGGAGATGACCTTCTAGTAAGGTTTGGTACGTAGGAAGAGGCGTATGGTGTCTCTTGAGCTTCAAGCGGGAAGCCACGAGTGCATTTGCATTCGAGTTGAGTCTTGTCCTCGACATTGCATCTAGAATTTGTTTTAAAAAAAATGAAAAATTCTGTTTTGGCCTTTTGCACATACACACAGAGATCGCATGGTCTGCCTCGTATTCACATGTTGACTTAGTAAACATCGATACTTACATGTTTACTTTCTTGCACTTCATTGGGAATGACTCCCGAATTCTTTTGATAAGATTGAATCAGTTGAGAATGTGGTTCATTCAGTATGCTCAAAGGCAGTTAGAAACTTGAGTTTGAGGTACCTGATAGGTTGCACTCATTTTACAATCTTGGGGTATTTCTTATCACTACCCATGAAAATGATACTTTGCGTACACTCTCAGCAATATTCTTTGTACATATGCTTTTTGCAAATGTTTTTACACATAATTGTAGCAAATATTTTCAGTAAATAGTTTTACATGTACAACTCTTGGTGCATGTCTTTTGGCATAAGAGCTTTAGCGAATACATTTCATAAGTGCTTTTGACGCATGTGGTTCTTTATGAGCATATCCTTTGCCAGCATCTTGCATCCACATTTTTCGCATGCATTCAATACACATATATATGATTTTTTCTACATATGTTTCATACACATAGGTGTATGTGCACACATCGCACACACCCAATTCCCTACATAGCTTTCATGTATATAACATATCCCACCTATCTTTGCATATGATTCTTTTCATCTATGCCTGTGAGCGACTCTTTATCCTTGTCACATGCATGAACATTTGCATATATGTTGCATACATAATCCCTTTGTATATATTTCTCATGTTGAACCTTTGCATGTTTTTCCCTTTTATGATCATCTGAAAACATGTTAGAATGACGATTCCATGATCTTCCACATGAATGCAAGCCATCGACATATATGTATTTCAGGATCATACTTTCACATATTCCATGCATACATGGTGCTTGACGCTCATTAGATAGTGTACATCAGTCGCATGTCGACAAGCTGACGTTTCTCAAGCCCCCCAGGGGGCAAATTAATTACCTTTAAGTCCTCTGAGGAGGCAGAATTTTCAAGTCCTCTGAGGAGGCGAAACCTCAAATTCCTCTGAGGAGGCAAAATTCTCAAAATCAAAAATCCTCTGAGGAGGAAAAATCCTCAAAGTCCTCTGAGGAGGCAGAATCCTAAAGTCCTCTGAGTAGGCAGAATCCTAAAGTCCTCTGAGTAGGCAAAATCTCTAAGCCCTCAGAGGAGGCAAAATCTCAAAATCCTCTGAGGAGGCGAAATCTGAAAGTCCGAGGAATCAAACTTTTCAAATCCTCGTAAGAGGTAATTCTTTAAGTCCTTGCTCAAAAGACATTCCCAGTCTCTTCGGAGCATTACCTTTAAGTCCTTGTCCAACAGGCACCCACAGTCTCTTCAAAAACATTATCTTCAAGTCCTTGCTCAAAAGGCATTCCCAGTCTCTTCTGAGCATTATCTCTAAGTCCTTATCCAACAGGCATCATTGATATCTTCAAAATATTATCCTTAAGTCCTTCTTTAAAGGAATTCTCAGTCTCTTCGGAGCATTATCCTTAAGTCCTTCTTTAAAGGCAAATTCATTATCCTTAAGTCCTTCGTTAAAGGCATTCTCAGTCTCTTCGGAGCATTATCCTTAAGTCCTTCTTTAAAGGCAAATTCATTATCCTTAAGTCCTTCGTTAAAGGCATTCTCAGTCTCTTCGGAGCATTATCCTTAAGTCCTTCTTTAAAGGCAAATTCATTATCTGTAAGTCCTTCTTTAAAGGCATTCTCAGTCTCTTCGGAGCATTATCCTTAAGTCCTTCTTTAAAGGCAAATTCATTATCCTTAAGTCCTTCTTTAAAGGCAAATTCATTATCCTTAAGTCCTTCTTTAAAGGCAAATTCATTATCCTTAAGTCCTTCTTTAAAGGCATTCTCAGTCTCTTCGGAGCATTATCTTTAAGTCCTTCTTTAAAGGCAAATTCATTATCCTTAAGTCCTTCTTTAAAGGCAAATTCATTATCCTTAAGTCCTTCTTTAAAGGCATTCTCAGTCTCTTCGGAGCATTATCCTTAAGTCCTTCTTTAAAGGCATTCTCAGTCTCTTCGGAGCATTATCCTTAAGTCCTTCTTTAAAGGCATTCTCTTTAAGTCCTTCTTTAAAGGCATTCTCAGTCTCCTCGGAGCATTATCTGTAAGTCCTTCTTTAAAGGCATTCTCAGTCTCTTCGTAGCATTATCCTTAAGTCCTTCTTTAAAGGCATTCTCAGTCTCTTCGGAGCATTATCCTTAAGTCCTTCTTTAAAGGCAAATTAATTATCCTTAAGTCCTTCGTTAAAGGCATTCTCAGTCTCTTCGGAGCATTATCCTTAAGTCCTTCTTTAAAGTCATTCTCAGTCTCTTTGGAGCATTATCTTTAAGTCCTTCTTTAAAGGCACTCTCAGTCTCTTCGGAGCATTATCCTTAAGTCCTTCTTTAAAGGCACTCTCAGTCTCTTCGGAGCATTATCCTTAAGTCCTACTTTAAAGGCACTCTCAGTCTCTTCGGAGCATTATCCTTAAGTCCTTATTTAAAGGCATTCTCAGTCTCTTCGGAGTATTACCTTTAAGTCCTATGAGGAGGCAAAACCTCTAAGTCCAAAATCTTCAAGTCCTCTGAGAAGGCAAACCTCAAAATCCTCTGAGGAGGCCAAACCCCAAAGTCCTCTGAGGAGGCAAATTTCAAAGTCCTCAAAAGAGGCAAATTCTCCAAGACCTTTGAGGAGGCAAAATCCCAAAGTCCTTTGAGGAGGCAAATCTCAAAACCCTCTGAGGAGGCATCTCTTTATCCGATTTTCGGCAAGAAGGCAAGGTCTCCGCCATAGGTATGTAATCCCCTCTCTCTTCCTCTTTGAATTTTGGCTCACCTAGGTGTCTATGCACTAGCTTCTCCAAAATTGGGGGCAACTGTAGACACCGGGTCCGGAACCCCGGCATAAAACGAAAATGGTGATTTTTGATCCTTGATTATCCCCTCTGAAAAAAAAATAAATAAAAAAAATATATATAAATATTTGTGTGTGAAATTAGGTAATTAATTAGTTGATGTTGTTAGTTAATTAAGTGGTTAATATTATCGTGTTAATTAAAATGCATGTAAAATTAAAGTTAAAGTGTGTAATTAATTAGATAAAATAAATATATGTATGATAATTTAAATGGATTAATTAGTGTAATGTTTAATTAATAGAGAGTTCAATTAATATGTAGGTTTAATTAATTAATGTGTGTGTTATTTGAATTAAGTTAAATTAATTTAAGGAAAAGGAGGGAAATAATTGAGTGGAGGAAATGACCATTGTGCCCATTAGCCCTAATTTTAGGGTATAAAGGGAAAAGAATGAGCAAAGAGCAAGGGGGGCTCTCTCGGCTGGACAAAAAAATTGAAAGAAAAAATAAAGAAAGAGAGAGCAGGGGGTCAGCTGGAACAAGGAAATGAAGAACACACAAATGAAACCAAAGAAAAAAGAAAGAAACAGAGAGCAAGAGGAGCCAGCCAAAGAGAACAAAGAAATAGAAAAAAGAAAAAGAAAAGAAATAAGAGAGAGCAGGAAGGAATTGAGAGCAAGAAAAATGAAGAGGAATAAAAAGATAGAATAGAGAGAGCAATCGGGGACCAAATCAAGGGACATCAAAGGAGAAGGAAATAAATAAAGAAAGATCAAAGAAAGAAAGGGAGGAGCAGGGACCAGCCAACGGAAACAACGCCAGAGAGAAGGAAAAGAGGAAAAAAGGAAAGGAGGGGGCCGTGGCTCCGCCGGCCGATCACCACCGCACACGGCGGCACGCGCCACACCGGCGCACTCCCCACATCCAGACGCTTCAGATGACGGCAGCCGTTCCTTCATCGGACTCCGGCAGACGGCGCGTGGAGGAGATCGGCGAGGAGAAGTCCGTAATGCTCCGACGCGTTTTTCGGCTTACTCCGGTGACCTTCCGGCGAGTGACCACTGCTGTCAGACTTCCGGCGGTCCGATCTACCTTCCGGCGACGGTGGTGTCGACCACCCCCCTCCGACGGCGGCTCCGGCGAGGTAAGTCCCTATTATTATTATTATTATTATTATTATTATTATTATTATTATTATTATTATTATTATTATTATTATTATTATTATATTTAATTAATTTCTATATTATTATTATTATTATTATTATTATTATTGTTATTATTATTATTATTTATTCATTATTAATAATATTCTGTTATATTTATTATTATTATTATTATTATTATTATTATTATTATTATTTGTAATTATTTAACATTCTATTTTTTAAATTATTATTATTATTATTATTATTATTATTATTATTATTATTATTCTGTTTTTGCCATTATTATTATTATATGTTTATTTTATGTTTGTTGATGTTGTATTGTTATTATTATTATTATTGTTATTATTATTATTATTGTGGTTAGTTATTATTATTTTAATGTCATTATTATTATTATTAGGATTGTGTTAATATTATTACTATGTTTATTATTGTTGATGTTATTATTTTATTACTTTAATTAATATTGTCATGGTCATTATTATTATATTATTTTAAAGCATTATTATTATTATTATATTATATCATTGCTATTAATATCATTATTTATTTTATGTTATTATTGTTATTTTACCTATCTATTATTGTCATTTTATGTTTATTTATTATTATTATTATTATTATTATTATTATTATTATTATTATTATTATTATTATTATTATTATTATTATTATTATTATTATTATTATTATTATTATTATCATTTTATGGTATTATTATTAGCATCATTATTTTTATTGTTATTGATCATTATAATTGCCATTTGTGTTTTTATATTCATTAATTCTCTATTTATTTAATTAATTTATTTATTTATCACTTAATTTAATTTAATCCATTATTGACCTTTATTATTTTTCTCAATTTACTTTATTCAACTATTTATTTGTTTATTTATTTATTCAATTATTTATTTATTCATTATTAACCAGTATTAATTTTATGTCATGATTGTAACCACGAGCGGCACACGGCTCGTCCAAGGAGCACGGTCGAGGTGAGTAGATTAGGATTTATTTATTATTACGAAATATGTAATTATTATTTTGTTTTATTTTATTCGCTTGTGGTCTGTAATAACAAATGATTTTTCGACCGCATTAAAAAGAATCACCACACAAATGTTTTCTACAAAATGAAATTTGTCAATAAAACTGGACCAATGTCCACGTTTTCATTCCAAAACCAAAAGATTTAAATTGATTCAAGAATTTTATACTTTTCATAAAAAGTAATTGGGAACCAATGTTCCCGCCTAAAAGAATAGCCCGATTTATGTATGTATTCTTATTATTATATCTTCCTTTTATGATTTTATATTTACTTCTGGATAACTGTAAATATATTTTATTTATCGCTTTATTTGTTATTTTATTATTTTACTTGTTTGAATGCGCTTTAATTTATGGCATAACTCGTGTGAGAAGAGAGATAAAATAATTGATCCCAAAAACCCTTTTACAAAATATTAACCAAAGGTATGAATAAGAGTGAGGTCCCGAACCTTCTCTGGTTTTGGGCCTCATAAGGTTAGATTTATTTTCCGATGTTCTATCGGGTGGCGACTCCGTGATCCTGCCTTATGATAACCCAATAGACGCTCTCGTAAGTTGATTGCCAACAATGGGTTTGGATATATTTTTGTCCATTGCGAAGCGATCAGCTTTCACGAGTTTTAATGAACCTCCATCCGGTCTCGGGTCCTAAAAGCGGATTTCCGAGGGCCATCCGGATCACGAGTGGGGTTCGGGCGCATCACACATCCTATCCCCATTTTCTGCCTTGAAATTTTTGAGAAGGGTCAGGATAGATCACAACCTCCTTCTGGCTGTGGCTCACTTCTAGGACCCACATTTTTACGTTTTCAGATTCACTTATCAAGAACTATGCTCCCCCTGCCTGAAGAGTTTGCTGCTATCATTGAAGCATGGTTTCCTCCTAGTGCCTTACCTGTATCCCACGCTGTGCTTTGATTCATAACTGAGATATTACATCAGCCTTGAGCATCCCTCCTTCTGATGCTGCCCGATTTGTCACTCAGGGTTCTACTTTTGCCTTAGGGCCACTGATTGAGGCGCTGGAGGACTTCTTCGATGTTCCCCCATACTGTACGGGTGTCATTTTCCTATTTTGCCTCATGAAGTATTTGACTATGACTACAGAAGAGCTGACTGGTGATCTTCATTGGTTCGGGATTGTGGATGAATTTCATCATGGACTAACCCCTTTCCCATTGATCCTTGCCGAGACCATCCTAGGCTTAGATTTCACCCGTGCTAATTCCTGTGCCGCCTTCTCTAGGAGCCCTTTATTACTCCAGGTATGTAATTATTTTGAAAGGTAGTGCGTCCCTTGTGGATTTTCACACTAGTTTTCTTAGCGAGAAATACGTCCTTTTAAGATTTCACATAACCCTATGCCTTACTTTTGCCTGAGGTGAACCCAACTCACTCTAACGGCTTTTAATTAATTAATTTATTTATTTAGATATGGCTATAAGAGAAGTTGAGGCTACTGTCAGAACCTCCTCCTAGGGTTATCAGTCAATATTCTTTGAGGCACTTCCTCCCCCATCAGCAACTGTACTCATTCCCGACTCTTGACGAAGGCATTATCATACTTTGTGAAGTAATAGATGAAGATATCAATTTCATGAATGCCTGGCTTCCTCTTTTTGCCGCGACAGTCGACAGCTGCTTGGGGTGTGTTCTCCTATGCGGGCTTCGCGAAGCCACTTTTTATATCACAGCCAATGTGCTCAATAACTCGGGATGACCCATGATGTGGTGAGACTCCCTCTGTCTTTTCGGGGTGGAGTCCTATCCTCGGCTTTCGCTTTCAGATATCATGATCTCTAGGTTGAACTACCGGTGAAGATTGTGATACCCTCCTTCAGAGATCATTCTGTCACTTCTACCAGATTTGCATGCATTTTGGACAATGTGTTTCTTTTTAAATAGAACTAGAAAATAATATAAATGAATAAATTTAGTTTTATTTCGTTTTGCAGAATTGTGTACATTTCAGTATGATTTCACAATACATGATCACCATTTAGCACCAATTCAAAATGCAAAACTACATTCATTCCTGGAACAGATCTTGATAGCATCAAACTCCTGTTACCAATCAGCCCTCTCAAGCCCAGGATGCCTTTTTTCGGTTTTCACCCTGACGAGGCACCCAATTTTAGCAAGACCACCTTTTTTCGGTTTTTGACCCACAAGGTTTTTATTCTCTTCCTTTAATTTTTAGTCTTTACACATGTGTGATGTGCGCGAACCCGACCACTTCCTAGGAAACAGCTTTTAAGGCCCGAGAGGGTTTGCGTCTTTTAATCTTAGGCAATCATGAGATATTTTGGACACCTCCTTCTAATAGAACACTGGAAACATCATCTAATCCCATGAAGCCTTTTGGCACCTTTGAGGTATTTTGGAGTCCCCACCCAATTTAAAAGAAATTGGGAATGTTCGTCTAACCTCGGGGGTCTAAACCCGAGAAAGGTTCGGAACCTTACTCTTATTAATGCCTTGGTTAATTATAAATGGGTTTTTAATTTTAAATTTCCATCTCTCTTCACACACAATCATGCATAAAAAATAAAGCGCAAATCAAGCACGAGAGAAAGCAGTAAAGAAAGCGGTAAAATAAAGCAAGCCACAAAAAATAAAGGAAAGATAAAATTGGGACAAAATGTAATCCCTCAAATAAACAATCCCCCAAAATAAAATCAAGCAAAACATAAATAAATAAATCAAATGAATAAACATTCATAAATTGGGACATTATTTAGGATAGGAACATTGGTTCCTTCATGTTCACTTTAGAAAATCAAAGAGTTCTTTTGGTATACTTTGGGGAAAATCATGATGAGTGATCCCATTTTAAGAAAATCAACTCTTCATTTTTAAAGTGAATTTTTAATAGTTGAAATTAGGACATTGGTCCCATTTTATTAGAAAATTCCAATTTATTAATATAAATTTTTTGTGATTTTTTAATTAACGTGCATAAAAAATAAATAAACTTATTACAAATTACATAATAAAATAATGAATAAATACAAAAATGACAAATAATAATAAACAAGACAAATCTTCAAATCTCTGTGGACTCCCATTTGGTATTGGAAAGGTTCACACATAAAAAATAAGTATTGAAATAGAAAAACACATATAAAAGTGCTTTTAGTAATAAAAAATAAATTTAAACATGTAACATATGAAAATGAATTAAAATGAATAAAATAAAATGCATCATGTATGACAAATCAATTAAATGACATAAAAAAAATAAGTAACTTAACATATTAACAATTCAATATGCATGAAAACATAAGTAGTAGTAATAATAATAATAATAATAATAACAATAATAATAATAATAATAATAATAATAATAATAATAATAATAATATTAAAAATAATAATAATAAATAATAATAACATTAAACAACAACAACAACAACAACAACAACAACAACAACAACAACAATAATAATAATAATAATAATAATAATAATAATAATAATAATAATAATAATAATAATAATAATAATAATAATAATACTAATAATAATAATAATAATAAGCACAATGATAATAATAATAAAACACAATAACAAAAAAGCAGATGAACAATCAAGCAAGTAAAGATAAAAAGAAATAAACAAAACATGTTAAAACATATTAAATAATAATAATAATAATAATAATAATAATAATAATAATAATAATAATAACTAATAATAATAAAAACAACAACTACAAAAGATGAACAATCAAATAAATATTCAAGAGTAAAATAAAATATGCTAAAAATATTAAATCACATAACTAAATCACATAAACAATTTAAAACAACAAAAGATTTAAAAATCTACATGATGACTAATTAATTGTAAACAAAAATGAAATTAAAAATTGAGCCTACAATACTTACCCTCAAAATTTGATTTGATAAATGAAGGTAAATGATATATTTTCTTATCTTAATTTATAAGAATAAGATTAGAAAAATAAAATATTGAAGATAAATTTTATCTCAAGAACAAAATATTAGCCTTTTTTGTCTCAAGGAAAAAATTGTTAAATAAAAAGAAAAAATTCTCAAGAACAAAAAATGTTCTTTTTGACATAGGAATTAACTTATAAAAATCAATAGGAATATTTGGAGAATTTTTCTTGACAAAGAAGAAGAAGAAGAAGAAAATATTTTTCTTAAGAAAAATCTCCCTTAATTCTCTCTCTCAAAATTCTTTTATACCTCCCAAAAAATAGATTTTTATTGAAAAAATTAAAACAATTTAATTCCCATTAACAAAAAAACTAAATAATTTGTAAGGTTAGAAGACAAGAGGTTTTAAAAATTAAAATCTACAAAAATATGGAAGAAAAACATGAATTTTGGGCCAAAAACGCACCTGGGGATTGCTGGCTGAGCAACTCCCAGCTCGTTGCTCTCGCTGCGTGCTGCCGACGCGCACCGACATCCGATTTTTGATCGATTGTCTTTTCTTTTTTTACAAAAAAAAAATTGCTAAAAGACTAATTTCTAAACTCACTTTTTTTTATCTTAAAATAATTTTTAAAATATTTTTAAAACACATTTTATTTACTTTTAATAAATCAATTTTGACAAGGAAACCATCACTTTCAAGTTTCGTTTTTGCCTATAAATAGATACACTTAATTTTATCATTGGGTAATCCTGATCTGGGCTGCCTCGGGACCCGGTGTCTACAGTTGCCCATGGGGAGGCTAGTGCATGGGTGCCTAGGTGAGCCAAAATTCAAAAAAGGGAAAGAAGCGCATACCTGAGGCGGCCTCCTTCCAGCTGCTCCCTGGAGAACAGTGCTGTGATTTGAATGTCCTTCCGGATCGCACCTAGTCACTGACAATACTACAAAATGCGGATGCCATCCTTAGATAGTGATGCGTCGAGTTTGCTCCAGACTTACAAAACGTAGGAAGTGCTCTCTTGAGCTGCACCGAGTCTGCTCCAAACTTACAAAGTGCAAGGTGCCATCCTCTAATGGTGATGTGCCGAGTCCGCTCCGGACTTACAAAATGCAGGAAGTGCTCTCTTAAGCTGCACCAAGTCTGCTCTACACTTACAAAGTGCGGGGTGCCATCCTCCAATGGCGATGCATCGAGTTTGTTCCAGACTTACAAAACGCGAGGTTGTTCTTCTGAATTGCACCGAATTTTCTCCATACTTATAAAGTGCTTGGGTGCCATCCTCAAATGGCGATGGTTTTCACTTAGACATTTCTTGCAAAATTATGTGCACAGAAACATATACAAGAAATTGTGTGTGTATGTTTAAAAAGCAAAATGCCAATGCTTGCAAAAGAATTGTATCACATAAGATGTAGATGCTCGTAGAAAAGGATAGACCATGTCCTGGGTGGTCAAGGGTCCGTTGAGGACATGGCTTGGTTGCTCGACCATGTCCCCAAGGATCTAGGAGAGTGTCATCTTGACTTTAGGGACTCTAACCCAAAACATTTTTTGAGAGACCCGTTAGATGTGCATCTTCCACCCCGCCCCCGGTCAACGATCATATGCCAAGGATTCTAACTCATGTCCCTGCATCATACACTATCCGCTTGAAGGGAAATCATCCGAAGTAATGCCATCTTATCGCATCGGAAGTCATTGTTTTAAAGGTAGTGCGCCCCTTGTGGATTTTCACACTACCTTTTCTTTACGGGAAATGCGTCCCTTAGGTATTTTCACATAATCCTTTGCCTGGATTGGACCCAACCCAATCCAACGGCTTTTATTTATTTTGTTTTTTATAGTGCAGACTGCCTATTTCCAGGTTTTCACCTTGCCCTTTGCCCTAACTTTTACTTAGAGAGCCAGTCACGGTTTTCATCTCTAACGGCCTTTTTTTTTAAAAGGCTACAGGAGGAGTGAAGGCTATTATCAGATCCTCCCTAAAGGATGACCAACACAATTTACTTAGACACCTTCTGATGAAAAACGATTAGAGAATAGTCATTAAATAAATAAATGAGATATTTCTTTTTAAGGCAGAACTAAAAAATCAAATATTCATTAGAAAAATAAAGAAGAAAAGAGTTTTTATCTCTCAAATATTCTAAAAAATCAAATATCAAGTTCTTATTTTTTTTTCTATCTCTAAAATCCTCTATTTTTATATCCTTCTCCACCAAAAAAAAAAATTAATTTTTAATGAAATTAAGTCAATTAAATTCCCCTCTTAATTTTAAAATGGAAAAACCTTAAAAATCCATGAAAAATGGATTAAAAGTAAAAAAAAATGAAACAAAATGCATTTCAGCCGAAAATGGTGCCCAAGGGGCCGCTGGCCCTGAGGGACGCTTGGCCCTAGTGAAGGGCAGGCTGGGCAGGCGAGGGGCAGGCATTGCGCCTGCACCGCCCCTTAGTGTGCTCACACACGCGGGCTGCGCTCAGCGCTGCACATGCCTAGAACACCAAGGGTGCCTTCCCTCACGCGCCGCATCCACAAGCCTCCTAAAACTTTTTTTTTTATTTTTTTTTCATTTTTTACAAAAATAAAATAACTTCTAACCTTCTTTATTTAAAAAATATATATATATTTATATTTTTTATTATGAATATTTTATATTTCGAAAAAATAAATTAGAGAAGGAAAATGTCACTTCCAACCTCTTTACATGCAAACAGGCATTAATTTCATTACTGGGTAACCCTAGTCTGGGCTGCCTCTTGACCTGGTATCTATAGTTGCCCTCAGTTTTGGGGAAACTAGTGCATGGGTGCGAAGGTGAGCCAAAACTCAGAGAAAGAAGGAAATGATGTTGGTATTTGAGGCAGCTATCTTTCTGGGTAAATGTTGTTGTTGCGGTGGTTATTGCCAGCTTATCGATGAGTTAACCTTTGTTGCAGCGAGTTATAATGATCGTGTAAAGCCTCATTGAGGTGGTAGTTACCGCCAATGTGTAAATCCTTGTTCAAGTGGTAGTGTTGTGATCGTGCTAACCTTCCGTGGAATGGTAGTGCCGTCATCATGCTAACACTTGTTGAAGTGGTAGTGTCATGGTTGTGCTAACCTTCCGTATAATGGTAGTGCCGCTATCACGCTAACCCTTGTTGAAGTGGTAGTTCCATGGTCATGCTAACCTTTCATGGAATGCTAGTGCCGCCATCATGCTAACCCTTATTGAAGTGGTAATGCCGTGGTCGTGCTAACCTTCTGTAGAATGGTAGTGCCACCATCATGCTAACCCTTGTTGAAGTTGTACCCCCAAAGAGGCCTTTGGTTGATTGCCCTTTGCTTTGGTTGGTTGCCCCCTGAGAGGTCTTTGGTTGATTTTTTAATTGGTGTGTGGACTGATGTTGCCACTCTCCTTTTTCGGTGTTCGTATCGGATCTATCTTACCTCAAAATTGAAAAGTCAAATATGCAGGGAAAATAGTGAGTATGCTTGTAAAATGCATGGGTTATGTAGAAATGTAGGACAAGAATTCATTTATGTGAGTTTGGAGGCGATAGTCGGATTGGTCGCAATCTACAGTAGGATCGATACCCTTTGGGCTTGCTTATGGATTTCGTGTCTTTTGGTTTACGAGGTTCTCATCTGATACCTGCAGTCATTTTCTTAAGGTAGTGCATCCATTGTAGATTTTCACACTAGCTTCTCTTAGAGGGAAATGCTCCTTTCTGGATTTTCACATAACCTTGTACTTTAATTTTTCCTGGAATGGATCCAACCCAATCCAACGGCTTTTTTTTTTTAAGGACAAACTGCCTGTTTTCAGGTTTTCACCCTATCCTTTTGCCTAACTTTTGTATAGAGAGTCAGTTACGGTTTACATCTCTAATGGCCTTTTTTTTGCTTTTTTGCTTTTTTTTTTCCAAATTATAAGAAAGGTTGAAGCTGTTATTGGAGATCCTCCAAAGGCGATCAACATTGCCTTACGTCCTAGACCATGGTTGTACGAGCTTGATTCTCCTTATGAAGGTGTTGTAGAATTGGTTGAAGCACCTGAGTAGCGAGATAAGCAGAGGCTAGGAATTAGACAACTTTCATCATGTAAAATGAACCGTTCTAATTATATCAGCATATTATTGCATAAATGTATATATTTCAGTTTGATTTCGTCACACATGATCCTTATTTGGCATTAACTCAGAAAAATAAAAGACCTCATCTAATCTTGGGATAGATCCTATGAGCATCAAACTCCTGTTATCAATTAGTCCTCTTGGGTTTTCATTATTGAAGATTTTCTCTCAGCCCTTAATTTTTGCCCAATATGCCTTTTTTCGATTTTCACCCTAACAGGGCACCCAATTTTAGAGTGGTTGCCTTTTTTCAATTTTCAACCCGCGGGGCATTTATGCTCTCTTTTTTTTCTTTCTTTTCTTTTTTTTTTATCTTTGCCATGGGACCTCCTTTAGTCTGTCAACGTATACAGGGTTCATTTCAATTTTCTTTCATCATTAATAGCCAGAAAAGTTGCTTCTTCTGACAGTGCCTCTCTTTTTTAGCACTAAAGGCTACATCTTGACCCTTTTGCAAACTGGTTGAGGCAATGATTTCTCCATTTGGAATCTGACCGTGAAATCCCGTACCTTGCTTTTTCGGCTTTGGTGGTTCAATTTTTGATGTAGCTTTAATGGTTGAGATTGAATTATAGGTTATCCTCAAATGGTGTAAGACAGCACTTATGGTTTTTTCTTTCTTTTTTTCTTCCTCTTTTCTCTTTTCTTTTTTTTTTCCTTTTTCTCTCTTTTTTTTTAAGGCCCAAAGTTTCATTCGCCTAGCTTCTTATGCAGCCCCTTAATGATTAGAGCATGGTTTCATATGGCTGCATCGTATGCATCTTAGACATTGAGAAGACAAAGGAATGACTTTTGAAATTTTGTTCGTCATCATTTTGGCATATTAAAGCAGCACCGTCCTAGCAATTTCCTTATTAATTTTCATCATATCATTCCAGGTCCAGGCATAGGGTCCCGATCCCTTTTTTTTATCTCTCAGAATTTTCCTCTCTTTCGGAGCTATATCATATGCTATTAAGATCTCTTTTGGGTTTTCCAAAGTCCCGAGATTAAATGCAGTTGTATTAACAGAATTAATGTCAAAATGAATTCATCATGATCTTGTAAAATGAAATCATTAGAAACATCATACAAATAATCCCAATTGTTCATCTTATTAAAATAACTAAAATTGTAAACATTAACATAAAAAGAAGTTCTTAGAATGATAAAATAACAAAACATTTAAAAAAAAAAGAAACATTATCTTCTTCTCTACTCTTATAAGTGGATCAACAATCTACCGCTGCCATGGGAATCCCTTCATCACTCATCTCCCGATGAGTGGTGGTGACGTACTCAATATAGCTCACATATCATTCGGGTAGACCAGACCCAATCATATACACAAGTGGGGGAATGGCATTATAGCTCGACTTCTACTTCTTCTCTCTCTTTTTAGGTTCTGTGATCTGCTGGCAGTTGATAAGATCTTGGATCTTGTTCCTCAAAGTTTTCCAATAACCTATCAGATGTCCAGTGTGCTGATGGTAGGCACAATACTGATCACCTCTGTGCCTCGGCTATCCCTAATTCGTAGCTGGCTTGGGTGGCAATGATGTGTCCAATACCCAAGACAGAGACCGGCCAAAATTAGAAAAGTGCTCTGGCCTTGTCCAATATCAGTAGCTAAAACCTCTACCGTCTTACCATTTTTGTTATTACTGCTTCCAGCACCACCCGACTTGTACCCTGATTGGTTGCCATAATTTTTCCCAGCAAAGTTACTTTGGCTTGCTTTCTTTGTTAGGTAAGCCACCTCAGCCTCTTTGCGGTTTCTTTGAGTAATTCCCAGTCCTTGAGTCCTTTGAAGCTAAGCAAATCCCTCAAGTAGGGGCAAGAGTTTTGGATGAACAACCTGATATGGTCGGCTGTGTTAGGCTTCCGCTTCATCTCAATAACCCTATTCCTCCATCTAGTGAGGTACTCATGGAATAACTCATCGCTTCTTAGCTATAAGTGCTCGATGCCCTTTAAGGTGACCTGCATTCTTGTGTTGCAGTGATACTGCCTTAAGAACTCCTCAGTTAAAAGATCCCAATCATCCTTGGACCTTCTGTCCAACCCGTTATACCAGTCTACTACCGAACCAACCAGGCTAAGGCAGAAATATTCCACCCTCTATTTCTTGGTCAACCCTGTGGCCTTCATTACCAAGGTGTACTGCTTAATATGTGCAGATGGGTCCGAAGTACCATCAAACTTTGGTAGCTCGGGCATCTTGAATCTTTGGGGCAGCAGCTCTTCATCCCCCAAATCTCTATCCTCTGGATTGATCCCCCTTCCAGCTGATAACAAGTGGGTGATCACCTCAATCTATTTTCTCATTCCTCTTGTTGCCCCATCCTCCACCCTAGGTGCTCTACCTCTCACTGCTTGAGTAGCTGTTGGCTCTTCATCTCTATCTTCAATCACAAAATCCTAATCAGGATCTGGGATCCTTTCTCTTTTTGGCTCAATAGGCACAGTAGCTCTATGCTCAATAATAGGTTGGCAGGCAGCATTACCTGCAAGAGGAGACTCCCTGCCAGTAGGAGGTTCAAGGTGCCCCCGAGGTGGGACTACCAGTGGTTATGGAGCGATAGGTGCTTGTGCAGTAAGAGGATGTGCAATCCTTTCTTGCGCCTATCATCTCCAATATTCTTCGTTCAAAGTCCTCTAGTCTCCTTGCTAGGTCTTAAGTGGTCAAAGCCCAGTTTCTTCTGCCATTGATGATTCTAATGATGATTCACTGGCTATTGAGAGTGACTCAGAATCCCAATTAGGCACCAATTCCAGTAATTCAAAGTGCAGGTTTATCCTTATCAGCCAACCGTTGGGACCCCTAATCCACTTTGATGAATCTATGATGGCTGCAAGACTCAAGCTGTTAGAATCATGCATGAATGACATATACAATGCATGATCGTGTGTTATGCAACATTCATAACCACATACAAGCAAGTAGATCCTTCCAACATTATCACTCCCACACAGGAGGTAATGCGGTCTCTTTCCTAGGTGGGCTTGAACCATGGGTTAACAGGGAACCCAATGGACGCGTATGGTGCACAGTAGACAACTGGCAGTGTAACACCCCAAATCGGGCCTAGTCGGAATCGGCAGCTAAGTCAGTTGAGTGAAGGGTATTTCGGTAATTTATGCATGAGTAATATGGATAATAAGGATTTAATTGCTAAGAAATTAATTAAATAAGTTTAGTAAATGAATTATCTAGTGGAACATGTGTATGGTACTTAGGAAGTGATTTGGGAAAGATTGTGACACTTGGGTTTGTAAGATGATGACAAGTGGTTTATAAGGAAATGTTAGAGTGTGATTGAAGTATATGGAAGTCGGATGTAAATGAGTTTTAAGAAATAATTATCAAGTGCATTATGGGTATGGAACTTAAGATGTAGGATATTTCTATGAGAAGTGATTTAGTGTGTGCATGTGTATGGTGACTTGAGTTGAGAGTCAAAGTGAATTACTTGGACCAATGGGAAGTGGGCATGTGGATTTGGGATAAGAAGCAATTAATGGGAAAGGTAAGAGGAAAGAGAGAGAGAAAAGCAAAACACAGGAATTTGGAAATTCCCGTTCTCCCTCTCTCGTCCTCCTCTTCTTCTTCTTTTCCTCATTCTTTGCTCTTTCTCCTTGCTTCTCTTTTGGCTGGATGTGGTGCTTGTTTAGAGGTGGTTTTGGGTGAGTATTAGAGCAAGATTGAAGAGGTAAGAGTTAGTTTGGCTTGTATGTGTGTGTGGTTCTTCTCCTTCTTTATTTGCTTTTGATTTGGATATGCTAGAGTTTGAATTGAGTGATTTTCTGGGTTGTGGTTTGTGCAAGTTGGTGATGACAAGAGGAAGCTCAAGGGAAAGGAAGATTGTGGATAGAAGCTAGAAAGTGACTTTGGATCTTTGATTTCCAGGTTTGGGAAATTTATTGTATATATATGAATTTCTGTTTATATATTCGTGTATGATATAAGTTCTTGATTGTGTGGTTGATGATAGATGGTGATGGTAGTGAGTGTTGGTTTAAATTGCTCAATTGTGCATGTGAATAGGTTTTTGGGTGAAACTGGGTTGGAATGCACTTGACCTCTCTTCAGTAATTAGGTTGTATTGTGAGTTTTACAACTCCAAATCATGCAATTCTTGAACCATTAAAACCATGAATTCCATTACTTTAAAAGTCTTAGAAATAGCCTTGGGAATATTCTTGCTCTAAGACTCTGAATTTTTGATAATACCGTAGTGTTTCTTTTTGTGACGGGTTGTTTGACCAGTATGGGTTGTGGAGTGCATATCTGGAGTTGTAGATGTCCAATTGATATGACACTTGTTTCATTTGAAAGCTAAGACGTAGGAGAACATTTGTTAAGAAGACCACTTTTCCTAACAACGAGGTTTAGAGGTCGATTTTCGCGATACTAGTTTATAGTAGAAAGCAGTCCGTTTTGGTAGCTGAGGCGAGCCTCTGTCGCGAGCGCGACAAGGGTCGCGACCTCGCGACAGAAAAATATGTTTTGAGCCTTTTCTTCTCTATTTTCGAGTCCAGGATTGACCCGGATCAATCCCGTGCCTTTCCCATCAGTTATTATGCATATTTAGGGTAATGAAATGGCTATATAAGTAATTATCGTCGGGAAAAATTTAGGAGTATGCTTAAGATTGATGATTTAGCTAGTAAATAATAGTAGATATAACTTTGTGAAGGATGAGGATTAATATGTGTTGATATCACGAGTAACCTAAGCATGATACATCATAGGTATGAATGCAATTAACGTGGGTGCAATTGAAATGATTGATGAATAATGCGGTTATTATAGATGGTGTATATGGATATTGTTAGTGGCATGTTTTATTGAAATTTTTATATGAATGTTGGATTTATGTTGTTAATGATATGTGACTTGCTGGAGATGAGGTAAGAGACCTTGGGATGTGTCTCGTGTGTTTATGAATGAGTTTGAGGAAGGAAAGATCTTGCAAAATTCTGCAGATTTTCGGAACCATGACTCTGTCGCGATCGCGACATTGTCGCGAGCGCGACAGAGACCGATGATTCTGATGCTATGCCGTCGCGAGCACGCGACGCTGTCGCGAGCCCGCGATAGCAATAGCTTGTCTGCTCTCTGTCGCGAGCGCGACAGAGCACATTGTTGGCCTGTGCCATCGCGAGCACGCGACTTGTCGCGACCCCGCGATAGCGATACTTGCCCTTTGTCGCGACCGCGACAATATCGTGAGCGTGACAGAGCCGGGCCCTTCTCTCTTTCCCGCGATCGCGAAGTCCGTCGCGCGCGCGCAGCGAAGAGACTATAGTCTCTGTCGCAAGCGCGACAGATGTGTTGTGTTGAATGAGTTTTCTTTGGTGATTCCAATGTTTGAATTCCGAACTTGTGATGCCTTTAGGTTTATTCTTTGACTATTTTATGAAGTATGTTAATATAATTGAATGTATTATGTATATTTATACTTATGATCTTTTCTAAGATTATCATGTTATGTTCAAAGTGTAAATTGTATGATGCATGTTTGACTTTATGAACTTATTCATATGTCTCAACTATTGCTGATTATGTACAATGATATAAAGTATGTGATTTGAAATATGATTTGTATTATGCATGACCTGCGAGAGTCAGTCTAGTGGATAGTTAGGCATATCTAAAAGAGTCTTTGTAGCTGCAGCGCCCTTTGAACGATTTGGACCCTGATCAGGTCCCACGACTGGTTCCTCGCGAACCCCTATTAGTACGGATCCTCGCGATCCTTTTTAATGTGGTTGGATCGGGTTAAGATCCCTCATCAGTAAAATGCTTTTGTGACAAAATAAAATGATTTTCGATTAGTACCCGTAAGGTACTCTCTGGCCGACTTGTACCCGTAAGGTACTAATCAGTTCACTCGTTATCCACTATTATGAGTCAGCAGGTATTTTGATGGTTTGTTTTATTCTGTTTTGAAATAGCTATCAGAATGTGATATCTGAATGAGCAAGAATCAGTTTATGTGTATATGAATATGACTACAGGCTTCAGAAGGTAAATCTGTATTTAGTAAACATGACTTTTCAGTTAACATGATTATCCGTACTTGGCATGTGATTTGTTATTAGTTTCTGAATGCTTTGAAATGATTCGATCGATGTATTTATGTATATGAGTTAAGCATGGTTTTATTGTGTACAAGCATGTGAATCAGATCGGTTGTGAGGATAAGTATATAAGATGTAATTGTACTTTCTGCATGGTTTTAATATGAATGTGAAGTGATGTGATTATGCCTTTAGTCTCCGTTTTGGGAGTGTTTACAGCATGATATGCTATGTATTAGAGTTGTGCAGCAGAAGTGTGGTGTTTTGGATGTTTTCTTGGGTATGTGGCTCAGCATGATAACACTGGTGTCGTGTTTTGGGTTATGACTGTTTTGGCCCATTCCTGATATATGTATATGATTATGTGTGTGAGTTTACAAATGAATGCCTTTATTATGCAAGTCTGTTTAGATATGTGTTTTGAATATCCGCAATTGCCATATGAATATATTTTGCCTCGACGACCATTGTGAATGGCCGTCCATATTATTATGTTTGTTTTCCCCACTAAGCGTTATCGCTTAGCACGGGCTCTTTTCCCCGTGCAGGTGGCAGGTTTTCTTTTGTTCGAGTCGCGCATCTGCAGAGTCGGCCACATAGAAGTTAGAAGTTTTGTATCTTGTTCAGCTTTTGTAATTTGGAATTTTTGTATATCGGTGTAATATGTATATGTAATAATATGTAAAGAGAATGATGTAATATTTCAGGCTCCTGTTGTATAATTGTACATTTGTATATGTGTATGGTTTCGTTTAAATTATGCACGTTTCTGAATATGTATGTTCAGATTTTGTTCCGCAAAGTTTTTAATTCTTTCGTAATTATATATGTTTTGTATCGTTTCTGTTCGGTAACGCACCTACTCGTACGGCTTCCTACTCCCTTGCGGATGGGTTCGCCTACGTATGAGTTGGGGTGTTACATTTAGTGGTATCAGAGCACAAGATTCTGGTTGCCTTATTTGTTTGAGTATTGGGTCTTTGTATGTTACTTGTTATGTGTTGAGTCTTTGTTTGAGAGTCAGTTTTGTGTCGTGGCCTAATGCAGATGTGTCTTGTCCTGTGTGTTGTGTTAGATGGAGTCCGACCTTAGTGAGAAGGTGGGCGAGACGACCGATAGTGTGAACCCAATTAGTGCTAATCAAAGTGTTTCGTTTCTGTGCACCTTTTGGTTAGAATTCTGGTCCTGTTTCTAATGATAGAACATTAGTGCAAGGATTAATTCGGATTTTGGATAGACTGACTGTTCCTAGGATTTCTCAAGGTTTTGTTCTGAGTGTATCTTAGTAAAGTAAGATATCGTGTAAGTGGATGAGTATTTGGATTTCATAAGGTTTTGGTAGTACTCTATATACCCGTCAGCTATCTCCAGACAAGTATTTGAAAAAAAAAAACATATTAAATCATGGGGATGGGACTAAATGCATCATTACAGCATTACTTGCATTTCCTCAGCATCACTCTGCATACATGAGCCATCACATTTTCATTGCATCATCATCCCTTTTGACCATACATGAAAAGCATTTGTATATGTGTTTTGATTGAGAGAAAGCTGACAGGGTGTACGTGTACTATTTGCTATTAGGAACAAGAGTAATAGTGGTAAGTATAAGCAAGTAAGTGGATGGAATTGTGGACTTCTGTATAAGATGATTAAATAATAAGTACTGTAAGATTTATGTGATAGTTTGAAAGTGAAAACCAAATTGTGACTAGTGATGCTAGTAATCTAGGAGGGAATGTTATAGTCATTTTAATGAAGGAAAGAGTATAGTGAATGTGTGAACGATTCTGTATTTAAAAGACGAGAAGTGTTATGAAGAAGGGGTGAAGTGAAAAGATTAGCATGATAGTGATAGAATGTAAACGATCTGTAACTCAAAATTTTGGGAGATGTTATTTAGTGAGAAGGATTTCTTCTATATATCCTGATACTAGTAAAAAAAAAATGACTTGGATAGTATAATGTTAGTGTGTGAATGGTAGTAATCAAGATTTTGAAATTCAGAAAATTGGATATATGTGAATTTCGAGGACGAAATTATTTTAAGGAGGGTAGATTTGTAACACCCCAAATCGGGCCTAGTCGGAATCGGCAGCTAAGTCGGTTGAGTGAAGGGTATTTCGGTAATTTATGCATGAGTAATATGGATAATAAGGATTTAATTGCTAAGAAATTAATTAAATAAGTTTAGTAAATGAATTATCTAGTGGAACATGTGTATGGTACTTAGGAAGTGATTTGGGCAAGATTGTGACACTTGGGTTTGTAAGATGATGACAAGTGGTTTATAAGGAAATGTTAGAGTGTGATTGAAGTATATGGAAGTAGGATGTAAATGAGTTTTAAGAAATAATTATCAAGTGCATTATGGGTATGGAACTTAAGATGTAGGATATTTCTATGAGAAGTGATTTAGTGTGTGCATGTGTATGGTGACTTGAGTTGAGAGTCAAAGTGAATTACTTGGACCAATGGGAAGTGGGCATGTGGATTTGGGATAAGAAGCAATTAATGGGAAAGGTAAGAGGAAAGAGAGAGAGAAAAGCAAAACACAGGAATTTGGAAATTCCCGTTCTCCCTCTCTTGTCCTCCTCTTCTTCTTCTTTTCCTCATTCTTTGCTCTTTCTCCTTGCTTCTCTTTTGGCTGGATGTGGTGCTTGTTTAGAGGTGGTTTTGGGTGAGTATTAGAGCAAGATTGAAGAGGTAAGAGTTAGTTTGGCTTGTATGTGTGTGTGGTTCTTCTCCTTCTTTATTTGCTTTTGATTTGGATATGCTAGAGTTTGAATTGAGTGATTTTCTGGGTTGTGGTTTGTGCAAGTTGGTGATGACAAGAGGAAGCTCAAGGGAAAGGAAGATTGTGGATAGAAGCTAGAAAGTGACTTTGGATCTTTGATTTCCAGGTTTGGGAAATTTAATGTATATATATGAATTTCTGTTTATATATTCGTGTATGATATAAGTTCTTGATTGTGTGGTTGATGATAGATGGTGATGGTAGTGAGTGTTGGTTTAAATTGCTCAATTGTGCATGTGAATAGGTTTTTGGGTGAAACTGGGTTGGAATGCACTTGACCTCTCTTCAGTAATTAGGTTGTATTGTGAGTTTTACAACTCCAAATCATGCGATTCTTGAACCATTAGAACCATGACTTCCATTACTTTAAAAGTCTTAGAAATAGCCTTGGGAAAATTCTTGCTCTAAGACTCTGAATTTTTGATAATACCGTAGTGTTTCTTTTTGTGACGGGTTGTTTGACCAGTATGGGTTGTGGAGTGCATATCTGGAGTTGTAGATGTCCAATTGATATGAAACTTGTTTCATTTGAAAGCTAAGACGTAGGAGAACATTTGTTAAGAAGACCACTTTTCCTAACAACGAGGTTTAGAGGTCGATTTTCGCGATACTAGTTTATAGTAGAAAGCAGTCCGTTTTGGTAGCTGAGGCGAGCCTCTGTCGCGAGCGCGACAAGGGTCGCGACCTCGCGACAGAAAAATATGTTTTGAGCCTTTTCTTCTCTATTTTCGAGTCCAGGATTGACCCGGATCAATCCCGTGCCTTTCCCATCAGTTATTATGCATATTTAGGGTAATGAAATGGCTATATAAGTAATTATCGTCGGGAAAAATTTAGGAGTATGCTTAAGATTGATGATTTAGCTAGTAAATAATAGTAGATATAACTTTGTGAAGGATGAGGATTAATATGTGTTGATATCACGAGTAACCTAAGCATGATACATCATAGGTATGAATGCAATTAACGTGGGTGCAATTGAAATGATTGATGAATAATGCGGTTATTATAGATGGTGTATATGGATATTGTTAGTGGCATGTTTTATTGAAATTTTTATATGAATGTTGGATTTATGTTGTTAATGATATGTGACTTGCTGGAGATGAGGTAAGAGACCTTGGGATGTGTCTCGTGTGTTTATGAATGAGTTTGAGGAAGGAAAGATCTTGCAAAATTCTGCAGATTTTCGGAACCATGACTCTGTCGCGATCGCGACATTGTCGCGAGCGCGACAGAGACCGATGATTCTGATGCTATGCCGTCGCGAGCACGCGACGCTGTCGCGAGCCCGCGATAGCAATAGCTTGTCTGCTCTCTGTCGCGAGCGCGACAGAGCACATTGTTGGCCTGTGCCATCGCGAGCACGTGACTTGTCGCGACCCCGCGATAGCGATACTTGCCCTCTGTCGCGACCGCGACAATATCGTGAGCGTGACAGAGCCGGGCCCTTCTCTCTTTCCCGCGATCGTGAAGTCCATTGCGCGCGCGCAGCGAAGAGACTATAGTCTCTGTCGCGAGCGCGACAGATGTGTTGTGTTGAATGAGTTTTCTTTGGTTATTCCAATGTTTGAATTCCGAACTTGTGATGCCTTTAGGTTTATTCTTTGACTATTTTATGAAGTATGTTAATATAATTGAATGTATTATGTATATTTATACTTATGATCTTTTCTAAGATTATCATGTTATGTTCAAAGTGTAAATTGTATGATGCATGTTTGACTTTATGAACTTATTCATATGTCTCAACTATTGCTGATTATGTACAATGATATAAAGTATGTGATTTGAAATATGATTTGTATTATGCATGACCTGCGAGAGTCAGTCTAGTGGATAGTTAGGCATGCCTAATAGAGTCTTTGTAGCTGCAGCGCCCTTTGAACGATTTGGACCCTGATCAGGTCCCACGACTGGTTCCTCGCGAACCCCTATTAGTACGGATCCTCGCGATCCTTTTTAATGTGGTTGGATCGGGTTAAGATCCCTCATCAGTAAAATGCTTTTGTGACAAAATAAAATGATTTTCGATTAGTACCCGTAAGGTACTCTCTGGCCGACTTGTACCCGTAAGGTACTAATCAGTTCACTCGTTATCCACTATTATGAGTCAGCAGGTATTTTGATGGTTTGTTTTATTCTGTTTTGAGATAGCTATCAGAATGTGATATCTGAATGAGCAAGAATCAGTTTATGTGTATATGAATATGACTACGGGCTTCAGAAGGTAAATCTGTATTTAGTAAACATGACTTTTCAGTTAACATGATTATCTGTACTTGGCATGTGATTTGTTATTAGTTTCTGAATGCTTTGAAATGATTCGATCGATGTATTTATGTATATGAGTTAAGCATGGTTTTATTGTGTACAAGCATGTGAATCAGATCGGTTGTGAGGATAAGTATATAAGATGTAATTGTACTTTCTGCATGGTTTTAATATGAATGTGAAGTGATGTGATTATGCCTTTAGTCTCCGTTTTGGGAGTGTTTACAGCATGATATGCTATGTATTAGAGTTGTGCAGCAGAAGTGTGGTGTTTTGGATGTTTTCTTGGGTATGTGGCTCAGCATGATAACACTGGTGTCGTGTTTTGGGTTATGACTGTTTTGGCCCATTCCTGATATATGTATATGATTATGTGTGTGAGTTTACAAATGAATGCCTTTATTATGCAAGTCTGTTTAGATATGTGTTTTGAATATCCGCAATTGCCATATGAATATATTTTGCCTCGACGACCATTGTGAATGGCCGTCCATATTATTATGTTTGTTTTCCCCACTAAGCGTTATCGCTTAGCACGGGCTCTTTTCCCCGTGCAGGTGGCAGGTTTTCTTTTGTTCGAGTCGCGCATCTGCAGAGTCGGCCACATAGAAGTTAGAAGTTTTGTATCTTGTTCAGCTTTTGTAATTTGGAATTTTTGTATATCGGTGTAATATGTATATGTAATAATATGTAAAGAGAATGATGTAATATTTTAGGCTCCTGTTGTATAATTGTACATTTGTATATGTGTATGGTTTCGTTTAAATTATGCACGTTTCTGAATATGTATGTTCAGATTTTGTTCCGTAAAGTTTTTAATTCTTTCGTAATTATATATGTTTTGTATCGTTTCTGTTCGGTAACGCACCTACTCGTACGGCTTCCTACTCCCTTGCGGATGGGTTCGCCTACGTATGAGTTGGGGTGTTACAGGCAGCATAACATCTCTTAATCTGAAATGCATACGTATGAGTTTTGGCCTTTATGTATTTAAACACTTCAATTAAATAAGGATGGCCCCACCGAGGCATGACAGCCTTTGATGAAAAAAACCATCTAATTTATTTGATTTTGTTCAATTTATAATGGCCCACATAACAAGCATTGTATTAAGGAACATATCACCTAGGGGAAGTATCTATTGCAATTACATGAGCTTTAGTCAATGGTGATGATACTTTAGGTCTACCAAAGCATGGTTCCTACCAACAGGTCTAGCTCATCACGAGCATAACGACCAATCGGGTCTCTATTTAATATACCATGATGGTATGAGGCTTGAGTTGGTGATTATCTTTAACACTTCCCCACATTGAGTGAACGTAGGGTCATGCTTCAGGAACGCACCAGGGTAAAAAAAGGGACCGTCTAGCATAAATCTAAGGCTCTTATATGGATGCAATGAAATTTTTTGAAAAGAGATAGAATTTTAATTGCAAAAACTCAATTTTATATATTAACAAAGACACTTTCGAAGCAAAGTCTCAAAGTCCCTAATGGAGTTGCCACTATAACACGCGCACAACCCGATCATGCTTCCCGGATGGGCCCGCTTTTTGGGCCTGAGAGGGTTTGCATCTTTTGTTCTTGGGCAACATGAGATATTTTGGAATTCCTACCCAATAGAACATTAGGCAGGTTCATATAATCACATGAAGCCTTTAGGCACCTTTGAGGTATTTTGGAGTTGCCACCCAATTTACAAGAAATTGAGAAAGTTCATCTAAACTCGGGGGTCTAAACCAGAGAGTAGTTCAGAACTTCACTTTTATTAATGTCTTGGTTAATTATAAATGAGTTTTTAACTATTAAATTTTCATCTCTCATCTCACAAGGTTATGCACTCAATATAAAACGTAAATTCAAGCATCGAGAAAAGCGGTAAAGAAAATGATAAAATAAGTAAAATACAAAACAAACAACAAAACAAAATTGGGACAAAAATATAATCCCCCAAAATAATAAAATAAACAAAAAAATAAAAAATTGGGACGCAAAAGACAATCCCCCAAAATAAGAAATTAAATAAACAAAATCAACTAACTAAATAACATTCATCAATCGGGACATTTATAAAGAATATGAACATTGGTTCCTTCCTGTTCACTTAGAAAATTAAAGAGTTATTGTTTGGTGAATATTGAGAAAACAGGGATGAGTGATCCCATTTTGAGAAAATTAACTCTTCTTTTAGAAGTGGATTTTTATTGTTAAAACTAGGACATCGGTCCTATTTTATTAAAAAAATTCCAAATTCAGAAATAAAAATATTTTTATGATTTTCTTTTTAACTTGCGTAAAATAACTAAATTTATTACAAATTAGAGTAAATAATAGAATAAAAGACAAAATAACGAAAAATAATAAAAATATTAAAAAAATGGCAAATCAAACCAAAAGATGCCTCCAAATCTCCATAGATCATCCATTTGCTAGTGAAAATGCTCACGCAATGAAAAAATAAGATTTGTAGACAAAATACAATTAACCTTAGCAAATATATCTAAAAAATCAATTAAATCAAATAAATTAAATATTATCACTTAAAAATAAAATTAAATATTACATTAATAAAAATATTAAAATCATGCAAAATAAATTATACTACGCGAAAACGGACCGAAAACATGTCAAAATGGAGCAAAATGCACTAAAAGACGAAAAAAGAGGTTGAGGGGTGGCCTAGCAACGAGGGGTAGGCAGGCCACCCCTCACCTCCTTCCCGCGCCTCATGGACAAGGAAGGAAGCAAATGCATAGTGATTCTTTTTGTTTTCTTTTCTCAAATTTCCATAAAAAAACAACACTATTTCATGTGATTTTATGTGTTATTATATGATTTTTTTGCAAGAAAAATCAAAATACATATAAATATGCCAAATCAAAGCATAAAAATAATCAATAAAACACACATTTAAAAACTTATAATCAAGCAACATTGGATGAAAAATAAAGAAAAAATTAATAGAAACTATAATTGAGCCAAGAAATTTACCCTCAGAATTGTTGATCTGGAGGAATTGAATCGTGATTTATTTTCCTTGTCAAAATCAGCAAGAAATTAGATTAAAATTAAACTAAATTTATCTCTCCAAAAAAACTCATGAAAAAATTTGAATAAAATAAGAAAATTTCACAATCTTAAGAAAATAGAATTGATTTCTCTATCTCAAGCATTGTTCTTTCATCATAAACAAAAGATTTCCAGCAAAAAAAATGAAGAAGAAAAGAGTTTTTATCTCTTAAAAATTCTAAAAAATCAAATATCAAGTTCTTTTTTCTCTCTCTCTCTAAAATCCTCTATTTTTATAACCTTCTCCTCAAAAAGAAAACAAATTTTGAAGCAATTAAGTCAATTAAATTCCCCTCTTAATTTTGAAACGGAAAAACCTTAAAAATCCCTAAAAGGAAAAAAAAAACTCAAAAAATGCATTTCTACCAAAAATTGTGCCTAGGGACAGCTGGCCGCGAGGGGCACCCACCACTGACGAGGGGTGGGCTGGGCAGGCGAGGGCCGCCCCTCAGCCCGTTCGCGCTCGATGCACGCCCGCATGGGCTTTTCCCAATGCCAGTGAGTGCCGGCGGCGACAAGCCTTCAAAAACTTCTTTTTTTTACATTTTTGACAAAAATAAAATCACTTCCAACCTTTTTTTTTTTAAAAAAAATATATTTTTTTTATTATGATTATTTTTTATTTTTAAAAACAAATTTGATAAGAAAACTATCACTTCCAACCTCTTTACCTGTGAACGGGCATTAATTTCATCACTGGTTAACACTAGTCGGAGCTGTCTTGGGACCCGGTGTATCACACCCCGTTTGCCCCCTAGTCGATGTTAGGTTTCAACGGATTAATACAACATTAACACAGCGGAATAAAATTTAAACCCAAAACAGGATCCAAGTATTTTCGATTGATTCAAAAGGAAGAGATAAAGATTAACTGACCTTTAGAACGAAATAACTCTTTAATTCGGACTTTAGGTGCTGCTTTGATCACGAACACCCTCTACCGGTATCCACACGCACGAACAAATGATCAGAAAACACAGGGGTGCTAGCTCCCTTGAAGGCGAATGGATTTTTGAATTTCTTTCTTTCACAAAGAAGAAGGAGGCTCGGGTTTTATTTTCTTTCTTATTCTCTGTATCCCACTTACAGCCACTTTTCAATCTCTTGTTATATGAAAATAACGTGATTGAAGGTTTTTTGATAAGGGTTAAACTCTTTTCCTTAACATATATATCTCATATATAACTGTACGTATATTTTTAAATCCTTTTCCTCTTAGGAAAAGATAAATGAGGATATTTTCTCTTAATTCAAAATTAAGAGATAATATATATATATATATATATATATATATATATATATATATATATACATATATTTATTTATTTATTTATTTATTTCTTATTCAAAATAATAAGGAATAATATATTAATACATATTATTATCTCATATTCAAAATAAAAGATATATATATGTATATAAATATATATATATATAAATATGTAATTTCGAAATTAAATATAAATACCTATATTTATATTTTATTCCGAAATAACCTAATAAAATCCATTATGTTCATTCTGCTCTTGGTGTGTGACCCAATAGGTTTATATTATGTTTGCAGTGGGCCTAATCCCATGATAAGCCCACAAGTCATAATTGGTCTCTAGCAAGACATTATGACTACCCAAATAATATAAATATTGTTAGTCCGATTTTAACCTGATAATAGAACATGTTATTATCCTTTTGTCACACGATATCTTGTTTGAACATAAGTCATGGCTTATGTCAAACTTAAATTGTTCAAACTTATAATTTCTCGATCACTAAGCAGACTGATAAATTCAAATGATATTGATGACAATATCAATTCATTTGAGCACGGCCATATCGAGGGGCCCAATAGATATCTCTCTCATTAGAGAGGGACAAATTCCATCTTGATTATTCACTTTCCTCCGCATAATTCTCATTATGTCCGATCATAAACTTTATAATTATCCGATTAAAGATAACGTTTGATTATGTCAAAACATAATGATCCTTATGTAGGAAACTATGATAACCTCAGGTCAAAGGATTCAATAACATATCTATTATAAGATCACTTATGACACTATCCCATGAAGTGATCTTATAGTGGGTCTATCCAGTACTTTGTTCTCTAGCAAGTACCTATAGATTTGATTTATATCAACTTATATAATCATCCCATGATTATCAATGAAAATCTATACTAGTCTTAATTTATCTTTATGCCCTTTATTGATAAATGACTAGGGACAACATGAATAACATTGTTATTCATAAACATTACAATAATGTAACATGCCAATAATATCAATGTGAAGAAAACCATTATATAAATGAAAATGTAATGATTACATCAAGGTCCAAATGTTTGGCCTAGGGCATAACCACTTAAAGTCGAACGAGCAATATGTATGTGTGTGCATTTACATGGTTTTGGCATATCATAGGGGTATTTTGGTATATATGCATATTTAGTGGGTTTGTTCCTGTGTGGTGGTGCATATAGAAATAAGGTATCCATAAGTGGAGTTAGGATCACATGCATGTGAGCATATTATTATGTGTGTGTATTAGATGAGATTGCAATGTGTGTGTTGCTCATACATGTGTAGGGTGCATTATTGGAGTGTTTCCTTGTGTGTGTGTGACATGTGCATCTAGTGTGTGAGTGAGTGGTTTCCACCACCAAGATTGTGACAAGTGGAGGGTAAGAAAAGAAAGAGAAAGAAGAAAAGGGGAAACTCAGAATTTGGGTTCCATTTCCCCGTTCCCTCTTCTTCTTCCTCCTTTTTCTTCTTCTTCATTTCCCCTAGCCAACATTCCCTTGGTCCAAGCTTGTGTGGTGGAGATTGGTCACTCATTGTGTTATTTTGGTAAGCTTCTCTGCATTTTCTGTTTTGATTTTCAGGTTCCCTTCTCTTCTTCATCTTCTTTGTTTAGGGTTTTGATTAGGGTTGCTTTGGTGTGTGTTTCATTGTTTTGGGTGTTTAGCTGAGCCTGCAAGAGATTCTAAAGGCAAGGAAGTTGCTGGATCTAGTTGAACCAAGTGATAGAGCTTCTAATTTTGAGGTTTGGGAAATTTAATTATGTTTTGGCTTTGCTTGAAATGTGATTTTGGGATTTGTATGTATGTATGATTGCTGGAAATTTGAGTATGAAATTGGTTTACTCTATGTGGGTTTCAAGTTTTAAAGTGTAGAATTTGAATGATAAGCTATTGAAAAATGTTTAATTTTCTTGATTTAAATTTTCTAAATCTGTGGATGTTGAGTTCATGTATGATTGGATAAATTGATGCTATATTATGCTGTTTGAATTGTGATTTTGGATAGCCAGGTTAAGGTAAGTTTGAGGTAAGTTTTTGGTGTTAATTTATTGGTCAAAATGTGTATAATTTTTTTGGTTGGTTGTGTGAAAAATTTGGAATCATTGAAGTTGGAATTCTGCAGATTTCTGGAAAATCCAGGAGTCACATGGCAGTAAGGTCGGGTCTCACCGCCGTGTGGATCGTGGGTTTTGCCTTGGAATTCTGGAGCTGTATCTTTACACGGCGGTAAGAGACTTGAGGATTTTGAAATAATAATGATGACCATGATTAGTGAAAGGATTGCCGCCATAGTGCTTGCCCTTAGAGCATAGCTTATTATACCTGCTATTAACCAAGTTGAACTGGCCATGGTCGGGAAGGCTTCTACAGTAGTGGCCACAATACCTCCATCTACTGCTGAGCCCAGAAGCAAGGCACCACTTGTTTCATCAATTGAGCAAGGAAGGGACAAGAGGCCTGCACTAGAGTATGACTTTATGCCTAAAAAGGATGAAGATCCAATGGTGATGCAAGCTCTAAAAAGTAAAGCGTCAGGGGCAGAATGTAATTTAGAGTCAGGCTCAGGTCTGCACCTAGGGGACACATCAGACATAGTATCGGTATGGTTGCTAGAGCTACTAGGAAAGGTAGAAAAGCTAGATCTTTTACAATCAACGTAATTTCTCAAGCCTGGAAAAGAGGCTAAGTGACCTCGAAAAATAAGTTATGTTAGCGAAAGTTAAGCTTACAACCATCATAACTACTCTCAACCCTGTAAATTTGGGTAAGAGGATTAATAATCCTAGAAAGAAGATTATTGTTGGCTCTACAAGTTTAGGGGATGGTTACTATGATGATCTGTAAGGGTGCAAACCCAAAATATGGTGGTGGCGATAGCACTTGAGGCAATGATAATTGAGCTATAAAGGTGTTGGCAACAAGAACCATTTTGCAATACTGCTCAGACAAGGGAAAATTGCTATCATGGTATCTCGCCCATTTCAATAAGGAAGGAAAGTTCTAGCAAATGAGGAATCAAAGGACACCGAGCCATAGATTGGAACAGTTTTATGCTTTCCATCAGCATACTGGTCATTTGATTGATAATTACCAAACTCTAAGAGATCGGGTCCAGGACCTTATTGATAACAAGCAGATTCTTGATCCAAAAAAAAAAAAGAAAAGGAGAAAAAGACAGCCAATTATTATGTCATGTCACCGCCACCTATGTTCATAATTGGTTTAGGATTACCTGAATGGTATGTGCTTCGAGATTTTTTGTGGCATATAGATATTTAGCTATCACCCGCTTAGTTTTAATGAGAAGTAGTTAGAAAGTTAGGGGATGTAAATATCATCAGCAATCTTAGGGGCACCATATAGAGAAGAGGGGTTTGAGGTGTCAAAAGACTTTTTAGGAAGATATAATATAAGCCAATTTTTTTTATGATGTAACATATGTCCCTAAACTATGCATATATTCTTTAACTATGTTAATAATATGGGTTTTTTTATGTATGCAATGTCTTGTTTTTTTTTTTGCATCATGCATGTAGTAATCATAACTTATGAGATGTTAAGTCAATAAGCATTGCTTTATTCAATCTAAAAAAATGTCATGATTGCATTCGTTATAACTCCTAAAGTGAGTTAAATTTGAAAGGAAAAAAAAAGAAAAAAATAAAGCCCGCGGGTCGAAAACTGGAAAAGACGACCTTGCTAGAATTTGGCACCCCGCTAGGGTGAAAATCGAAAAAAAGTGCCCTAGGAAAAAATTAGGGGTTGAGTGAAATGTTTAATCAAGAAAACTCATGAGGTTGATTGATAATAGGTGTTAGATGCACACAAAGTGTTACCCCCTAAGATTGAATAAAACCTGTGTTTTTGCATTATATGTCTTGCTATGATTACTATTGTTGTTATATGATGTATGTAGACAAAAATGAATGCTTAAATTAGGCATGAACGTATGATTAAGCAATCAAGAAAAACTTATGTCATGCATAGGAACATATTACTGAAGCAGGATAAATTCCAAGGCAATAATGGCAATAACAACGGCACAACAGCAGTAACAACACCTATAACTCTTCAGGCAGCGAACATGACACTTGACGCATAAAATGGAAATATGGGAGCATAAGCCTCGGCACTACGCAGTTCCCAATAGAAAGTATACGCCAAGTTGGTTCATCTTTGAGAAATCACAGGTAAGAATATGGGAACCAAGGTGAAACTTGTACAAGTGCTTAAGGACATCAATTATAGGGGCAACTGTGGAAGGAGCAAGCTATCTGCGGCCTAAAGACAATAGAAATGGATTATCTCCTTAGAAATAATAATGGAACTTAAGAAAAAGGCAAGGCAGAAAAGACTAAAGGAAGATACCCGGAGGAAACTTGGCAGAAACGTACTTGAAAATAGAGCTCTGAAGGAGAAATTTGTGGTACTGTAACCAAGTTGCACCTACAACTGGATCCCATAACCACCTAAAGTGTTGTTTATACATTTTTGCATGTAGTACACATTCCTACACATAGTTTCTCATGAGTAGCTTGCACATATAGTTCTTGCAAATATATTTGACATGCATAAATCTGTATAAATTCCACACGCACAATGCTTTGAATACATGCTTTGCATGTAATGACCCAAAATCTACCCTACTAGCATTTGGCTTAATTAGGCTAATTAGACGAGTTTGATTTAGGGTTTCTAATTTTGGACCTAAATGTAATTGGAAAATAGGACTAAATTGCATGAAATAAATTAATTAAATGACTAAAGTGTAGTTGTGCATGATTAAGTTAGGAAAGGATTAATTAAGTGTTACGTGAGATTAGCTTAAGATAATTATGATTAAGAGATAGTGGATACCATGTGTTGAGAGCTGGCTTTGCCACCTCATCAACTACATGCAATATAAGAGAGGGAAAAAGCAGAAATTGCATCAATCGTGCTCTCCTTGTCCTGCCACTCTCTTGGCTAATTCATTTCTTTTCTTCTTCTTCTTCTTCTTCTTCTTCTTCTTCTTCTTTCATCCATCTTCAATCTCTTGTTTGTTCAATTGAATTGAAAAGGTGCATTTTTGTGTCAAAATTGGTTGCCATGAAGTTTATTGACCTAAGCCTGTAACCCAAGTTTCTGGAGACTTGAGAAATTATTGTGTATTTGTGATTGAATTAGTTCCTAATATGAAATTGCATACACCGTAGCATTCATTATTTTATTAAGAAAGTTTAGTTCAAGTTTGATGAAATAGTTATGCCAAATTAGTTAGTTTGAAGCTTGATGAGTTGGAAGTGTAGAATTTGTCTGAGTTCCACTTTGACCTACTTGGATAGTTTAGGTTATAAAATGAGTTTTATAACTCTAAAATGAGTAAAGTTAGTTGGATTAGAATCACAATGTCCATATCTTAAATTGTTGTAGAAATAGCTCTTTTGTTTTGAGGACTCTAAGGTCTTCAAAAGTGTCCATAAGTCTAGCTAAATTTCTGTAGGAGGGCCTTTGGAGCAAGTTGTCTTCCCTTAGCGATAACTCCTTAATTTTGAGTCAAAATGAATTGACATTGGTGTTATTACAAATCTAACATATATATAATCATTTGGTTAGAAAGCTATGTTGGCTAAAAATGGTGTTTTGATTGGTTTTAGTGGTCATATATATTGAGGTAGGAAAAAGGGTTTTAAAGAGGTAGGTTAAATACTTTTATCTTCCATTCTGCTTAAAAAATTTCATATGTCACGGTCACAACCGTTTGGTTGCCACCATGAGGTATGCCTAGTTTCTACTCTGCTTAGAATTGTGATATGATACGGTCACAACCATTTGGTTATCACCATGAGGTACTTCAGTTTTCCATTCTATTTTGAGTTGTTTTTATGTCACGATCACAACCAATTGGTTGTCACCGTGAGGTGTCCCTATTTTTTGGTTCTGCCTCATATTATTGTATAAGTGTATGAAATGGAATTCAATCAAGTTTAGCAACATTTAATAGAAACTATAATGTGTTAATCCATATGAATATGTGTAATGCAAATATGTACATTGAAGTGTGGGCTTGTTTGATAAGCCATGTGCGTATGTGAGACATGTAATGAAATTATAGATTCATGTGAATAAATGGATGTTAAATAATGTGAATAAGTGAATGTTAATTGGAATTAATAATTTAGCCTGCAAGTCGAGTAGTGGATAGATAGGCATGCCTATAGGGTCAAGTGCTATAGCCGAAGCGTTTGATTCTCGTTTGGAATCCCCAATGCGTATAGAATCACGTTTGTATTCACATAAGTGTATATATATATATGAATGAATAAATTGGTACCTACGGGTACTAATGTGAAAGTGTTGTATCTACGGATACTAATGTGATATGTGGTACTTATGAGTACTAATATGATACCCGTTATCTGCATCTATGAGTTGCAGGCAAGGTAAATAATGAATGATGAATCAATAAATAGTAATGTGAATATTATGCGTTATAAGAATGTGAATGTGATAAGTCTTGATATTGCCATGTGATACTGGAATATATGAATATGATTTATTGTCAGTGTTATTTATATACCGATTTATGTTAATTGATATGTTATTGAAGTGTGTATGCGATGAAGTATGTTAATGAAGCATGTATGTGATGAAGCATAAATATAAGGCATGTATTGTGTTATGTAATGATTGTTATGAATGGAATTGTGTGTTGTTTCCCCACTAAGCATTATTGCTTAGCACAGGTATTAATCCGTGTAGGTTTTAAAGTGAAACGTCATTGAAGGAGGCCCCGCATTATCTCTGGTCAACACACAAGGGTGGGTTCGCTATTTTTGTGTAGGTCTTTTGTAATGTATAATGTAATTTCTAGTTTTGGTGTGTAAAGAGAAATGAAGTAATCACCAAATGCTGTATGTAATATAAGTTGACAATATGTATATGAATATGAGTTTTGGAAATGTATTCCGCTGCATTTTAAATAAATTTTTTAATTCAGGATTTTGTATTTAACTCAATATTATGTGTATGTGCTATGTGATGTGTGTTGTGGCGACCTTTTTCGACTGTTATAGCGAAGCTATGTGTGTGCTCGGGGATGGGCGTTGCATTGTGTAATTTCATGCACATACCCTAAATGCATAATTATGTGTATGTTTTCCACACATATTTCACGTACACACTCCCTTACGTGCCTTCCCCATATGCAAACCTTTGTATTCCATTATACATAATCCTCTTACATGCATTTTTTCCCCGCGTGTGGTTCTTGGCACATAGTTTGTATGCATAACTTCATGCACATACAATTCTTTATATACTTGCACAATCTCTAGCATATATAAATTGATAACACAAATTTTTTTTTGTTTCAGGTTGTACACAAAACTTTGATATGGTTGCTCCTTTTTAAGTTACCCTCAATCTAAAGTTTAACTTTGTCGTAGTAGTTCTCCATTATGAATGGCTTCGATCTCAACTCTAGAAATCTACGTTTCATTCCATTTTGAGTTAAGCAAAGGGTAAATATGTTTTGTCTCTGATTGTTGTACTGCACGAAGACCTTGACTATACCATGCAATTTCTAAATTTAAAGCACTTTCTACCCATTTTGAATACAAATTGAGAAAAACTAGTTGTGATTAGGGGATTGGATGAAAGCTCTTTAAGAGCACTAAAACCTTTTCAATTATCAATCGAAGTGATCTCGGGATAAGATAAAACCTAAAAAGTGATTGAGGCAGCCCTTCTTTGTATAACGCTCTAAATGACATTTTGTACCCTTAATTCACAATCTCTTGCTAACCCATTGAGACTTTATTTCGTATGCTAAATGCGTACTAGTTTTTTTGTTAGACACATTAAAACTATCTTTAGCCGAAAATGATTTTTGCTTCCCTTTAGAAGAATGGCTGCTCTATTAAGGATGCGTTTACACATTGGGGAAAAAGGGGTTTAATCCTTGTCAATTCTTTGTGTAATTAGAAACATAAGCTTGGGATACAAAAAGAATAAAAAGAAGAAGAAGCAAAAGAAAACAAAAGCAGAGTTTAAACTAGTACCCTTTGATAAGTCGTAATGGATATCTTGTCGGCCTCAATTGTTATTCTGAGCTAAGCTTGATAAGCTAAAATAATACTAAGTCCAAATTCAAGAATCCCTTGAAAATATGCAATTAGGCTAAGAATGGTCTTCCTATCAGTCAAGTAATGTTGCGGCCATTTTTCTCTAGCAACTTAATCCTTCCTCAATAGCCATCTACCTAAGCCTAAATGTTACAACTGATGTAAAAACTCTTGATTATTGGTTCAATCTTATCTAGTTTAGCAGAGATGACCTTCTAATAAGGTTTGGTGCGTAAGAAGAGGCATATAGTGTTTTTTGAGCTTCCAGCAGGAAGCCATGAGTGCATTTTTTCATTCGAGCTGAGTCTTATCCCAACCTTGCATCTAAAATTTGCTTTCAAATGGTAAAAAATTCTATTTTGGCCATTTGCGCACACACACAGAGATTGCCTAGTATGCTTTGTGTTTACACGTTAATTTGGTAAACTTTCATGTTTATCTTTTTGCCCCTCATTGAGAATGACTCCTTAATTCTTTCTGCTAAGATTGAATCAATTGAGAATGTGGTTCATTCAGTGCCCCTAAGGGTGAATAAAAGCTTAAGTTCGGGGCACCTAGTAGGTCGCAATCATTTCATAACCTTGGGATATTTCTTGACATTATTCACGCAAATGATCATTTGCACACACACCACGCAATATTCTTTGCACATATGCTTTTTGCAAATGTTCTTAGACATGGTTGTAGCAAATATTTTACAAATAGTTTTGCACATATTACTTTCAATGTACATCTTTGTGCATAAAATCTTTGGCCAACATCTTTCACCATATGAGTTTCAGCAGATATTTTTACGCACATAGTTTTGTAAACTCTATTTTTGTATGAGAACTCATTGCATGTATCCCCTGTGCACACTCTTTGTACGTATCTCGTGTGCACATTCAACAATTGCTCGAAATATAACCTTGTAGTAATTTGTTCTAATTAGGGTAATTGGGTAAGTTTAATTTTGAGTTTGCTAAATTTGGACAAAAGAGTAAGTGAATTGAGGACCTAATTGTAAAAACTAAATTAGTTAAGTGGCCATTATCTAGTTGTGCATGATTAATTAGAAGTGGGATTGATTAATTGTTAATGGAGATTTATTTAAGTTAATCAAGATTAAAGAGGAAGCAGTGGATTCCGGGTGTCACCTATTGGTCTTGCCACGTCACCATTTGCATGCAAAAAAAAGGATTTGATGAGAGAGAAAACCTTTATTTTCTGCATGTCTTCTTAGGCTGTTCTTCTTCAATTCTCCCTTGTTTTTCTTTTTCTTCTTCTTTCATTTATTCTCTTTTGTAATCCATTGCATTTCTGTTGATTTGGTCAAGTGAATCCTTAGTGGTATTGTAATTGTTAGCAATCAATGTAAGTGGTTTAGTAAATTACTCTTCATCTTGTTCTACTCCTTCTGTGTTTTTGAGTTATCATGGAATTGATCTTTGATCCAATTCTGGAAATTGGATGTTGATGTAGTGGTTGAATCGAGAAAGGAAAAAGGAAATGATAAAGTGGGAGAACCAAGTGCCACGTGAGTTCAGAGGAGCAAAGGATAGTGAGGTTTGGGGAACTCTGTTTTGTGTGTTAAATTGATTGTGTAGAAACTCTGAAATGCATGTTTGAATTGTGTGTTTAATTTAGGTGAAAATATATGTATTTATGTTATGTGATGAGCTAAGGTGTTGCCATGAGTATCTTCATCTAGCATGTATATCTGTTTTGGAAGAATTATGGAATTTCTATGCAAATTGTCAATGATTGTTGTTTAATGAGATATTGTTCATGCTGAAGTGCTTATGTTTATGTCAGGGTAGTTTTGTATGAGTTTGGAGTATTGGATATTCCAAATTAGTAAGTTCAAGTTTGATTAGCTTGAAATGGTAAAACTGGTGTTGTAGGGTAAATTAACCTACTGGAATTATTTATGTTATAACTTGAGTTGTATGACTCTAAATTGAATGAGGTCAATGGAATTTGGTTTTTGAGATATGTGTCCTTAATTTCTATAGAAATAATCATTTTGATTTGGGGACTCAAAGGTCTTCAAAAGTGCACATAAGTTTAGTTAAATCCTGTAGGAGTGCCTTTGGAGCATGACATATTCCATTGGCCATAACTCCTTAATCTTATTACCAAAAATATTGAGAATTGTGCCATTGTAGACTTAACATGTAGATAAATAATTGGTTAGAAGGCCTTGATAGCAGAAGATGATCTTATGATGGGTTTTGGAAGTCATAGATGTGGTTTTGGCAAAGTGCACGAGAAATAGGTTGTGGATTGGAGCTTTGAACATTTAGTTCAGGTTCTGTCATGAGCGTGAAAGGGGTCCCGAGCATGTTAAAATACTTACACGGGTAAATATGTCAAGCCGAGTTATGTCATGGGTGTGGGCATTTTCACAAGCATGACAAAAGTGATCGGTTGGTTCTATTGCGGGCGTGACTTGTGTCATGAGCGCAACAAAAGGGAATACTTGAGTCTGTTGCGAGTGGAACATGGGTCGCGAGCGCGACACACCTATGAGGTATGAAGACTTTATAGTTGACCTATTTTTGTTGAACTAATGTGTTTGACCAAGGAATGATTATGCATATGGAAATTATAAATGTGTTATACCATATGAATACATGTGTGATGATGTGTGGATTGTGAAATAAGCCATACGTGTAAGTAAGTTACTAAGTGATTTGATATTTCCTATTGAGATTAAATGATGTTATACTATGTGAGTAATTGAACAATAATTGGATAAATAATTTAGCCTGCAAGTTGAGTAGTGGATAGATAGGCATACCTAAAGGGTCTAAGTGCTACTACCGAAGCATTTGATTCCTTCGGGAATCCCCAATGCGTATTGAATCCTGCTTACAGTGCTTATTTATATATATAACTTATTATTTCTGTACCTATGGGTACTGATGCAAAAGTGTGTATCTTTGGATACAAAAGTGATTGTGGTACTCTCGAGTACTGATGCGATACCTGTTATCCGTGTATTTAAATTGTAGGCAAGGCAATTAATGAATGATTAAGTAATAATTGGACAATGTGAATTGTATGCGATAAAAGAATGTGAATGTGATGCATTATGAGATTGTTTTGTGAAGCTGTTATAACTGAACAAGAGTTGCTAATGATGCAATATGTATAATGAGATCTACTTAATGCTATGTTTATAAGTATGTATTTGACGAGGCATGATTATTAAGTATGTATCTCTTATTGCTCTTTCTTATTGCTCAAAGCGCATTACTGTAGACACCGGGTCCCGAGTAGCCTTGATCAGGATTACCCGATGATGAAATTTAGCTATGCCGGCTTATAGGCAAAAAGATTGGAGCTCAGAAGTGATTTTCCTTGTCTTTTCGGTGAGTAAAAAGGGTATTTTAAAAATATTTTAAAAATATTTTTTAAATTATTTTGAAGAAGAAAAAGTGTGTTTTAGATTGGTAGTATTTTATAAAAAAAAAAAAAAAAAAGGGTGAAAAATGATGGAAAAATGTTTAAAATAAAATAGGGGAAAATAATCGCGACGAAAAGGCGACGGCCAAGGGTAGTCGCGAAGTTCCGTGCGCTCCGCGCATCCGACGCCTTTGGCGTCGGTCGCTCCGCGCAAGCGACGCGCAGGGCGTCGCTCGCCCCGCGCACGTCGTGCGCGGAAACTCCGCGCAAATCGCGCGGAAACGTGCGCGACGCGCACGATCTCTCGCCCCTGACGCCGATTCTCGCCCCACTTCGCCCATTTCGCCCATTTTTCGACCCAAACACGTTTTTTAGCGGTTTTTGGACGGTTTTGGGGGGTTTTTGGGTGGTTTTTGAGGGTTAAAAACACTAGAAAAATTGAGAAACGGGGGAGGACGAAGGAGGAACATTTTGGAAAAAAAAAACTGAATTTTGGAGCTTTGAGTTGAGAGAAAAAAATCCATCTTACACACTTGTTTCCAAGAGCTTTTCTTCAAGTTTTCAAGCTATTTTCTAAGGATTTTCACAAGAGAAGACAAGGAATTCAACACTTCTATCTTCAATTCTTCAAAACTGAATTTAAGGGTAATTATTCTTGGCTTTGCTCATTAATTATCTTGTTAATTTCATTTATTTTGGCTTCCAATTAACATATCAAACATGTAAATTCTCTTAGTCTTCATATTCTTCTTCTTATTTTTTTTATCTTCAATTATTCATATAACAAATAAGCTTTTTTAAATTCTATTAATCTTTTATTTTCATGTCAAATTATTCTTTGTTCATGTAATTATCTATGTTTTAGGTTGTAAATACCTTTAATTTCTTAATGCTATATCATGTTTATTATTATGCTTTCTTTTGCATGTATGAGTGTTATAGTCATTATTTTATGCTAGTTATGCATGTCAAGTGGAATTATTCTCATGTTACACATTTATTCATGTCTTAACTATAATAAAATTGATTGTCACTAATCTTCCATGTATGTTAATAACTATTATTAATAAGTTGCATATGTCGTGATACTTCATCACCTTATGCATGTTAAATTGCATCTTAATCACTTTATGCATGTTAAATTGCATCATAATTATTTTTTATGCATGTTATAGTATCTTATGCATGTTATATGGTCATTGTACATATTACCTTTTATGTTGTATTATTTCATTGGCCTAATCACTGACATGAATTTCTTTTTGATTTTTGGTTGCAAATCATTGTTTTATTCTCATTTGAGCATCCATGCACATGAAGGAGGAGTTGCGGGGTTTGGTATTTCCTTTATACATTTTTAATTCTCATTTCATTTATATTTTTAATTTCCTTGTATATATTCATTGAATAAAATGTTTTCCTATGCGCACCTAAATAAAGATCATAAAAATATTTCTTACTAAATTAATTTAGATTTTTCATAATAAAATGGGACCAATGTCCTAATTTTCATCCCAAATAAAATCATCATATCCAGAACATTTTCTTTAATTGTGCATGCGGGGACCAAAGTCCTCATAATTAATAAATTCCCCGGTTTTATGCATGTTTGCACTTTTAAATGGGATTTGTATTCCGCTCCTTGTATTATTGTAATTCATTGCTTTACTTGCTAATTTATGGTTTTCCTAACATGAGTAAATGCGCCTTAAATTAATTGCATTGTGTGGAGAGAGAGCGAATTAATGACAATTAAAATTCAATCATAAATTAATCGAGGTAGAAATAGATGAGAAATCCCGGACCCAGCTCTGGTCTTTGGGCTCGAGAGGTTAGAGGTTATCCTCCAAAATACTTCTTGGGTCACGAGACTTTAGCGCTAATCCTAGGCCTCATGGCCCAACATGGATACTAAGCGCAGTCTTAGGCTCTCCGAGGCGAGAGTAACTTTCCCAATGTCCTATTGGGTGGCGACTCCATGATACCTCTTTGTTGCCCAACATAGACGCACTTGCGATTTATTGCAAGATGCCAACGGACCCGCAAATGCCCGATCGCCCTCAAGCGGGCGGTCATAGGGGCGGCGCTCGGGATCCGGCGCGCGTCACAGTGGCGACTCCGCTGGGGACGATATGGTTCGAGATTTCAATTTGAAAATACCTCGCTTAACATTTATGGTTAAAATTTAATTCATAAATTCGCTTTATCTCAAAATTGCATATCATCTCATTAGAGCTTTAGATTAAGTTAGTTTGGTCCCTTTTCAAGCCCCGGTGCGTTCCCGAAGCACGACCTCATTTTCACTCAATTTGGGGAAGTGTTAAGGATAATCACCAGCCCAAGCCATGTACCTCAATGGTATATTAAAATGACGACCCGACCGGTCGCTATGCTTGTGATGAGCTAGACCCGTCGGCAGGGATCATGCTTGGGTAGCCTTAAAGTAACATCTCCTTTGTCCAAAGCTCATGTAATGGCAATAGATACTTCCACTAGGTGAAATGTACCGTAATAATATGCTTTCTATATGGGCCATCATATATTAAACGAAATCAATTTAATTAAATGGTCTTCATCAAAGGCTTTCATGCCCCGGTGGGCCCATCTTAGTTAAGTTGAATTGTTTAAATACATAATTGCCAAACACTCATACGTATGTACATTAGATAGGAGCTGTTATGCTGCCGTTTTTTCACCGCGCACCATACGTGTCCATTGGGTTCTACGTTAATCCATGGATCAAGCCCACCTAGGAAAGAGACCGCACTACCACGTGTGTGGGAGATACAAGGTTGGAAAGATCTATCTGCTTGCATGTGTTTGTCTATGTTGCATCAGCACGAGCATACATTGCATTTTAATCATGCATCATCTTAACAATCTTTGCATTTCAGCCATCATAGATTCTCCTGGGTGGTCTAGAGGTCCCGACGGACGGTTAAGAAGGACGCCGCTTTTGGGGTTAACTGAGTTAGTGTCAGATCAGAGTTCAGAGTCAGTCTTAGAAGGAAGTGTGGGGTTTTCTTCCGAATCATCAACAGAAGTAAGTATGGCTAATCCATCAAATGAGTCTGATGCAACTCGGGCAATAATCACCGAGGAGGTAGGAAAGAGAATGGAGGAATTTGAAGCCCGAATGATTGCAATGATGGGCAATCTTGCCACCACCATAGCTGGTCAACAAGCTGCTGCTGCCCCTATCCGAGTACCAGCTGAACAAGAGGTTGTAAGAGAAGAACGTCCTGTTGCAATTAACCAACCAGTGGTTGACCCACCTGTTGGCGAGCAAAGAGTGCCTGCACCTATTGAGCGCAGAGAGGGCCCTAGGTCTGAAGCTGAATTTGGGGAAGATGAGCTAGAGGAGCATAAAGTAGCTAAAGAGAAGTCGCCAAAACTAGATGATGCAGTATGGAGGAAAATGGAAGAGAGATTTGAGGTCATGGCAAGGATGATGACCGTGGGAAAAGGAATGAACCCGGAAGACCGAGAGCTGGATGGGGATGACCTAATTCCCCAGAATTTTAAGATGCCGGACATTCCCAAATTTGATGGAACCTCTGACCCTGCCGCACACATCAAGCAATACTCGCTGGTCATGAAGGGAACGACCTTAACAAGAAAGCAGAAGATAGAATATTTCTGCTTGAGTCTCACAGGAGCTGCTATTGATTGGTACCATGGGCTTGACAGGAGATCCAAGGAGGACTGGGACTTGTTGACCGAAGAGTTCCTGAAGCAGTACGATTGCAGTACCCGGATGGAGGTCACTTTGAAAGATCTCGAGTTGTTACAGCAGAAGGCTGGGGAGTCCTTCCACGAGTACCTTACTCGGTGGAGAAACCGGGTTATGGAGATGAAACGCAAACCGGACACTTCTGATCAGATTCGGCTATTCATTCGAAATGCCAGTCCTTACTTGAGAGAGGGACTGAAAATGAAGGGACTCAAGGATTGGGAGTCTTTGAAGGACATTGCCATAGAAGCGGAAGGAGAATATTTATCCAAGAGGGCAAATAGTGAGTCCTATGCCCGGAGGGGATACAACAATCAGGGGACGGCCAAACCAGTAGGTTCAAGCAGTGGTAACAGAGTTGGGAAGACTGCCGAGGTGTCTGCAACCGGCGTAAGTCAGAGGTATTTCTCCAACTTGGGTAAGCCTTTATCATGGGTGCTGAAGAGGCTAATAAAAGAAGGAAAACTGCGGCCCCTATCACCTAAACCGGCCAAGGCCCAAGGGCAGCCAGGGCACAAAGAGAATGAATACTGCGCATTCCACCAACATACCGGGCATTTGACGGATGAGTGTATAACGCTAAGACATCGGGTCCAAGATCTAATTGACAACAAGCAGATCACTGATCCTGAGCAGAGAGAAAGCAAGAAGAAGTCGGGTTATAACACAGTGCCACCTCCAGTCTTTATGATCGGATCGAGCCTACCAGAGTGGTACGTAATGCAAGATCCATATGGAAATGAGTATGTCGCTATTACTCGCCCTGCAGTGGATGAAAAAGGGGTTTCCGTGGCAGCGATAGACTGTTGGTCCACTAGTGAGAGTGGAGATGACGAAGATGAGAAAAATGGAGAGTTTACGGATCCGCGGGATTCAGAGGAAGAAGAAAGAGTAGAAGCAGTAACAAGAAGTGGGAGGGTCATTCCAGAAGCTGAGAAGCAGCAGGACCCAGCACAAGCAATCGTAGAGAAAGAGCCGGAAGAAAATTCAATAGTGAAGCAACTGAAAAAGACCACGGCTCAGATATCTATTTGGGACCTCTTGAGACAGTCCCCCTCGCACCGACAGAAGTTAGTCGAAGCATTGAGCGTATCCACCATAGCAACTACAATCTCTCCATCCGAGCTTTTAGACCTTGTAAAGGGGGGATCCGGGGAGAAGTTGGTTTTTTCTTATGCGGACCTACGAACAGAGGGTCGCAACCACAACCGACCATTGTACATCAAGGCACAGATCAATGGTAAACACACCGCTTATGTCATGGTTGATGACGGGTCATCGATAAATGTCTGCCCTTTGGTGGCACTTCAGGCCTTTGGGATGGATGAGAGTATGTTAAGCAAATCTGACCTGACCATCACTGCCTACGACAACTCCAGGAGGCAAGCATCGGGAATTTTCAAAGCTTTGGTAAAGACAGGGCCCATTGAGACAGAAACAGATTTTGTGGTCTTGCCGATTCCAGCAAACTTCTCAGCTCTGCTTGGTAGATCGTGGTTCCACAAGTTAGGGGGAGTACCATCCACATTACACCAGATAATTAAAATACCCCATGAAGGAGAAGTAGTGACCATTAAAGCAGCAAGAGAGAACTAAGTGTCTGCCTTGGAGATCTCTAATCAGCCATTCAGTGGCTTTCATGTATCGATGATCGGAGAAGAGCAAAACCTAGAAGGTAGCCCTCAAGTGGTGAATATGCTGAAGAAGATGCACTTCCTCCCAGGGGCTGGTTTGGGAAAAGAGTCACAAGGGCTGCAGAATGCTATCACTACACGTGGTCAAAAAGATCGAAAGGGGTTGGGCTACAAAGGAGAATATGGTAAGAAGAAAGGGTCAGGGAAGATTCCCCATATTTCGGAGAGCTTTGTGCCATCATCATCGGTTTGTGCTTACACCGGGGAAGAAGAACCGCAGTGGGTAGATGGGAAGATTATCCCTGGATTTGAAATTTTTAACGATGTCTTTGTTTGGGAGATCGGAGTTGTTAAAGCTGTAGAGAACTTTTGGGATGAGGAGATTATGACCCAATGCAGCATATGGGACAGGGATGAGCCTGAAGAGATCGTCACTGATAAGCTATTAGCCACTAAGCTCAAAGGGAAGGAGAAGATAGTGGAGCCAGAGCCGAAGATTGAAGATCTCAAGATTTCACGCAATCAAGAAGCCAAAGCACAGTCGGCTGCAGCATCGGCATCGACTGAAGTTGATAGTCATTTAGATTCTCTTTTTATACCAGAACTCTTTGAGGACAATGTTAATGTTTCTGATTATGTTAATGAGATGAACAACTTTGCTTACTTGTGTGATGTTTCTGATGATTTCATTTCGCATGATCATAAGCATGATGCATTCATTTTTGATATTAATTCAACTGGCACAACTGCATTTAATCTCGGAACTTTGGAAAATCCAAAGGAAATTTTGCTAGCATCAGACATAACTCCTGAAGAGAGAATAAAATTTGAGAGAATATTAAAAAAATATGAAAAAGTCTTTGCCTGGACCTATGAGGATATGCCGGGAATAGATCGAGATGTTGCCGAACATGCCATCCCAACTTACCCAGAGTTTAAACCAATCAAGCAAAAACTCCGGAGACTTAGGCCAGAATGGGCACAGAAAGTGAAAGAAGAGATCCATAAGCAGATTGAGGCCAAGTTCCTGATAGAGGTTCAATACCCAACATGGTTAGCTAATGTGGTTCCTGTAGCTAAGAAAGACGGTAAGGTTCGAGTATGCGTCGACTATCGAGACCTGAACAAAGCTTGCCCTAAAGATGATTTCCCACTGCCTCATATTGATGTGCTAGTAGATAGTGCTGCTGCTGGCATGATGTACAGCTTTGTGGATGGATACGCAGGGTACAATCAAATCCTCAACAAGATAGTGGACCGGATCAAGACAGCCTTCATCACCGAGTGGGGGACATATGCCTACCGGGTTATGCCTTTTGGGTTGAAGAATGCAGGAGCAACCTATCAAAGGATGGTGACCAAGGTTCTCAATGACTTAATCCACAAAGAAGTGGAGGTGTACGTCGATGACATGATGATTAAGTCGGCTACCAGGGAAGGTCACTTTGAGGCATTAGAAAAGTTCTTTCAAAGGATTAGCAAGTATGATCTGCGACTCAATCCCAAGAAGTGCATTTTTGGAGTTACATCAGGAAAGTTGTTAGGCCATGTGGTAAGCCAGAGGGGAATCGAGGTAGATCCCGATAAAGTCAAAGCCATAAGAGAGATGCCAGTGCCCCAGAAGGAGAAGGACGTCAGAAGTTTCCTAGGAAAGCTTCAGTACATCAGTCGATTTATTGCCAAGCTAGCTTCGGTATGTGAGCCTATTTTCAAGCTTCTTAGGAAGAATCAGCCGGTGCTATGGAACGATGACTGTCAACTGGCCTTTGACACCATTAAGGACTATCTGCTAAATCCTCCGGTGTTAAGACCACCACGCTGTGCCAAACCATTAATCCTGTACCTGGCTGTGGAAGATAACTCAGTGGGTGCTATGATGTCTCAGGAAGACGATTTTGGTGTAGAGTTTGCCATTTATTATCTTAGCAAGAAATTCCTGCCGTACGAAGCCAAATATGTGGAGGTAGAAAAGATTTGTTTAGCAGTTATCTGGGCTTCTAAGAAGTTGCGACACTACTTTCATTCCTTCAAGGTACAAACGGTTGCCAAACATAATCCGCTCAGATACCTCCAAGAAGCACCCTCTCTACTAGGGAAGATGGGAAGATGGTTACTGCTATTGCAGGAATTTGACATTGAGTACATAACCAGGAAAACTATTAAGGGAAGAGCCGTAGCGGAGTTCTTAGCCGAGCATCCTATTGAGGGAGATCAGTTTGAATACAACTTCCCAGATGAAGATGTCACGGCCATAGCAGTACAAGGGTGGCAATTATTCTTTGATGGAGCAGTCAATAATAACGGAGCAGGCGTGGGAGTTATTCTTACGACCCCAGATGGTGAAAGGTTACCATTGGCTAAGAAGCTGAGGTATAAGGCTACCAATAATGAAGCAGAATACGAAGCTTGCATCTTTGGATTGGAAGCATTGCTTGCTCTGGGGGCAAAGACCGCAGAAGTATTCGGAGATTCTTCCTTGGTAATTCATCAAATTAAAGGAGAGTGGTCAGTCAAGGAAGAAAGGCTGTTGCCTTATGTAAAGCACTTGAGAGCGTTGAGCAGCCAATTTGAGATTTGCACTTTTCACTTCATCCCCAGAGACGAAAATCAGTTAGCTGATGCTCTAGCAACATTAGTGTCTATGTGGGATAACCCAACAGGAGTTGCAATGAAACCCGTGCTGATTTATAGCTCGGAAAGACCTTGCTTTGAAGCTGAACAGGTGATGGACATTGAGGCCATTGATGGAAATCCATGGTATTATGACATTCAGAATTATTTAGAGAGATCAGTCTTTCCAGAGGAAGCCAGTGAGAAGGACCAAAGAATGATCAGGAAGTTATCCACTCAATTCATCAGTGTTAATGGCACTTTATACAAAAGGCAAGCTGATGGTATCCAGTTAAGATGTCTGGCAGAGAAAGAAGCTAAAAGAGTTATGGAAGAAGTTCATGCCGGGGTTTGTGGAGCTCACATGAATGGCTTAGCCTTAGCAAAGAAGATCATGCGCCAAGGGTTTTATTGGCTCACAATGGATACAGATTGTTCAAAATTTGTGAAGCAATGTCAGTTATGCCAACAGTACGCGAATTTGAGGCATGTGCCAGTTTCAGAGTTACATAACTTAACATCTCCATGGCCATTTGCAGCATGGGGAATAGACATCATAGGCGAAATCCATCCTACTGCTTCTAATGGGCATAGATTCATCATAGTTGCCATTGACTACTTCACTAAGTGGGTTGAGGCTGAATCTTTCAAGAAGGTTGATGCAAGGGATATGGCTAAGTTCGTTGAGCGGAATTTGATATGCAGATATGGCCTCCCTCATCACATAGTGTCTGATAATGGGGTACAATTCCTAGCAGAAACTAAGCAGATGCTCCAGAAATATAGGATCCAACATCATAAGTCTTCTCCTTATCGTCCTCAAGCAAACGGTGCAGTTGAAGCGGCAAATAAGAATGTGAAGAGAATTTTGGCCAAGATGGTTCAGAACTACAAGGATTGGGCAGAAAAGTTACCCTTCGCACTTTGGGGATATAGAACAACAGTCAGAACCTCTACGGGGGCAACACCATTCTCTCTGGTGTATGGAACTGAAGCAGTCCTGCCGGTTGAAATTGAGCTGAAATCATTAAGGGTAGTCCTGGAAGCCGAGATTCCGGAGACAGAATGGGCACAACAGCGATTATTGCAGTTGAATCTATTGGATGAAGATAGGTTGAGAGCCTATTACCACAATCAGGTTTATCAGAAGAGACTAGCTCGGTCCTTTGGCAAGAAGGTATGAAAGCACCCGTTGAAAGAAGGGGATTTGGTCTTTAAGATGATGAGGCCGGGAGTGCCAGACATACGAGGAAAATTCAGACCAACCTGGGAAGGACCTTTCATTTTGAAAAAGTTGCTAACAAAAGGAGCAGCGATTTTAGCAGACAGCGATGGGAATGAGTTCAAGGGCCCGGTCAATGTCGATAGACTTAAAAGGTTCCATGGCTAAAGACCAAAAATAAAAAGAAGAGAATAAATGCCCCGCGGGTCGAAAACCGAAAAAATGCGGCCTTGCTAAAATTGGGCGCCCTGTCAGGGTGAAAACTGAAAAAAGGCATCTTGGGCAAAAATTAAGAGCCAAGAGAAAATATTCAATCGAGAAAACCCGAGAGGGCCGATTGATAACAGGAGTTTGATGCTGACAAAAACCCACTCCGAGATTAGGTGTAGTCATATGCTTTTGAATTCTTGTCAAATGAAAATCATGTATGATGAAACCATATAGAAATGTACACAATTTTGCAATGAATAAAAGAGTACATTTTCATTGATCTTTCAGTTCTGTCTTAAAAAGAAATATACCAATTGTTCATCTAATGATTATTGCTCAGTCCCTTCATTGGATATGTGCTATCTGCTCTTAACAGAAGCTTTAGTGATAAAAAAAAAAAAGCCGCTGGATTGGGTTGGGTCCATTCCAGGCAAAAGTTAGGCAAAGGGTTGTGTGAAAATCCCATAAGGGACGCATTTCCCGCAAAGAAAAGCTAGTGTGAAAATTCACAAGGGACGCACTACCTTTAAAACAATGACATTCAATGCCTGGAGCGATAAGGCGGCATTATTTCAAGATGATCTTCCGTCAGTCAGACAACACACAACACAGAACATGAAATAGAATCCCAAGTAAATGATCATTGACCAGGGGGCAAGGGATATACACCGGACGTCTCTTTCAGAAAGCTTGTCGACGATCCTCAGGATTCAGGGGGCATAGTACAGCAGACAAGCTATAAGTTCAGCAAACCATGGATCACCTAGGGCGCGATCTATACATTTTTGCAAGCATTTGCATTCCATAACATACACACATAATTTCTTGTATATTCCTATGCATACAATCTTGCAGGAGAAATCGGCGGGAAACACCCACAAAAGCCAAGTGATGACACTAGTCCAAACATCTAAAGGAGCAAAAAAATAAAAAAAATAAAAATAAAAAAATAAATCCACAGCGGTTAGCATGATGGCGGCATTACCCACAAGAGGTTAGCACGACCACGGCACCACCAATTCACAGCGGTTAGCACGATGGCGGCACTACCCACAAGAGGTTAGCACGACCACGACACTACCAATCCACAACGGTTAGCACGATGGCGGCACTACCCACAAGAGGTTAGCACGACCACGGCACTATCAATCCACAGCGGTTAGCACGATGGCGGCACTACCCACAAGAGGTTAGCACGACCACGGCACTACCAATTCACAGCGGTTAGCACGATGGCGGCACAACCCACAAGAGGTTGGCATGACCACGGCACTACCAATGCACAGCGGTTAGCACGATGGCGGCACAACCCACAAGAGGTTGGCACGACCACGGCACTACCAATGCACAGCGGTTAGCACGATGGCGGCACTACCCACAAGAGGTTAGCGCACCTACGGTATTACCAGCTACAACAAAAAGACAGCAGCAGCTATCATCATAACTCCATCAAGCAGGAAGATCGCCGCTTCAGGTACGCGTTTCTTTCCTTTTCCTGAATTTTGGCTCACCTAGGCACCCATGCACTAGTCTCTTCAAAATTGGGGGCAACTGTAGACACCGGGTCCCGAGTAGCCTTGATCAGGATTACCCGATGATGAAATTTAGCTATGCCGGCTTATAGGCAAAAAGATTGGAGCTCAGAAGTGATTTTCCTTGTCTTTTCGGTGAGTAAAAAGGGTATTTTAAAAATATTTTAAAAATATTTTTTAAATTATTTTGAAGAAGAAAAAGTGTGTTTTAGATTGGTAGTATTTTATTAAAAAAAAAAAGAAAAAAAAAAGGGTGAAAAATGATGGAAAAATGTTGAAAATAAAATAGGGGAAAATAATCGCGACGAAAAGGCGACGGCCAAGGGTCGTCGCGAAGTTCCGTGCGCTCCGCGCACGGAGCGCGCGCTCCGCGCGTCCGACGCCCTTGGCGTCGCTCGCTCCGCGCAAGCGACGCGCAGGGCGTCGCTCGCCCCGCGCATGTCGTGCGCGGAAACGTGCGCGACGCGCACGATCTCTCGCCCCTGACGCCGATTCTCGCCCCATTTCGCCCATTTTTCGACCCAAACACGTTTTTTAGCGGTTTTTGGACGTTTTGGGGGGTTTTTGGGTTGTTTTTGAGGGTTAAAAACACTAGAAAAATTGAGAAACGGGGGAGGATGAAGGAGGAACATTTTGGAAAAAAAAAAACTGAATTTTGGAGCTTTGAGTTGAGAGAAAAAAATCCATCTTACACACTTGTTTCCAAGAGCTTTTCTTCAAGTTTTCAAGCTATTTTCTAAGGATTTTCACAAGAGAAGACAAGGAATTCAACACTTCTATCTTCAATTCTTCAAAACTGAATTTGAGGGTAATTATTCTTGGCTTTGCTCATTAATTCTCTTGTTAATTTCATTTATTTTGGCTTCCAATTAACATATCAAACATGTAAATTCTCTTAGTCTTCATATTCTTCTTCTTATTTTTTTTATCTTCAATTATTCATATAACAAATAAGCTTTTTTAAATTCTATTAATCTTTTATTTTCATGTCAAATTATTCTTTGTTCATGTAATTATCTATGTTTTAGGTTGTAAATACCTTTAATTTATTAATGCTATATCATGTTTATTATTATGCTTTCTTTTGCATGTATGAGTGTTATAGTCATTATTTTATGCTAGTTATGCATGTCAAGTGGAATTATTCTCATGTTACACATTTATTCATGTCTTAACTATAATAAAATTGATTGTCACTAATCTTCCATGTATGTTAATAACTATTATTAATAAGTTGCATATGCTGTGATACTTCATCACCTTATGCATGTTAAATTGCATCTTAATCACTTTATGCATGTTAAATTGCATCATAATTATTTTTTATGCATGTTATAGTATCTTATGCATGTTATATGGTCATTGTACATATTACCTTTTATGTTGTATTATTTCATTGGCCTAATCACTAACATGAATTTCTTTTTGATTTTTGGTTGCAAATCATTGTTTTATTCTCATTTGAGCATCCATGCACATGAAGGAGGAGTTGCGGGGTTTGGTATTTCCTTTATACATTTTTAATTCTCATTTCGTTTATATTTTTAATTTCCTTGTATATATTCATTGAATAAAATGTTTTCCTATGCGCACCTAAATAAAGATCATAAAAATATTTCTTACTAAATTAATTTAGATTTTTCATAATAAAATGGGACCAATGTCCTAATTTTCATCCCAAATAAAATCATCATATCCAGAACATTTTCTTTAATTGTGCATGCGGGGACCAAAGTCCTCATAATTAATAAATTCCCCGGTTTTATGTATGTTTGCACTTTTAAATGGGAGTTGTATTCCGCTCCTTGTATTATTGTAATTCATTGCTTTACTTGCTAATTTATGGTTTTCCTAACATGAGTAAATGCGCCTTAAATTAATTGCATTGTGTGGAGAGAGAGCGAATTAATGACAATTAAAATTCAATCATAAATTAATCGAGGTAGAAATAGATGAGAAATCCCGGACCCAGCTCTGGTCTTTGGGCTCGAGAGGTTAGAGGTTATCCTCCAAAATACTTCTTGGGTCACGAGACTTTAGCGCTAATCCTAGGCCTCATGGCCCAACATGGATACTAAGCGCAGTCTTAGGCTCTCCGAGGCGAGAGTAACTTTCCCAATGTCCTATTGGGTGGCGACTCCATGATACCTCTTTGTTGCCCAACATAGACGCACTTGCGATTTATTGCAAGATGCCAACGGACCCGCAAATGCCCGATCGCCCTCAAGCGGGCGGTCATAGGGGCGGCGCTCGGGATCCGGCGCGCGTCACAATTACATATGTAGATATTGTAAATTGTATGTTGTTTCCCCACTAAGCGTTATCGCTTAGCAAGGATTTTCTAATCCGTGTAGGTTCTGAAATGAAGCGAACTTGAAGGACGATCCCGCATCAATCTTGGTCAACACACTAGGATTCATTGCGTAGTGTAGGTTTTTGGCATTTTCTGTTATATAAAGTGTAATTAATGGATTTTAGCATGTAAGGAGTGTTAATGTAACAACTGAACTTAATATGTATAATGAGTTGCAAGCATTTATAAGTATGCATTTTGATAAATGTTTACACTGCGTGTTTGAAAGAAATTTATTAATTCAGGAATTTGCATGTGTTTATGTTGTACGATGCCATGTGTATTGTGTAATGTCGTGTGTGACGACCATTCTCGACTATCGTAGCGATGCTATGCGAGCGATTAAGAATGGGTGTTACAGGTTGCGGTATCAGAGCATAGGTTTAGTTTTTTATGGGCATAGTGTAGAATAAAATGTGTATAGTTGTGTCAACCTAATGCAGACGTCCTTATGTACGTATCAGATCAATGGATCCTTCTTATGATGCGAGAGAGGAGACCCTGAAAGCGTGAATCTGAGAGAACTCAAAGTGTCGGTATCTGGCCCATATGTACCCGCGGGTGTAGGATGAGATGTTCCGATGGTGCCAAAGGAAGCTTTGCTCAAAATGTCGCTGGACATGGCGAGGGTGTTGGATCGTATGACAACACCAAAAGCTCCATTAGAATCATTGAGAAAGCATGGAGCGAAATAATTTTATGGCACTAGTTTGGATGAGTCTTATAAGGCAGAGTATTGGATTGAGAAGGTTCAGAGGGTGCTGGATGAGATTAGATCCCCTCCTGAACAGAAGATAGAATGTGTAGTGTCTCTACTGCAGGGATCTGCTTACGACTAGTGGAAGTTGGTCTTAAGGAATCCAATGCTTCCGAACCTGATTACTTGGGAATTCTTTGTATAGGAGTTCCGCAATAAGTACATCACTAAGGCATATCGGAAAGCAAACTGGATGCAATTTCTGAACTTGAGGCAGAGAGACTTATCAATGGAAAAGTATTAGAAATAGTTCTATAGGCTTAGCAAGTATGCACCTAAAAGTGTGCTTTCAGAAGAGTTTTGTTGCCAACAATTTCAGGAAGGATTGAATGAGCCGATCAAGGTTATAACACCCTGAACTGGCCCTAGAAGAATTACAGAATTTTATTCAGAAAAGATTAGGTGTTGAGTGTGAGAGTCCTATCGCGAGCGCAACAAGCATCGCGGATGCGATAGAACCATCCTGCGGGATGTTAACTAAATTAGGATTTTGACATGTGGCAATGTAGGGGATTGACACATGACATTGTAGGAGAGTGACAAGTGGCAAGAATTTAATTGCTTTACATGAATTAAAAGGGAAAGGAGACACTTGGCTTAGTCAAAGATAATTGAGAATTAATGAGGTTAGTGGGCATTAATATGAATAGTAAATATGGGATGAGGATTGACCATCTACTCTTTTCTTTCCTCCCTCACGTTGGTTTCTACCATCCTCTTCTTTTGCTTTCTTTTGTTCCTTTATTTTTCTTTTTGCTTGCTTCTTGAATGAATCCTTGGATTGGTGTAAAGAGAGTGAGTTAATGATTGAGATTGGTCTCCTAAGGTAATTAACATGATTTTTATAGTATTGGTCTTCTTCTTCTACTTGGTTCTTGTTTTTGATTTAAAGTAAAGAAAAGAGTAACTCAAGTGTTTTGCATGGTGTTGGTTCAAGCTGTGGCCAAGAGAGTAAATAAAGGCAAAGAAAAGATTGGAGCAGAATAGAGCATCGAGACCAAGCTTCCTAGAGGTTGGGATCGTGTGTGTTTTTAGTAGTTTATTTTATGCAAGAGTAAAGATATAACTGAGTAGAGATACATGATGAACTTTGACTAGTTCAATAGCTCTTTTAGTGTATATTTGTATATATGTTCATTTTGATTGCTTGCAGTACTTGGATGGTTGTTAATCTATTGGATTGAGCATAATTTTAATCATGCGCATTGTTTTAGAGGGCGGTTGTATGCTAAAATAGGAGTTTACTGCATATGTGAGTGATAGGACCATGTTGGGTTTTGAAAACAGAGAAAAACAGAGCACTCAAGAAGGAAACACTTCTGTCGCGAGCACGACGTTCGTCGCGATCGCGACAGAGATGGATTTCTTCAACTAGTCTAAGTAGATGCACGAGTCACACAAATGGACACGAGTCACGCAAATGGACAAGAGTCACACAAATGAGCACTAGTCACGCAGATGAGCACGAATCACACACCTGAGCACGAGTCACATAGATGAGCACGAATCACACAGGAGCACGAGTCCCACAGATGAGCATGAGTCACATAGGACCGCGAGTCACACAGATGAGCACGAGTCAAACAGTTGAGCACGAGTCACACGCATGAGCACGAGTCGTGCTCTCTCTATCTTGTTACCGGGTGAGTTGCTTTCTGTCGTGAGCGCGACAGTAAATTTTTCCTGTTCACTTTATTTCTTTTCCTGAAAATAGTTTCTCTTTCTTTTCACATGGGTTATTGCTTGCACATGGTATCTGAGTTATCCTATGCATGAGTTTAATAAGGTTTGTACATGAACTAAATGTTTTTGAATTTGATGAGTGTACTTGAATCACAGTATAGATTTTGCAATGATATATTGTATACTTAAGTTATTTTTGAGCCTGATTACCGTTATAGTGGATAGATAAGCATGCTTATAAAGGGCTAGAGTGCAGCTGCTAGAGTTGGCCTTAATTGTGCCCAGAGTTTTGAATACCTTGTGTATTCCATAGAGTTTGAGTTAAGTCTCCACATGTAAGATACTGTGAACAGTATCCAGAGTTACCTCGTATCCACCATGAAAGGAATTCACGCTTATTAATGTTGTGTAGTGAATTTGAGAGGATTAAAAGTATTGCTCTGAAAAAATGTTATAGCACATGAGAATAATATTTTGAGTACATGACAGTCCTGTGTACAAGTAAATGTTGCATGAATGTGAAAACATGGTTAATGTTATATTTGAGCACATGATCTGTACAAGGTTGAAAGTTATATGCATGAGCTATTTGATTATTGTTATGTGAAATGTGTGATTTATGTGTGACTTCGAAAATAAGTCATTTGCATTATTTTCATCCCCACTAAGCGTTATCGCTTAGCACGGATGTTTATTTTAGTGTAGGTTACAGGTTCGGATCCACGAGAGCGTGCATCTGCAGTTCCAGGCCACTAGGAGCTTTTGTTACATCTTTTTGTATAAGATAGAAATAGAGTTTATGGTGTTTTGAGTAACATCATTATGTAAATGTATATGTACAGAAATGGGTATAGTGATCACGTGTAAATGTATATGTAAAGTTGAATGAAAGCAGGTTGTAATATGAATAGGTATAAAGATAAACATGTATATATATATGTAGTTAATATGAAATACATGCTGGGCCCTAGTGTAATATTATTTTATTTTATTATTCTTATATGTATGTGTGTAATGCTATCGCTTTCGCTAGTGTATGTATATGTACATGTATACGTAACTGTCCGCCTAGCGCCCCTATATCCTTCCAGGGGGTGTGGGGGTGTTACATTTTAGTGCTATTAGAGCTCTAGGTTAAATTGTTCAGGACTACAAGGTGATAGAGTATAGTATGTGTGTTTCAGCTTGTCTAGAGTGTGGCCTAATGCATATGCTATTTTTTAGGTTTTAGATGGAGTTCGACCAGAGTGAGAACGTTGGAGAGACCATAGGCTGTGTGAATCCGGTTCGAGTGGACCCACATGTACAAGTACAAGATAGAAAGGAAAGAGTAAGACCTGTTCAGGACAACCTGGAGTTGATGCAAGGGTTGGTACAGATTCTGGATAGGTTGACAGCTCCAAAGACACCATCATATTTGATAAGAAAGAGAGGAGCTGAAGAGTTCCATGGGACATCCTTGGATCAATCTGAGATAAAAGAGTTTTTGTTGGAGAAAATAGGAAGAATTTTACAAGAAATCGGTTGCCCTCAGAATCAGAGAGTAGCTTGCGTCGTGTCATTTCTGCAGGGTGTAGCATATGACTAGTGGAAGTTAGTGTTAAGGAATCCTCAGAGGCCGATGGAATTGACTTGGGATTTCTTTGTACAAGAGTTAAAGGAGAAGTTTGTGACCAAAGCATATAGAGATGCCAAATGGAAAGAATTTGTGACGTTTAAGCAAAAGAATATGACTGTTGGGGAATATGGAAAAGAGTTTACTCGTTTGAGTAAATATGTACCGGAAGGTATGTTAATTGAGGATTTTAGGTGTCGCCAGTTTGAAGATGGACTGAGAGAGAGCCTTCGGGGACCTCTGTTTGCCATGGTTGCTTTGCAACCAGTGAATTACTATAGATTGGTGTTGGCAGCCAGAAAATTGGAGGAATCTAAATTGTTAAAGCAGAAAAGAGAGCAAAAGAGAAGATTCCTGAGGGAAGATGAGAGTACTGGTAAAAGAGCTGGAGGGGTTAGAAGAGGGAAAGATGAACAAGATTCAGCGTTTGTGCCAACTTTGGTTGGGAGTGTAAGGCCACTAGCTAGTAGAGGAAGTGTAACACCGGAGTGCGTACACTATGGCAGACGTCATTGGGGTGAGTGTAGGAAACTCACCGGAGCATGTTTCAGGTGTGGTAGCGCGGAGCATCTCCTTGCCCAGTGTCCCAAGTTAAAGGAAAATTTGGCATCACAAGCAAGCAAAGATAAAGGAAATGTTTCTGGAAATGTTAGAAGTGGGAGAGGAAGAAGTAGAGCTGAAAGACCACCATCGAAAACGGTTGAGAGGCCATTTTCCACCGATGATCAGCCACGTGTATATGCGATGACTTCTGAAGCTATAAAGACACCGGCCGGATCTTTTGGTGAGTCCTTTTATCGATTAATGAAATGTAGTTTCAATTAATTATCTGAAATCGGGGAAATTTCGAGGACGAAATTTCTTAAGGGGGAGAGATTTGTTACACCCTGAACTGGCCCTAGAAGAATTACAGAATTTTGTTCAAAAAAGATTAGGTGTTGAGCGTGAGAGTCCTGTCGCGAGCGTGACAAGCATCGCGGGCACGACAGAACCCTCCTGCGGGATGTTAACTAAATTAGGATTTTGACATGTGGCAATGTAGGGGATTGATACATGGCAATGTAGGAGAGTGACAAGTGGCAAGAATTTAATTGCTTTACATGAATTAAAAGGGAAAGGAGACACTTGGCTTAGTCAAAGATAATTGAGAATTAATGAGGTTAGTGGGCATTAATGTGAATAGTAAATATGAGATGAGGATTGACCATCTACTCTTTTCTTTCCTCCCTCACGTTGGTTTCTGCAATCCTCTTCTTTTGCTTTCTTTTATTCCTGTATTCTTCTTTTGGCTTGCTTCTTGAATGAATCCTTGGATTGGTGTAAAGAGAGTGAGTTAAGGATTGAGATTGGTCTCCTAAGAAGATAAGTAACGTGATTTTTATAGTATTGGTCTTCTTCTTCTACTTGGTTCCTGTTTTTGATTTAAAGTAAAGAGAAGAGTAACTCAAGTGTTTTGCATGGTGTTGGTTCAAGCTGTGGCCAAGAGAGTAAATAAAGGCAAAGAAAAGATTGGAGCTAAATAGAGCATCGAGACCAAGCTTCCTAGAGGTTGGGATCGTGTGTATTTTTATTAATTTATTTTATGCAAGAGTAAAGATATAATTGAGTAGAGATACATGATGAGCTTTGACTAGTCCAACAGCTCTTTTAGTGTATATTTGTATATGTGTTCATTTTGATTGCTTGCAGTACTTGGATGGTTGTTAATCTATGGGATTGAGTGTAATTTTGATCATGAGCATGGTTTTAGTGGGCGGTTGTATGCTAAAATAGGAGTTTACTACATGTGTGAGTGATAGGACCATGTTGGGTTTTGAAAATAGAGAAAAACAGAGCACCCTGGGAAGGAAATGCTTCTGTCGCGATCGCGACAGAGACGGATTTCTTTAACTTCTCTCAGTAGAAGCAAGAGTCACATAAATGGACACGAGTCACGCAAATGGACACGAGTCACGCAAATGAACACGAGTCACACAAATGAGCACTTGTCACACAGATGAGCGTGAGTCACACACCTGAGCACGAGTCACACAGATGAGCACGAGTCACACAGATGAGCACGAGTAACACGCATGAGCACGAGTCGTGCTCTCTCTGTCTTGTTACCAGGTGAGTTGCTTTCTGTCGCGAGCGCGACAGTAAATTTTTCCTGTTCAATTTATTTTTTTTGCTAAAAATAGTTTCTCTTTCTTTTCACATGGGTTATTGCTTGCACATAGTATCTGAGTTAGCCTATGCATGAGTTTAATAAGGTTTGTTCATGAACCAAATGTTTATGAATTTGATGAGTGTACTTGAATTATAGTATAGTTTTGGCAATGATATATTGTATAATTGAGTTATTTTTTAGCCTGATTACCGTTATAGTGGATAGATAAGCATGCTTATAAAGGGTTAGAGTGCAGCTGCTAGAGTTGGCCCTAATTGTGCCCAGAGTTTTGAATACCTTGTGTATTCCATAGAGTTTGAGTTAAGTCTCCACATGTTTACCCATATCCACCATGAAATGAATTCAGGCTTATTAATGTTGTGTAGTGAATTTGAGACGATTAAAAGTATTGCTCTGAATAAATGTTATAGCACATGAGAATAATATTTTGAGTACCTGACAGTACTGTGTACAAGTAAATGTTGCATGAATGTGAACACATGGTTAATGTTATATTTGAGCACATGATCTGTACAAGGTTGAAAGTTATATCCATGAGCTATTTGATTATTGTTATATGAAATGTGTGATTTATGTGTGACTTCGAAAAGAAGTCATTTGCATTATTTTCATCCCCACTAAGCATTATCGCTTAGCACGGGTGTTTATTTCCGTGTAGGTTACGGGTTTGGATCCACGAGAGCGTGCATCTGCAGTTAATGCTTCCACTTTGTGCTTGCGAGTGTGTGAGGTAATGCATGACCAGCTTTTGCCCGCAAGGTAAGTTTTTAATTATCCCGCATTTATGCATGTATGATTATGTATGAATGTATGTATGTGAGTGAGTGTCGGTAGCGCTCTCCGGCGTCCTTCCAACGGGGACGTAGGGGGTGTTACATACAAAGTACAGGTGCCATCCTCAAATAGCGATGCACGGAGTCCGCTCCGGACTTACAAAACTCGGGGTATTCTTCTGAACTGCAACGAGTCTGCTCTAGACTTACAAAGTGCGGGTGCCATCCTCAAATGGAGATGCGCCGAGTGCGCTCCGGACTTACAAAATGCGGGAGTTATTCTCCTCTTATGTTACACCCTTTTGCTTGTGAGGTTTTCATTTGGACATTTCCTGCAAAATTATGTGCACAGGAATATATACAAGAAATTATGTGTGTATGTGTAAAAAGCAAAATGCTGATGCGTGTAAAGGAATTGTATGACGTGAAATGTAGATGCTCTATAAAATGGATAGACCATGTCCTGGGTGGTCAAGGGTCCACTGAGGATACGGCTTGATTACTCGACCATGCCCCCAAGGATCCAGAAAAGTGTCATCTTTGCTTTAGGGACTTTGATCCAAAACCTTTTATGAGAGACCCATCAGGTGTGCATCTTTGCCCCCCGGTCAATGATCATACGCCTAGGATTCCAACTCATGTCCATGCATCATACACTATCTTTCTAAAGGGAGACCATCCGAAGTAATGCCGCCTTATCGCTCCAGGCATCGGAAGTCATTATTTTAAAGGTAGTGCGTCCCTTGTGGATTTTCACACTAGCTTTTCTTTGTGGGAAATGCATCCCTTTGGGTATTTTCACATAAACCTTTGCCTAATTATTGCCTGGAATGGACCCAATCCAATCTAGCAACTTTTATTCATTTCATTTTTTATAGGACAGACTGCCTGTTTTCAAGTTTTTACCCTGCCCTTCAACCTAACTTTTGCTTAGAGAGCCAGTCACGGTTTTCATTTCTAACAGCCCTTTTTTCTATTTTTTTATTTTTTTATTTTTAAATAATTTAGGTGCGGCTACAAGAGAAATACAAACTATTATCAAAATCTCCCTTAAGGATGATCAACACAATTTTGCTTAGACGCCTTTCGACAAAAATGATTAAAGAATAGTCATTAGACAAATAAATGAGATATTTCTTTTTAAGACAGAACTAAAAACAAATGAAAATGCAAACTAAATTCTTTTATTCATTGCAGAATTATGTACATTTTCGTATGATTTCATCATACATGATCCTCATTTGACTAGAATTCAATAGTGCAAGACTACACCTACTCTCGGAATAGATCTTGTAAGCATCAAACTCCTGTTATCAATCGGCCCTCTCGAGTTTTCTCGATTGAACATTTTCTCTCGGCCCTTTCTTTTTGCCTAGGATTCCTTTTTTCGATTTTCACCTGACAGGGCGCCCAATTTTAACAAGGCCGCCTTTTTTCAATTTTCAATCCGCAGGGCTTTTATTCTCTTCTTTTGATTTTTGTCTTTAGACATGGAATATTTTTAGTTTGTCGACATTGACCGAGTCTTTAAACTCATTCCCATTGTTGTCTGCTAAAATCGCTACTCCCTTTGTTAGCAACTTTTTCAGCACAAACAGGCCTTCCTAGCTTGGCCTGAATTTTTCCCGGATGTTTGGTACCCCTGGCCTCATCATCTTGAAGACCAAATCCCCTTCTTTCAACGGGTGCTTTTGTACCTTCTTGCCAAATGACCGAGCTAACCTCTTCTGATAAACCTGATTGTGATAATAAGCTCGCAACCTATCCTCATCCAACCAATTTAACTACAGTAATCGCTGTTGTGCCCATTCTATCTCCAGAATCTCGGCTTCTATGACTACCCTTAAAGATTTCAGCTCAATTTCAACTGGTAAAACTACTTCAGCTCCATATACGAAAGAGAATTGTGTCGCTCACGTAGAGGTTCTGACTGTGATTCTATAACCCCAAAGTGTAAAAGGTAGCTTTTTTGCCCAATCTTTATTGCTCTGAACCATCTTGGCCAAAATTCTTTTAACATTATTGTTGGCTGCTTCAACTGCACCATTAGCTTGAGGTCGGTAAGGAGAAGACTTGTGATGCTGGATTCCATATTTGTGAAGCATCTATTTAGCTTTTGCCAAGAATTGTACCCCATTATCAAACATAATGTGGTGCGGGAGACCATATCTGCATATCAAATTCTGCTCGATGAACTTGGCCATGTCCCTGGCATCGACCTTCTTAAAAGATTAAGCTTCGACCCATTTAGTGAAGTAATCAATGGCGACTATGATGAACCTGTGCCCATTAAAAGTTGTAGGATTTATCTCGCCTATGATATCTATCCCCCAAGCTGCAAATGGCCATAGAGATATCGAATTTTGTAGCTCTGAAACCGGCATATGTATCAAATTGGCGTATTATTGGCATAACTGGCATTGCTTCACATATTTTGAACAATCCGTATCTATCGTGAGCCAATAGAATCCTTGGCGTATGATATTCTTCGCTAAAGCTAAGCCATTCATATGAGCTCTGCAGACTTCGGCATGAACCTCATCTATAACCCTTTCAGCTTCTTTCTCCGCCAAATATCTCAATTGGATACCATCAGCTTGCCAATTATACAAAGTTTCGTCTACACTGATGAATTGAGTGGATAACTTTCTAATCATTCTTTGGTATTTCTCGGTGGATTCCTTTGGAAAAACTGACCTTTCCAAATAATTATGTATCCTTTGGAGAGAAAGCTGTCGGGGTGTACATTGAGTGTTTGGTGTTAAATAAGGGATATATTGAGGAAGAGTAAAGTGTTTGTTAATAAAAGTATAAGGTATGAAGAATCAAACTTAAGTGGAAAAAAAGAGACTATTTTGGGAATTTAAGTGGGAAAGTGTGAGTAAGATTTCAAATGAAGAATAAGTAATATGAATGAAGAAAGTAAGATGTATATCCTGTAAATTTGAGGTGTTAAGGAATGGTACAATAAGATGATATGTATAGAATGGTCTGAAAGTAAAGTGTATACGTTTGAGTTCTGAATAGTGAATAAGATAGTAATTGTTATGGTTATTTTAATTGATCTGGAAATAAGTAAGATAAGAAGAGAGTTAAGTGTGATGTGATGAAATGGCTATGTAAAGTGAAGGTGATTTAAGAAAATAAATTGTATTGATTGGGTAAAATTATTTTGTTAGAAGCCAAATATGATTATAAACCAAAAATGTCTTATGACTCCTATGGTTATTAGGATTAAGAAAATCCATTTGAAATACTAGTAAATTGAAGTATTCAGACATTAAGAGTTTTAAAGTAAAAAGCGAAAACAAAATGAAAGTAGAAAGTTCAAGAAGATATTAAAATGATATGTAATTATAATACGAGATAAAAATTAGTAAGGTGTATATGATCGGATTTCCGAATAATGATAAGGACAACAATTGTTATGATGATTATGATGGACTTGGAAGTAGCTTAATGGAAGGAAATTTATATATGCGACTTGATTAAATTGGTTTTCATAAGTTTGTGCATAATAGTGGATAAAAAAATGTGTTATGGATTTTATGGTTATTTTGATCAAAAGAAATTGTTTGAGGCAATAACGAATTAAAGTATTCTGAAGCTAAGAGATTTAAAATACCTCAAGAATGAAGTGAATGTATAGAAATGCCAAAAAGGGGATAGGTGAAAGTACAATAAATGAAGATAGATAAGTATATGACAAATAAGTGTACCGAAATGAGTAGGGTATATATGTTATGAGTATACAATGTCAATGTTATATGATTATATATAAGTAATATGTATGACTAGTAATGACATAGAGTATAGTAAATAGACTATTTTATTTAAGTGAATTTCGAGGACGAAATTCTTTAAGGAGGGGAGAATTGTAATGGCCTCATTACCATGTTAGCCGGGAATAACTTTTCCCGATAGTGAATAGTGACACCGGATTACATAGTACCTACCGAAATCGAAAAATATTTTTTTTGATTATTGGAAAGTATAAGTTACAGTGAGTTTGACGTTAAAATTTGGAGTGAAATCGATGTCAGGTATAGCCTTAAAAGTCGAAAATAAGAAAAATTTACGGATTCAGTATGAATAGTAACTACTTTGACTGAATTTTTGATCGGATCGTAGAGTATGATATGGACCTTAGAAAAATAATCTGAAAACATAGATGCGCTCGTATGAATGAGTAGAATGATATGGTAATGAAAACTTAACTTTTGGTGACACTAAAAAATTAGGTTATCGGACTGATAAATAATTACCGGACCAGGAAATAATTTTCAATTGACCCCAAAATATTATTGGAGTCTAATTAATATGTGTTAAGAATCATGAAGTCATTTTTATGAGGAATTAAAGTTAGAAAGTAAGGAAAAATAAATGATTTCGGTTTAAATAGTACTCAGTTGACCGAACGTTTGACCGAAACTTTAAAAATAGCAAATGATATCCAAAATTGATGAAACTTTTCAGTTTGGCTGTACATGATATGTAGGAATTTTTGGTAGTAAAAAGAGAATTTTTTGAGGACATTGAAAATTTAATAACTGGACTGGTTTGATTGAACCGGACCTAAAACGGACTCCGATGAAATTTAGTGTATAGTCTAGTTTTTATATGATAATAATTAGAAAATTAATTTTTGGAGAATTTGAGTGTGGTAAAAGAGAAAAGTAAATTAAGAGTGCAAATTGAGGCATAAAAGTGGTTTGAATTTGGATTGATTGGCCCAACTTGGTTGGACCTTAAACCAACCCAAAAATGCACTATAAAAGCCCCAAAAATCTATATGTTTGCACAGATTTTTCCAGCAGCCAATTCTCCTTTCTTCTCTCCCTCACCCGAAGCCATTTCTTCTTCCTCTTCAATGTGATTTCTTCCATTTTTCTTCCAATTCTTCTTCAATCCAAGCTTTTAGCTTGTTTAGCAGCCCCTAATGAAGGATATAGCAGATCTAATTTCTGAAGTTGGTGAAGATTAAGAGAGAAATCAAAATTCTAGGTTTTGGGCAAAGATGAGGTAAGTTGTAATTAATGGATTTTAATTGATTTCTTTGGTTCTAATAACTCAATTAGGTTGTATATTATTGGTTTATAAGGTTTAATTGAGTTATTAATGAATGATTTTCTTGGTTGTTCTACATGCGGATTTTAGCCATGATTGTTTTAAGGTGAAGAAGGTGATTCTTCTAAGTTAAAAGAGTGAGAAAGCAAGAAAGAAAAGAGCTAATGAAGATGAATGAGCTATCAAATGAGGTTTGGGAATTGTTGTGCTAATTTTTGTGTTGTTAAATGGTTATGAATAAATTGGATGTTTGGAGATGTTTTTATATTTTTTTATGTTGATTTGGATTGAATTTGGTGAATTTATGGTGTTAAATTAATTGATTATGGATTTATTGAATTACCTAGTGCAATTCTTTCCAAAGGGTGGATTGCCTTTTGGTGATTGTTTTGGATATAAGTAGAGTTTGAGACCTCTAAATTGAGTGAATCTATTACCGTTAGAACCATGATAGCCATACCTACAAAAGTCTTAGAAATGACCATGAGCTAATTCTAACTCTAAGACCCCTAAAAGTGGCAAAAACATAAGGCTTTTTATTTTAGTCGAGTGGCTAGAACTAGTTTTGTCATTGATGTTGTCTTACCTCAGTCCGGTTTTTAGGCCATAACTTGAGTTAACAATCCCCAAATTAGGTGATTCTAGTTTAGTATGAACTGTAACTTCTGAACCTACAAATGCCTTAGAAATAGCCATAATTTTTTTCTTGCTCTAAGGTCTCCAAAACTATCCAAAACAGTTGTTTTTTTTCCTGGAATAGGGCTTTGGAGCAATCTCTGTTTATGATGTCATATCTCCTAGGTTACAGATCTAAATGACTTGAATTTTTTTCCATTAGATAGTTAACATCTTGGGGATCATTTGTTAAGAAATTAATGTTGGCTAAAAATGACGTTTACTTATTGATTATGATTGGATAATTAGGTTGAAAATACTATTTTTCCAGAAAAACACAGCTGTGTTCTCCAAAGCACAGCTGTGCTCTCCAAAACACAGCTGTGCCTGAAAACCACAGCTGTATCCGCTGAGACACAGCCGTGTTTTAGCATGATTTCTTTTGTTTATGACCTAACTTATGAATTTTGCTACCAAATGAACTCGGATTTAGACCAAATTAAATATGATGATTATTTAGCAATAATAAATTATATTTGTCTAGTGTTTGTGTTATTTTATAAATTATTCATATGATTTAGCTTTCGTTTTAAATATACTTTTAACCTGAACTCCATGAATCTTATTTGGTATATTCGAACGACTTGTGATTAAAGAATTGACTAGGAATATATTGGACTAAAATATAAATAATATAATAGGCATTAAATTGATGATATGCAAATAACATTATGCAGGATATTATTTAATAAATATTTAGCAATATTAAATAATATTTATTCAAACCTTACACTATTAATTAGGGAATTTCAAGAAATATGCAGATTATTATTTTATCATGTATAATTTATTATCTTTTCTATTTTCTAATCTGCTACCTGATTATATGTGTATTATGTTTTTACACAGTAGATTAGAGTATGTAGAACTATGTGGCTCTGATTCCCAATTCTTGAGATACGTAGGAAACTTGGAATATTTAATTGCAAGTCCCAACCAAATTATGAGAAATGGATGTGTGCCTAGAAATGTATAAGTTCCTTAAAGTGTTAAAATGTGAAAGACCTGATTTTTGATGTGTTTTGATGATAATTAATGGTATGTCTATGTTAATCAATATGTAATTATGCTCAATGGATGATAAATGATATAAAAAGAATTTATGGTGAGTTATTGACATGTTGGCAGAATGGTATGCATGTAACACCCCATTTGTCCCCTAGAAGTTGGAGCCATTTATGCATGTGCGCTTTGGGTGTGTGATGGCATGTGATAAGGGCATTTTAGGTAAAATGCATGTTTTATGGGTATTTTTATAGTGTGAGTGCATGTAGAGTTGTAGGATGTGGGTGTGTGGGTTGCATCAGTGTGTACATACTCACATGTTGGTAGGGTGTGCATTAGTGAGGATAGCATTGTGTGTGTGTGTGTAGTGCATGTTTGTTGGGTATGAGTGATTAATCTCCAGCAATGAGGAAATGACATGTGTCTAGGGTTAGGAAAAGAAATAAAAGAAGAATGAGAAAAAGGGAAAAGCAGAATTTGTTTTCTTCATTTCCCGTTTCTCTCTTTTTCTCTACTCCCCTTCTTCCTTTTCTCTTCTCTAGAGTGCCCTAGCTTGGATCCAAGTAAGTGTGGTGGAAACTGATCATCTCTTAACCTTCAATTGGCAAGTTTACTGCATTTCTTCATCTTTTCTTCTTCTTTTGTTCTTGTTTTATTTAGATTGGGTTTTAATTTAGATTTTGTATTTGTAGCTTTGTTGGGTGTTTTTGGTTAGTTGAACCTCCTCGTTATCCCAAGGGAAAGGAGAAGGCTAGTGGTAATAGCACTAAGTGATTGGAGCAAAGGAATTTTAGGTTTGGGATTTTATTGATTTTGTGCATTTTGTGATTTTTATGTTTACATGAGAATTTCTGAAAAATTGAAGTTTGATGATTATTTACTTAAATTACTAGGTTTGTGTGTTCTTGAAGAGTTTGATTGTGCTAAGCATGATTTTGATGGTGTAAATTGTAGATTTAAGTTATGTTTTATGTTATATGTTATGGTAGAAGGCTTATTTGAAGATAAGATGAGGTTTGGTTTGATTTTGGGTCAAAATGAGTTTTGAGTTGCAAATTCTGGGTTTTTTTGCATTTTCCTGGAAAACTGGAAATCGCGATGCTGTCGCGAGCGCGATAGAAGGGTGACGTCCAGTTTTACACGAGATTGCTCCGTTGTTTTTCTCTGGCGTTCGACTCGTGATTGAGAAGCACGACTCATGAGGCTTTGGCGCGCGAGTGGTGAATCAGAATCGCGCGTCGAGCAGGGAAGGAAGATTCATGACACGTGAATCGTGCTCATGAGTCGTGAACAAGGTTCAAGAGTCGTGAACTAATGTTCACGAGAGACGTGAACAATTGTTCAGGAGTCGTGAAGATTGTTCAAGACTCGTGAAGATACTGAGCGAGTCGTGCACCTCTGCCCTCCCCTCGTGCAGGCCTATCGACCACTGTTGCAAGCGCGACACTTGTCGTGATCGCGACAGTGACCCTTATTTGCCTGTTTTTCCGATTTTGCCCCTTTCTTCTAAAACGATTTTTTTTATCTTTCCTTCATGAGTTTTAACTACTGTATGGGAATAATTATGCTTATAGATGGGCACCATTATGATTTCTTCTTAATGGATTATATGATATGTTTTGAGTATGATTGTATTATGTATGACTTGCAAGAGTCAGTCTAGTGGATAGTTAGGCATGCCTAATAGAGTTCTATAGCTGCAGCACCTTTATTTGTTTGGACCCCGATCAGGTCCCTGCTTAGTTTCTCGCGAACTGCAATGTGTTCGGATCTTGTTTAAGATCCCCTTTGTAAAATTTTTTGGAAAGAGAAAATGTGATATTATTTTCCCAATTCATACCCGTAAGGTACCGCCAAGCGTTCGATTCGTACCCGTAAGGTACCACCTTGTGTTTACTCGTTATCCACTATTGTGAGTCAGCAGGAGTATTGTTTGTTTGTGATATGCTTCTAAGAATGTGAATCCGAATAATTTTGGTTATAAGTATTTGAATCTGATTGACTCTACTTATGAGCTTTTGAATGCTATAAATGTAATTCGGTTATGATTATATGATATGATATTCAGCATATGCCATTATGAATGTGTATTGCCTTGATGACCACTATGAATGGCCGTCCATATATTATTGTTGTGTTTCCCCACTAAGCGTTATCGCTTAGCACGGTGTTTTCACCCGTGCAGGTGCGGAAGGTGTATAGCTTTTGGGAGATCGCCGCCAGTCAAGTCAACACAGTGGGATTAGTGTTCGGGCTTTATTTTTGTAGTATGATTCTTTTGGTAATAGAACTCTCTATGTATTATTTTGTACGGCTTCCGCCTTGTGTATTTTGATTATGTAACAATTTTGTAATATCAAATTTTGATCAGAACATTATTGTAATGAATGTTATTATATTAATGCATGATCATTATGATGTTTGCTAAGTTTTTAATTTTCGCTAATTGTATGTATGTTTATATTATGTGAATGGATGTTTGTGTACCGTTTTGTGTGGTGGCACCCTTACTCATACGAGTTCTCACTCCCTTACGGATGGTTTCTCCTACGTATGGGAAGGGGGGTGTTACAGTTTTTGGTATCAGAGCTCCGGTTTATGCTTTTTCTAGGTGTTGATGTGCGTCTATGTGTATATGTCTAGGACTGTGTTAGCTGATGCGGTTGTCCTCTTGTTTATTTTAGATGGCTTCTAATTCGGGGCATGGATCACTTAAGGAGTCTGCCGAGAGAGTGAACCCTCAAGCAGTCGATCCTTCTGTGTCTATGTTGGCTCAACCCGCTAGGGAGCAACCTGAGGCTGCGGCCATGCCCGTTGAGGTTTTGTTGAAGATTTCTCAAGACATGGCTAGGGTCATTGAGAGTGTGATTGCTCCTAGAGTACCTACTGAGAATCTGAGGAAGGTCAGTGCAGAGGACTTTTATGGGACCGGTTTGGATGAATCAGAATATGCTGAAAAGTGGTTAGAGAAGGTAGAGTGAGTCTTGGATGAGATTCGGTGTCCTCAGGAGAGGCGGGTAGACTGTGTTGTATCCCTGTTGCAAGGATCTGCCTTTGACTGGTGGAAGTTGGTTTGAAGGCATCCCCAGTTGCCTGACCCAGTCACGTGGCAGTTCTTCGATAGGAAATTTATAAGTAAGTATGTGACTCAGGAGTACAAAGATGCTAAGTGGGCACAGTTTCTGAGTTTGAAGCAGAGGGCGATGATGGTTTCAGAGTTTGAGATGGAGTTTAACAGATTTGCTAAGTATGCTCTTGAGGGTGTTCTGACTGAAGAGTTCAGATGTAGGCATTTTGAAGCCGATTTGAATGAGTCGCTTAGAGCTATTATCATTTCGCTAATGAGTACTCTGGGTATTGGGTGCTACCAAATTGTACAAGCAGCAGTTCAGGCTGAGAGATCTGAGTCTGTTCTAGGAGAGAGAGCTCAGAGGAGGAATCCCCCTCGTGGTGGATCAGGATCGGGATAGAGATCAGTCTTTGGTAGTGGTTAAAGGTTTGGGTTCGAGTTCTTTAAGTAATGTAATCTCCGCCATACAAGCTAAGCGGTTTATGAGAAAAGGATGTGAGGCATTCTTAGTAGTTGTTTTGGATTCGAAGCGTGATCAGGTTGAGATTAAGTATATCCCCGTTGTTAAGGAGTTTAGTGATGTGTTTCCGAGTTAATTTCCTAGTTTACGTCCAGAGAGAGAAGTGGAGTTGTCCATAGAGATTTTGCCGGGTACTTTGCCCATTTCGAAAGCACCTTATCGGATGACTCCTGCAGAGTTGAGAGAACTCAAAACTTAGCTACAAGAGTTATTGGATAAGGGGTTGATTAGACCCAGCATATCTCCATAGGGAGCTTCAGTGTTGTTTGTGAAGAAGAAAGATGGTTATTTGAGGATGTATATCGACTATAAGCAAATTAACAAGGTCACCGTGAAGAGTAAGTATCCTTTGCCTAGAGTCGAGGATTTGTTTGATCAGCTCAGTGGTGCAGGTGTTTTCTCTAAGATTGACCTTCGGTTGGGTTATTATCAGTTGTGAGTTCGAGATGCGGATGTGGTTAAGACTGCATTTCGGACTCGGTATGGCCACTATGAGTTTCTTGTGATGCCGTTTGGTTTGACCAATGCACCTTCGACTTTCATGGATTTGATGAACCGAGTTTTTAGGCTATATCTTGATCGATTTGTAGTGGTGTTTATAGATGACATCTTAGTTTACTCCAGAGATGAGAGTGAGCATGAGGAGCATCTCCGGTTGGTTTTGCAAGTGTTGAGGGAGCATCGCTTGTTTACGAAGCTTAGCAAGTGTGACTTCTGGCTTCTAGAAGTGTCTTTGTTGGGGTATATTGTATCGGCTCAGGGTATTCAAGTTGATCCACCTTAGATTGAGGCAAATGTTAATTGGAAAGCGCCTAGGAATATTTCGGAAGTGAGAAGCTTTCTCGATTTGGCAGGCAACTATCATCGGTTTGTTAATGGTTTTTCGGTCATTACTGCTTCGATGGCTAGACTATTAAGAAAAGGAGTTAGATTTGAATGGTCGGATAAGTGTCAGCTTTGCTTTGAGAGGTTGAAGAGTTTGTTAGTTGAAGCTCCTATACTGACTCAACCCATATCGAGTAAAGAGTTTGTGATGTAATATGATGCTTCGGGTATTGGACTCATATGTGTATTAATGCAAGAGGGTAAAGTGGTGGCTTATGCTTCCCGACAGTTAAAGCCACATGAGAGGAATTATCCGATGCACGATTTGGAATTAGCGGCTGTGATCTTTGCCTTGAAGATTTGGCGTCATTATCTGTATGGGGAGAAGTTTAAGATCTTTACGGATCATAAGAGTTTGAAGTACCTCCTCACGTAGAAGGAGTTGAAAATGAGGCAATGCCGATGGTTAGAGTTGTTCAAGGACTACGACTGCATTTTGGATTACCATCCGGGTAAGGCCAATGTGGTTGCAAATGCTCTGAGTAGAAAGCCATTTTTGGCTTTATTTTTGAGATGGTTTAGATGGATTTTTGATTCAGATGGGGCTTTGGTTGCCCAAATGAGAGTGAAGCCTACTTTGAGATAGTTGATACTGGATGCTCAGAAGGATGATGTGAGATTACAACGGACTTTGTGTGACGCGCGCCGAACCTAGCAAAGGACCTCTTTGAACCCGATTTTAGGATTCGAGGGATTTGTTTGCGTCTTTTTAATCTTGGGTGTCATGAGACATCTTGGATGCCTCCTTCCCAATAGAACATTAGGGAGGATCATCAAGCCTCACGACACCTTTAGGCACCTTTGAGGTATTTTGGAGTCGCCACCCAATTTATAAGAAATTGGGAAAGGTCTCTAACCTCGTATTGGTCTAGACCAGAAATTGGTGTTCGGAACTTCCCTCTTATTTATGTTTTGGTTAATTATAAATGAGTTTTTAATTTCCTAAAATTCTATTTCTTATCTCACGCGATGGATGCATTTAATTAAAAGCACATTGCAAGCTTTCAAAGAAGCGATAAATAAAAGACTATAAAGAAAAGCAGTAAAATAAAGCGATAAAAGAAAGCGGTAAACACGCCAAGCACACAATTACAAGAGAAATTGAGGCGAAATATAACCCCATTAAAAGAAGATTAAAAATGTAAATTGGGAATGAATACAATCCCAAATGGAAATTAAATAATGTTGCCCCAAAAGTAATTACAAGGGCCCAAAAGAAAATGAACATAAATTTAAACAAACAAAAACAAACATAAGAAAAACATACATAAATCGGGGCACTCGTTTGGTTTAGGAACATTGGTTCCTTCGCGCTTGTTTGAAGGTTTAGGAACATTGGTTCCTTTGTACGTATTTGAAAAGGGGTCGAAGAGTTGTTTGATTGTTGGGTTGAAAACTGGGATGAGTAATCCCATTTTCGAGAGAAAGAAACTCTTCGTTTTATTGTGATGTTTTACATTCCTTGGCTAAAACGCGTGACATTAGTCCCAATTTTATTAGTGAAAATCACAATTAAATTATAAAATTTTTTTTGTGATTTTTTATCTCATACGTGCATGAATAAAATAATTATTTACAAATAAAACACAATAAATAAGAAGGGAATAAGAAAGGTCTCACTAATCTATGCGATCTCCTACACGTGGTGACCCATCCGTGAGGTCACCGGAACGTTCAAACGACGCGACTAAAATTAAATTTCAGACAGAAAAGCAACATAAAAAATATTAGTAACGATTTTAAAAATAAATCAAGTAAAGACAAAATAATAATTGGGCACAATAATAAATAATGATAATAATAATAATAATAATAATAATAATAATAATAATAATAATAATAATAATAATAATAATAATAATAATAATAATGACCAAGTTGCCATCAATAATAATAATAATAATAATAATAATAATAATAATAATAATAATGTCAACAGTGAATAAACATGGAATAGTAATAGCAACAGCATAATAGAATGATAACAATATAAAATGGTAATGATAATAATGATATAAAACAAATAAATATAATATAATAATAAATAAATAATATAATGGTGATAATAATAGTAATACTAATAATGCTAAGAAAACAACATGGTAGCCAAAGTGACAGCAAGCACACATGTAGTGATAATAATAATAATAATAATAATAATAATAATGGTAATATATAACAATGACAAATGAACATGAGGTAGCAACAGGAGCACATCACTAACGATAATAATAACAATACAAATAATAATGTTGATAATGATGGTAAGAAAGGGCATGTTGGCAAAAAATGAAAGAAAGTAAGTTAAAATCCCAAAGGTTAAACTAGAACTCACAAAAAATCAAATAAATAGCTAAATGAAAATGTTAACAGTGGCAAAACATGAGAAAAATATTAGACAATAGACATGATATTAATAACAAAAGGCAAAAAGATTAATACCATAAATAATGTATAGGAAAAAATAAATAAAGGAAAATGGTTCCAAGTGTTTACCCTCAGAGATTATAGATATGAGAAAATGGTGTTTTGATCCGTCACCTTATCGAGTCTCGATGATAGAAATAGAAAATATTCAAGGAAAAAACTAAGTTTAAACAGGGGAAGTTTTGAGATAATATTGGCGGGGATATTGCGAAACAAAGAAAATAGATTTTTCTTTGATTGAAATGGATTCACCCGACTGAAAATCTTTTCAAGAAAAATTAAGAAGAAGAACAAAAATCAGAACTTTAAAAATCCTAGCCAAAACCTTGGTTTTTTTTCCAGAGGAAATCAGTTCCTCTCGTTTTTGAATAAAATTGCCGATCTCCTCAAAATAAAAGGCCAACTCCCTTTTGATTTTCTGTCTTGCCAAAATGGAAAAAAGACAAAATTAATTTCTTAATTTTATTTTTTCAAAGACACCAAAAGAGTGAAAGAAACGGAAAAAATAGACTGAAAATTGCAGGAAAGGCAGAGACGAAAACGACCGAGCAAAGGGCCAAAATGGCCGAGCGTGGAGGCCTCGCTTTGGCGAGACGCCCCCAGGGGGCACGCGCACATGTGAAGTAGCGCGCGTGACGCAACCTCAGCAAGTGTACTGAATCGACAAGTAATATAATGGAGTATTTTTAAGACTCCGAGTTATCGTACCCAAGAGACTGTGTGCGCAAGTAATGAAAATCAAATGTATGCTAAAGAATTCCCAATTGTTTGAATTGATTGAGTTAACTACTGATTAAAAACAAAGAATTTAAATAACCAAAATAAGCAAACAGAAATAATCAAATTAAATTGACGGCAATAATCGCAATAAACTAAATGACGAAAAAATTAACAAGATAAGAATTCAAAAATAGACAAACGTTGCTCAGGTTCACTCGTCCATCCCATACCCAGATATGAATAAAATTAATCTGAGAATCTTATATGAAAGAAATCGGGATAACCCTCTTAACCTAGGCATCCCAAACGGAGTCAGCCACTCTAATTATATGAATCCCAAACCAGAGTCAGCCACATAATCAGCCTATGCACGGGTCTAAAATCCTAAGTTTGGTTTACTTTCCCAATACGGAGTCAAATAACCCAAAACTTAATTATCTCACTCACCATTCTAGTCTTAAATCACAAAATCCTACACTTCTAGATTCCCAAACCAGAGTTAACTACACAGCAAGAATGATAAAAACTGAATATAGATAACCATGGTATTCAATCCATACAACTCAACAACAAACAAAGATAATGAAATAAATCATTCATCAAAACTGGAAATTAATTTGATAAAATAAATTCCATGAATCAATAATAAATACCAGTGAAATAAACCATTCAATCATATTTAAATTCAAAGATGTCCAGAATTCACATCATGGGTACGGGATTCAGAGATCCCCCAAACAACTAAAAAACTACTCACAATCCATTACAAAATCAAAAGGAAAGAGGAAAGAATAAACCCAGAAATTCATTGAGGTGTAGATCCCGTTGAACCCTTAGTTTTTCAATCTCCTTCTTCAAATCTTCAATGGAGAAAATCTGGAAATTCTCTAAATCTAAAAACTGTTCTTGAAACTAAACTAGGTATTTCTAATGTAAAAACTCTTGAATTGCAAATCCAATCTCAAGATAAAATCCGAAATCTTAAGCAAGAACAATTGAAAAACTATCCCAAAAGTCTATCTCTAAAACCCTAACTTCAAAACAGATTCAATAGGTTATCTCGCTATGCTCCGCATGGGGTTATGACAGATGATTTCAGATGCAAGCATTTCGAAGCGGGGTTAAATGAGTCTTTGAAGATTGCTTTGATTTCTTTGATGTGCATGCCTGGGGTTAGCTACTATCAGATTGTGGAGGCTGCTGTAAGGGCTGAGTTATCTGAGACGGTGCTTAGAGAGAGAGCTCAGAGGAGGAACTCTGCTCGTGGAGGATCTTCTTCATCCTCGAGTAAGAGATCTAGGAACCCACAGGACGAGTCATCTTCTGGCCCGGCTTCTAGAGGTAGACGATAGGGTTCTGTAGCTGTGTCAGGTTCTGGTAGGGGTGGTAGAGCAGAGACTATATTAGTTTGTCCACATTGCAGTAAGACTCATCGGGGTGAGTGTAGGTGGCTCTCCGGTGCGTGCTTCAGGTGTGGGAGCTCTGAGCATCTTTTGGCCAGTTGTCCGAGATTACATGAGGATTCAGGTTCCCAGAGAGAGGCCAGTAGGGTCGGTTCGAATGCTTCTCAGGCTTCCCGTGGTAGAGGCAGAGGTAGAGGTCGAGGTGGTCGGCCTAGAGATGGAGCTACTTCTGAGACTGTTGAGCGTCCTCCTCAGGTTGCGACTAGAGCTTATGCTATGAGAGCTAGAGAGGAGCAGGATGCGCCTGATGTTATTGCTGGTAAGTTCCTACTCCATGACACTGAGTTGTATGCTCTAATTGACCCTGGTTCCACACACTCATACTTGTGCACAGAGAAAATTGTTGATAAGTTGCATGTGGTTGATCAGTTAGATTATGAGATATGTGTGACCAGTCCATTAGGGCATAGTGTCAGTGTAAGTAGAGTCTTTAGGAGTTATCCTTTGATAGTTGAGGGAGTTGTGCTTCTAGTGGATTTGATTGAGTTGCCTTTCAGAGAGTTTGATCTGATTCTGGGTATGGACTGGTTGGGTAAGCATCGGGTTGTAGTTGATTGCCATAGGAAGACAGTTGTACTTCGGGATATAAGTCAGTCTCTTGTGTTTTTGAAAGGTTTGGGTGCTAGTTCCTTGAATAATGTGATTTCTGCGATGCAAGCTAAGAGGTTTATCAGGAAAGGATGTGAGGCTTTTCTTGCAGTTGTGTTAGATTCCAAGAGAGATCAAGTTCAGATTGAGGACATTCCAGTAGTGCGGGAGTTTAGTGATGTGTTCCCGAGAGAGTTGCCTGGTTTGCCTCCTGAGAGAGAGTGTAACACCCCGCCATTCCCGTTGGAAGGATACCGGAGTGCCACGCGGGCAAACACATATAACGAATCCATATTCCATGTATAAACAAAAACCAAATGTAAACATAAAGAAACTTTTAATCATGTAATAATAAATCCTTTTTACATATAACATATATCCGTACTGTTTTACAAAATGAGGCTTGTAATCGAATACATATACAAAAACAATATCTGTTCCTTTACAAAAGATTACCTTGCTATACACAAGCCATATACACAAAAATTACAGCGGAAGACTTCAAAAATAAAACAACTTCATCCAAAAAGACTCCTAGTGGCCGACCCGCAGATATCCGACTCCAAATCCAGACTCGCCACCTGCACGGGAAAAGAGCCCGTGCTAAGCGATAACGCTTAGTGGGGAGGAACCAAACAAACTAACAAAGTGTATATACAGTATATATATATAACAATACAATAATCCAATGGTTCAAAATCAAAGGCATCAAATCATCTATAAACATATCTCCAAATTCCTTACTTGACATGCATAAATATATATATACAATACCAGCAATCAAGTATTCAATTCATAATTCTCATCATTCTAAGTATACAGATTCAAAGTGCGATTTAAAGCTATGTAAGAATTCATGTGCACTATATACTTGTAATTATGTTAACAATTCATCTCATCTTATGCAACACAATTAAACTCATAGCCTGACTAGCCTAAAATAATGCATATACAATATTTACAACAACACTACGATCTCATCCCAACCATAAACATATATTACAAGTAATTAACTATTAAAATATAAATTAAATCTACATATTCCTCACCGTTCCAAATACATATATATATACTCAAGGTATATAAACACAAAGTTATACTATATTTTATATACAACATATACCTTTAATCTTGTTAATAAACATCTCAACATATATATATCACATATAAACATGTAGCCTGATTAATCCGAAATACTCTCTAGAAGTGGATACGGTCATTTGGATACTGATTGAACACAGTATCCCAAGCATATAGAGACATGAGTCTCAAACATGTATTTTCCATATAGAGACCGGAGTCTCGCTTTATTTTCATATAGACCAAACATGGTCGAAACAAGGATCCAAATGGACCCGCATATATCGTTTTATCATATAGCAGCTGCACACACACTCTGACCTAAGTAAACGCTTACTTATCCACTACTATGACTATTCAGGCTTAAAACTCAACTCAACAATTCAAGCACTAATATCAATATGAATATTGAAGATAATACTAATTTATGGTCCATGTATACAGGTATACAGATCACATTTAAAACAAGTAACTACAAATATTTAAACAACTAAATGCAAATACATATTTCACGTATACATGTGTGTAGATCAAATTCAGAAACATTTAAACATATAAATATTAACTACAGTAGGTAATAAGAACAAATAGCTCATATTGAAAAAGTCCCTGTTAAATAAACTATAAACATGTAAATCATGTATATTAATTATTAATCATGTATGCAAACCCAATATTAAGCAATTATTAAAACACAATACAGATTTTAAATCAAATATTTGTCATGTAGTGCAAAAATCCTTAAAACTGTAGTTAAAACTTTAGTTTTTATAAAATAGGGCAGCAGGGAAGGCCGGTCACGCCGTGACCATTCGTCACGTCGCGTGACGCTGGTTTCTCGCAAGTGCCACGCCGAAGAACAAGGCAGTCACGGCGTGACCATTAGTCACGTCCCATGACGCCTGAGAGGAGAGGAAAAGAAGTCACACGCAGGAAAAAGGTGAAAGTCACGGCGTGATGCCGCTTCACGCCACGTGACCTTCAGCAAAGAAGGAGTCACGGCGTGAAGCTGCTTCGCGTCTCGTGACCTTCAATAGAGAAGGGGGTCACGGCGTGATTCTTCATCACGTCTCGTGACCTTCTTCTCTCATTTCTTCTTCTTCTCCACTCAGAATCTCAGAATTTACAGAAAAACGTACAAATCCAGAAAAATGGTGAAAATAGAGTACAACCAAAACTCAAATCCCCATTTTGTCTAAAACCATTTTTCATGCAAAAATCATTCAAACACATACCTTTAAGTCCTCTGAGCACCATTACAGCAACTTCACTCACTTTATTCATACTAACATATAATTACAGAATATAAACAGAAAGAGACCCAAACCAGAGCTTCACATTCATATACATATATAAACATCTCATTTGCAACTCATATCATTCTTTTCCTACTGTAATCATGTATCGAACACTACATAACTCATGCATTTCAATATTCCAACACACATAACTATATTAGCAACAAAACTGCAATCTGGATCAAGAATGAGCAAGACAGACACACTCCCAAACCTGTTACTCAAGTCCCAAAATGCCCACTGTATCCTTCTTCAATCAACCACCTTCTCTTTCCCTTTATCCTTCTTCTCCTCAACAGATTCATAAACCGACAAAAACAAGACCAAAAGTTCAGATAACCGAAACTAAAACTTCATACTTAAACCCTCGTAATAGAGAGAGACACAAGGAGAAGTTCAGTCATAGTAACTCATTTACTCACCTCTTGATCTTCAATACTCAAAACCGTAGCTCAAAAACAAATGGATGAACAACCCATGCAAATCAAAAGAAGAACAGAAACACAAGGGAAGAGGAGTGGTTTTACGTGAGAGAGAGCAAGAGAGAAAAACTCATGTGTTTTGTTTTTCCAGAAACTAAAACATTCAGCCCCTTTCCTTTTCTCTCACCCACGTATACACACACTCACTCACCACTTGGCACACATGCACGAAACACAGACCCACTTAATCCACTTTTACTATAAAATCCTTACCAATTACACTTTAACTCCCCAAACCGAAAATCTTTAATTTACATCTTTTATTTCTTTGCAATTTACTCCTCATTCACTTATAAATTACTCAATTGTCCATTTAAAATTATTAAATCCAAATAAGCCACTTATGGGGTGTGACAGAGAGGCTGAGTTGTCCATTGAGATTATGCCAGGTACTACACCTATTTCGAGAGCACCTTATCGGATGGCTCCTGTAGAGTTGAGGGAACTTAAAACTCAGCTACAAGAGTTATTGGATAAGGGGTTTATTCGACCTAGCATATCTCCTTGGGGAGCTCCAGTTCTGTTTGTCAAGAAGAAAGATGGATCTTTGCGGATGTGTATCGACTACAGGCAGATCAATAAGGTTACAGTGAAGAATAAGTATCTGTTGCCAAGGATTGAAGATTTGTTTGATCAGCTTCGAGGTGCAGGTGTTTTCTTTAAGATAGATCTTCGATCAGGGTACTATCAGCTTCGAGTTTAGGATGCAGATGTGGTTAAGACTGCATTTCAGACTAGGTATGGCCACTTTGAGTTTTTTGTGATGCCGTTTGGTTTGACAAATGCTCCAGCGGCTTTTATGGATTTGATGAACCGTGTGTTTAGGCCATACTTAGATCGATTTGTAGTAGTGTTCATTGATGACATCTTGGTGTATTCCAAGGATGAGAGTGAGCATGAGGAGCATCTCCGATTGGTTTTGTAGATGTTGAGAGAGCATCAGTTATTTGCCAAGCTTAGCAAGTGTGATTTCTGGCTTCGAGAAGTATCATTCTTGGGTCACATAGTTTCAGCTAGAGGTATTCAGGTAGATCCAGCCAAGATTGAGGCGATAGTTGATTGGAAAGCGCCTAGAAATGTTCAGGAGGTGAGGAGTTTCCTCGGTTTGGCAGGTTATTACCGTCGGTTTGTTAAGGGTTTTTCTGTGATTGCTGCTCCGATGACTAGATTGTTGAGGAAAGGAGTCAGATTTGAGTGGTCAGATAGATGCCAGGCTTGTTTTGATCGGTTAAAGCAGTTGCTTGTTGAGGCTCCTATTCTTACTCAACCCATCTCGGGTAAAGAGTTTGTCATTTACAGTGATGCTTCGGGTGTTGGTCTTGGCTGTGTTTTGATGCAGGAAGGTAAGGTCGTGGCTTATGCTTCTCGTCAGTTAAAACCACACGAGAGAAACTATCCGACGCATGATCTTGAGTTGGCAGCTGTGATCTTTACTTTGAAGATTTGGCGTCATTACCTGTATGGAGAAAAGTGTAGGATCTTTTCGGATCACAAGAGCTTGAAGTACTTCCTGTCACAGAAAAGGTTGAACATGAGACAGCGCCGTTGGCTTGAGTTGTTTAAGGACTACGACTGCATTGTGGATTACCATCCTGGTAAGGCCAATGTAGTCGCTGATGCTTTGAGTCGAAAGTCAGTTTCAGCCTTGTTTTTGAGGCGATTTAGATGGAGATTTGGGTCAGATGGAGCTTTGATTGCTCAGCTGCGTGTGAAGCCTACTTTGAGACAGAGGATAGTGGATGCTCAGAGAGATGATGTGAGACTTTAGCGGATTGTGCAAGAGGTCAGATCAGGCAAGCAGTCAGAGTTCTCAGTTCAGGATGAGGTGCTTTTGTTCAGAGATCGCTTATGTGTGCCAGAGTCTGAGGATTTGAGGAGACATCTTATGAGTGAGGCGCATAGTATAGTTTTTACTATGCATCCGGGCAGTGAGAAGATGTATCGGGACATGAAATAGTTCTATTGGTGGTCCGATATGAAGAGAGATATTGTGGATTTTGTTTCCAAGTGCTTGACTTGTCAGCAGGTAAAGGCCGAGCATCAGGTTCCTTCGGGATTGCTTACGCCTTTATCCATTCCTGAGTGGAAGTGGGATGATATCGCCATGGACTTTGTTTCTGGTTCGCCTTTGACTCAGAGGAAACATGACTCAGTTTGGGTAATTGTGGATCGGCTTACGAAGTCAGCTCATTTTTTGCCGGTTAGGGTGGACTACTCGATGGACAGATTGGCCAGTATCTATGTGGATGAGATAGTTCGGTTGCATGGTGTGCCTTTGTCCATAGTTTCATATCGGGATCCGAGGTTTACTTCCAAGTTTTGGAAGGAGTTGCAGAGAGCTTTGGGTTCTAAGTTGAACTTCAGTACAGTATTTCATCCTCAGACCGATGGTCAGTCAGAGCGAGTCATTCAGATTCTGGAGGATATAATGAGAGCTTGTGCTTTGGATTTTTCGGGTAGTTGGGACAGATATGTGTCGCTTATGGAGTTTGCCTACAACAACAGTTTTCAGTCGAGCATCGGTATGGCACCATATGAGGCTTTGTATGGTCATCAGTGTAGGACTCCGGTTTGTTGGACCGAGCTATCCGAGAGATCAGCGATTGGGCCAGACTTGGTTAGAGATACTGAAGAGAAGATCAGAGTTGTGCAGCAGAATTTGAAGGCAGCCAAGGATCGACAAAAATCGTATGCCAATTTGAAGAGGAAAGACGTACATTTTGAGATCGGGGACAAAGTTTTCCTTAAAGTTTCACCTTGGAGGAAAGTGCTTCGGTTTGGAAAGAAAGGCAAGCTTAGTCCTCGTTTCATTGGTCCTTATGAGATTCTGGCTAAGGTAGGACCTGTAGCCTATAGATTAGCGCTACCGTTGGAATTAGCAAAGTTGCATGATGTGTTCCACGTTTCGATGCTTCGTCGGTACAGATCAGATCCTTCGCATGTTCTTTCGGTTCAGGATATTCAGGTTCAGCCAGACTTTTCCTATGATGAGGAACCGCGAGCTATTCTAGCCCGAGAGGTGAGACAGTTGAGAAGTAAGCAGATTCCTTTGGTTAAAGTGTTGTGGATCCACCATGGAGTTGAAGAAGCAACTTGGGAACCATAAGAGTCGATGAGAGCTCAGTATCCACAGTTGTTCAGTTCAGGTGAGAATTTCGAGGATGAAATTCTTATTAGTAGGGGAGAGTTGTCACACCCCGTTTGCCCCCTAGTAGAATGAGCCTGTCTGTGTGAGCATGCATTTGTATGTGTTCAGCATATCATAAGGGTATTTTAGTAAAATACATGTTTTTGGGGTTTATTAGCATGTGGTTATATGCATGGCATTAGTATGTGAATTAAGTGGGAAATGATTATGTACATGTGTTCATACCATTGTAGGGTGTATAAGTTAAGAGTGCATAAGATGTGTGTGAAGTATGGAGTTAAGGTGTGAGTGAGCAAATTCCACCACCATTCATTGACATGTGTATTAGGTTAGGGAAAATGAATAAAGAAAAGAAGGAAGAGTGAAAGGAAGATCAGATTCACGTTTTCCCTTCTACCTCCATCTTCTTCTTCTTCCTTTTCCCTTTCCTAATTATTGCTAACTGTAAATCAAATTGTGGTTGTGGAAATTGGTCACTCTTGCTCCTAACTTGGTAAGTACATATCTTGGTCTTGCTCTTATTCTTCTTTCTCTTCTTCTTCTTCCTTGAGTTTAGATTTAACTTAGGGTTTGCATTGTTGGATGTTTGTGTTTAGCTGAGGCTCCTCGCGATCCCAAAGGCAAGGAGATTGCTGGGAGTAGTGGGACTAAGTGAAGTGAAGCTTAGAATTCAGGTTTGGGAATTATTTGTTTTGATTTGTGTGACTTTGAGGTTACTGTAAAAATTCTAGGGTTTATGTTCTTGAGAAGTTGAATGCATATACACTTGATTTGATTTGGTTGTTTAAATGCTGAGTTAAGTTGTTGATATGTCATTTTGATGATTGAATGATCTTTTGGGAAGTAAGAACAGGTTTGAATGACTTTTAATCAAATTTGGATTGATTTCTTTATTCTGGAAAATTCTGGAAAATCTGGAAATCGATTACTGTAGAAATCCCCGTTTGTCGCGTGACTAGCCAAGAAGAGAGGCAAGTCACGAGACGTGACTTCCAGTCATGACTCATGACCTGCCAGATAGAAGCCAGTCACGAGCTGTGACTGCCTGTCACAACTCGTGACCGGCCATGAGGAAGGCAGTAACGAGGCGTGACTCCCAATCACGATTCGTGACCGGCCTGAGAGAGGACAGTCACGATAGCCAGTCACGTCAGCCAGTCACGTCGCGTGACCAGCCCAAAGAAGGAAGCCAGTCACGAGACGTGACACCCAGTCACGACTCGTGACCAGCAAGAGGTAAGGGGCGAGTCACGCCGCGTGATCCGCGAGGGACAGAGCTAGTCACGAGGCGTGACCCTCAGTCACGTCTCGTGACCAGCCTTATGAGGAGGCCAGTCACGAGTTGTGATGCCAGTCACGCCTCGTGACCAGCCAACCTCGCCCGTTACCCCGTTCAGCCCATTTTCTGAAATTTCCCGGATTTTAACTTATAAATGGATTCCGTAATTCCTTCGAATGAATTTATACTACTGTATGATGCATGTCATACTTTTATATGCTTTGAAATGCGTGATACCATGATTCTTCTGATGAATTATACGCTGTTTTTTGAATTGTGATTTGAATGAGTTATAGCCTGCTAGAGTCAAGTAAGTGGATAGTTGGGCATGCCTAATAGAGTATTTTAGCTGCAGCCCTCAGTTCAGTTTGGACCCCGATCAGGTCCCCGTTTAGTTCCTCGCGAACCCATCAGTATTAGGATCTTGTTTAAGATCCCCTCAGTATACAAATAATGTGTTTTGATAAAAATGAAATGACTTTTGATTTGTACCTGTGTGGTACCCTCAGTATTCGATTCGTACCCGTAAGGTACCTTCAGTACACTCGTTATCCACTACCTAGAGTCAGCAGGTGTTTTTCAGGTGTTCATTTATTGTTCGATTGAATTGCTCTGTTCTAATTTGGATATAAAATGTGATATCTGAATGAGTGTAATGATGAGTTGCATGTCGGATTATTCTGGAATGGATATGAATATGAGATACTGATTGTATGGTTTCTAAATGTGAGCATGTTTATATGGATTATGTTATAACATTTGCATATTGCCATTGTGATTGTGATATGCCTTGACGACCATTGTGAATGGCCATCCATAATTTATGCGTGTTTCCCCACTAAGCATTTATCGCTTAGCACGGTGTTTTTACCCGTGCAGGTGCGGAAGGAGCTTTGATCTGAGAGTCGCCGCCGTCAAGCCAACACATAAGAGTTTAGTGTAGGGCTTAATTTTGTAATAGTTGATGATTCTTTTTGTACAGAACTCTCGTGTATCAGTTTTGTATCAGATTCCGCTTTTGTACTTAGATTTTTGGATATGTAATATATTTGGTTTTAGCTAGTTGATCAGAACATTATTGTAATGGTTTGTTATATTAATGCATGATCAGCTATGGCTTTCTTTTCCATTAAGTTTTTAATTATCCTGTATTTCTGTATGTATGTAATGAATGAATGTATGTTTGCTTTGTTTTTGCTTGGTGACACCTTGTCTCATACGGCATCTCACTCCTTACCGGATGGGATCACCTATGTATGGGAAGGGGGTGTTACAGGTCGCTCCTGCATTCTTTAGTCCGAAAGGCATGACCCGATAAGCAAATGTACCCATTCAGTTATGAAAGCTATCTTTATTCGATCCACTATCTTGTTAAGGATTTGATTGTACCCTACGTACCCGTCCACGAAGCTGTACATCATGCAAGCAGCAGCACTATCTACCAGCACATTAATATGAGGCAGAGGAAAATCATCTTTCGGACAGGCTTTAGTCAGGTCCCGATAGTCCACACATACTCGAACCTTTCCATCCTTTTTAGCTACAGGAACTACATTAACCAACCACGTCGGGTATTTAACCTCCAGTAGAAACTTAGCCTCAATCTGCTTATGGATCTCCTCTTTCACCTTCTGAGCCCATTCTGGCCTAAGTCTTCTGAGCTTTTGCTTGACCGGTTTACTCTCTGGGTAAGTTGGAATAGCATATTCGGCTACGTCTCGATCAATTCCCGGCATGTCCTCGTAGGTCCAGGCAAAGACTTTTTCATATTTTTTTAATATTCTCTCAAATTTTAGCCTCTCCTCAGGAGTTATGTCTGATGCTATCAAAATTTCCTTTGGATTCTCCAAAGTTCCGAGATTAAATGCAGTCGTGCTAGTTGAGTTAATGTCAAAGATGAATGCATCATGTTTATGATCATGAGGAATGAAATCATCAGAAACATCACATAAGTAAGCAAAGTTATTCATCTCATTAATGTAATCAGCAGCATCAATATTGTCATTAAAAAGTTCTGGCATAAAAATAGTATCTAAGTAACTATTATTTTCATCTTCTATCGATGATGATGTTGCAGCCGACTGTGTTTTGACTTCTTGGCTTGGTGGAGGCTTTTCAACTACCTCCGGTGAATCTTCAAATTTTCAATCTTCAACTCTGCCTCTACCATCATTTCCTTTCCCTTCAACCTGGTAGCTAACAGCTTATCAGTGATAATCTCCTCAGGCCCATCCCTGTCCCAGACACTACACTGAGTTATAATCTCCTCATCCCATAAGTTCTCTGCAGACTCGATAACTCCAACATCCCAGTCGAAGACATCATTAAAGATTTTAAACCCCGAAATGATCTTTCCATTTATCCATTGAGGCTCTTCATCACCAGTGTAAGCACAGACCGAAGATGAGGGAACAAAACTGTCTAAAATGTGGGGGATCTTCTCTGACACTTTCTTCCTGTCATGCTCTCCTTTGTAGCCCAGACCCTTCCGATCTTTCTGGCCTTGTGTTGTGATAGCAGACTGCAGCACTTGTGAGTTTTTTTCCAAACCAGCACCTGGAAGGAAGTGCATCTTCTTCATCATATTCATCACCTAAGGGCTACCTACCAAGCCCTGCTCCTCTCCTATCACCGATATGTGAAAGCCACTAAACGGCTGATTAAAGATCCCAAGGCAAAGACTTAGTTCTCTCTCGCTGCTTTAATGGTCACCACCTCCCCTTCATGAGGTATCTTTACCATTTGGTGTAGGGTGGATGACACTCCTCCCAATTTATGGAACCACGGTCTTCCCAGTAGGGCTGAGAAATATGTTGGGATAGGCAAGACCACAAATTCTGCCTCCGTCTCAATTGGCCCAGTCCTAACTAGAGCTCTAAATGTTCCCAATGCCTATTTTCGAGAATTGTCGTAGGCTGTGATGGTCAGATCAGACTTACTCAGCATACTCTCGTCCAGCCCAAAAGCCTGAAGTGCCACCAAATGGCAGACATTTATGGACGACCCATCATCAACAATAACACAAGCGGTGTGCTTGCCATTAATTTGTGCTTTGATGTATAGTGGTCGGTTGTGATTGCGGCCTTCAGCTGGCAAATCTGCGTCAGAAAACACCAATCTCTCCCCTGAGCCCCCCTTGACGAGATCAAGCAGCTCGAATGGAGAAATTGTGGTGGCTACGGTGGACTCACTCATTGCCTCAACTAACTTCTGTCTATGAGAAGGTGACTGCCTTAGAAGGTCCCAAATAGATATCTGAGCCGTGGTCTTTTTCAGCTGCTTTACTATGGGATTTTCTTCTGGCTCCTTCTCCACAGGTGCTTGCACTGAGTCCTGCTGCTTCTCAACTTCGGGGACCACTCTCCCACTTCTTATTACAGTCCCAACTCTCTCCTCCTCCTCCAAATCCCATGGATCCGTAAACTCTCCATCTTTCTCCTCTTCATCTTCATCTCCACTCTCACTAGTGGACCAATAGTCTATCGCTGCCACGGGAATCCCTTCTTCACTTGCCTCAGGGCGAGTGATAGCGACGTAATCATTTCCATACCAATCTTGAAGGACATACCATTCGGGTAGGCTCGACCCAATCATAAAGACAGGTGGTGGCACAGCATTGAAATTAGACTTCTTCTTGCTCTCCCTCTTTTCAGGATCGGTGATCTGCTTACTATCGATCAGGTCGTGAATCTGGTACCTCAGCCTGAAGCAATTGCCTGTTAGATGCCCAGTATGTTGGTGAAAGGCACAGTATTCGTTCTCTTTATGCCCCGGTTTCCCTTGGGTCCTAGCTGGCCTAGGTGGCAGGGGTTGTAGCTTCCCCTTCTTCATCAACCTCTTCAATACCCATGACAAAGGCCTATCCAAATTTAAGAAGTACCTCTGGTTCACACCTGTCACTGACACCTCAGCTGTCTTCCCATTTCTATTACCACTGCTGGAACTAGCTGACTTGGCTGCACCTTGATTGTTGTCGCCCTTCTTGGCATAAGCCTCATTGCTTGCCCTTCTAGCCATATATTCTCCTTCTGCCTCTATAGTAATGTCCTTCAAGTACTCTCAATCTTTTAGCCCCTTCATATTATGTCCATCTCTCAGATATGGGCTAGCATTCCGAATGAATAATCGGATCTGATCAGGAGTGTCGGGCTTGCGCTTCATCTCCATAACCTGGTTCCTCCACCGAGTGAGGTATTCATGGAAAGACTCCCTAGCCTTCTGCTACAGCAGCTCTAGATCAGTAAGTGTGACCTCCATCCGGGTACTGCAATCGTATTACTTTAGGAACTATTCAGTCAACAAGTCCCAATCTGATGGAATATGTCATGGTATGTGTATGATGATCACGCAAAACCTAGCCACCACCCTTTTTCTTCTCCCTTAGGGTTTTATTCTTATCTAATATATACCCCTCCTTATGGCAAGTCTTTAATCCGAATTTTCCTACCTTGAGATAGTTAATTCAACCTTAAACACTTCCTAAAGATCAGTAGTAAATATTAGCTCAATCCCTTTTGAATTTAAAATTCAAATTGATTTGAAATAAAACCTTAAGATGTATTAATCAAACTAATCACTTACCATTTAACATGTGCTGAAATTCCCATGGTATATATCCTTTGGAATTTCGGCTAGGTCATCCCATTATTAAGTGATTTAGTTTGACTTAAATATCTTAGGATTTAATACTCAATTAAATTAATTAATACAACATAATTAATTAATTGAAATTAAACCTATGTGGGCCGAATTTCCTCTCTTATGGACCAAGGTCCATTAGCAATTAAATACCCATTACATATACATTAATTTGACTTAAATTAAAAGCCTAAATTAATGCTCAATACTTTATTCAAGTATTTTAAGCCCAATGCTTTGTGTGCGATCCTATAGGTCCATTTAATATTGGCAATGAATTAAAATTAATTCAAAGGCTATATATATTCTCTAGCAAGATATTATAGCATTCCAAATTAAATGAAAATGCAATTGGCATTTAGTGACCTAATGCAATTTTATATATTCCCTTACCCATAAATATCAGAATTAACATAAGGCATGGAACAAGTCATCCTCATGTGTAAGTTAATTCCTTTCTTGATATTCCAGTGACACTGAACTTCTCAGATAAATAATGATTGCACATTATTACATCTCGGTATGGCCATACACTTCTCAGTTCACTGATCAAGTGGCCGATGATATTTTCTCTCTTATAGAGAGGGGTAATCCCTTCACTTCTCTCATGCTCTCTAACATGAATCAATGCATACCCAAGCATACCCATACTTGTCACTCAGTTACGAGCACGTTAGGTGTATGTCAAAGTACACAATAATTCATAAAGAGTTTCATAGAGATTTTAGGTCTAAGAACTCCGATACAAAACTTGCATATGAGGAACACTTATGACTTGTACCATGTAGTGTTCTCATGTGTGGATCGTATCCAAATACCATGTTACAAACATGTATCTATGATCTCTGATTGACACTTTTGTCCTTATGATCCGTAAGACAGAACTCAACTAATCAAAGAGAGCATACTAGTCTTAATTCATTTGTTATTCCCATAACAATGACTGACTAGGGATATTTAGAATGAAGTCTCATTTGTTTCAAGGTCTTACAACCATGTGCCTCACACATGATAACTTAAACTGAAACAACATTCTTGGATAGTTCTATCAATTGACATGCACAGGAATACAATGGATAAAACAAATGCCTCATTTATTAACTAAAGTGTTTTATTACAATGTATTGGGGCTAGGGCTTACACTAACAATCTCCCACTAGCACTAGTCCCAATTGGGCATAGCCCTAAGACCGAATGATCTCAAATGAGCTTCGTGCAGATTTGGGCGCAACTGTTTCGTCAAAGGATCTGCTACATTGTCTTCACTTGCTATCTTGCTGACCTTGACTTCCCCACGATCAATGATTTCTCTGATCAGGTGGTACCTCCTGAGTATGTGTTTGGATTTCTGATGTGACCGGGGCTCCTTGGCCTGTGCAATGGCCCCGTTGTTGTCACAAAAAATTTCTAATGGATCTAGGATGCTTGGGACCACTCCTAATCCAGAAATGAAATTTCTAATCCAAACAGCCTCTTTTGCAGCCTCACTTGCTGCAATATACTCAGATTCTGTAGTTGAGTCGGCAACGGTCTCTTGCTTTGAGCTTCTCCAGCTGACAGCAGCACCGTTTAAAACAAAAACGAATCCAGATTGCGATCTTGAGTCCTGAGTGCTGGTTTGAAAAGCAGCATCGGCATAGCCTTGTATGACGAGCTCTTCCTGACCACCATACACCAAGAAGTGATCCTTAGTCCTTCGTAGGTACTTAAGAATCCCTTTTACAGCAGACCAGTGCTTTTCACCAGGGTCTTGCTGAAACCTACTGGTTATACTCAGTGCATGAGCAACATCCAACCTAGTACATAACATAGCGTACATGATAGATCCAATAGCAGATGCATATGGGATTCTACTCATGTTGTCCCTTTCCTCTTTGGTTTTAGGGCACTGTTCTTTAGTTAAAGGAACTCCCAAAGCCAAAGGTATGTACCCTTTCTTTGAGTCTCCCATACTAAAACGCTTTAGTACCTTGTCTATGTACTTTTCTTGACTTAGTCCCAATAGCCGATTCGATCTATCTCTGTAGATCCGAATGCCAAGTATTGTCTCAGCTTCACCTAAGTCTTTCATTGAGAAACATTTCCCCAACCATTGCTTAACCTTTTGCAATGTTGGAATGTCATTCCCAATGAGAAGGATGTCGTCCACATATAGGACCAGAAATACTACTATGCTCCCACTAACCTTCTTGTATACACAAGGCTCATCTTCGTTCTTGACGAAGTCAAATTCTTTGACTGCCTCATCAAAACGAAGATTCCAACTTCGGGATGCTTGCTTTAATCCATAAATGGATTTCTGAAGCTTGCAAACCTTCTTAGGATGCTTGGGATTGACAAAACCTTCAGGCTGTGTCATAAACACCTCCTCTAGTAAATTTCCATTGAGGAAAGCAGTTTTGACATCCATTTGCCATATCTCATAATCATGATATGCAGCTATGGCAAGCAAGATCCTAATGGACTTGAGCATGACTACAGGCGAAAAGGTTTTATCATAGTCTACACCATGTGTTTGTCGAAAACCTTTCGCTACTAGTCTACCTTTGTAGGTCTTATCAGCTTTGAGTTTAAATAGCCACTTGCATTCAATTACTTTAGCACCTTGTGGTGGATCAACCAAGGTCCAAACCTGGTTATCGTACATTGATTGCATCTCGGATTTCATGGCTTCAAGCCAATTTTTCGAGTCTGGGCTTTCAATAGCTTCTCGGTAGGTAGTAGGATCCTCACGATCTACTAACTCAATAGTGTCACTGTCAGTGATTAGAAAACCATATCTCTCAATCTCCTGACGTACCCTACCGGACCTTCTAGGTACTTGTGCAATGGGTTCTTGTTCCACAATTGGTTGTGAACTTGATCCCATTTCCAACTCATCCTGTATAGGAGTTTGTGCCGTTTGAATTTCTCCAAGTTCTACTTTACTCCCATTGTCTTTCTTGAGAAGGAACTCCTTTTCCAAGAAAACAGCCTTGCGAGCAACAAATACTTTGTTCTCGGTTTGTGAGTAAAAGTAGTATCCCTTTGTTTCTTTGGGATAACCCACAAATAAGCAGACAGTGGATTTGGACTCTAGTTTGTCAGATGTTAATTTCTTAACATGTGATTCACAGCCCCAAATCCTGAGAAATGACATATTGGGTTCTTTCCCAGTCCATACCTTGTATGGTGTCTTTTCAACTGCTTTAGTTGGAATACGGTTTAGTAGAAACGCAGCAGTTTCTAATGCATAGCCCCAAAAAGAGACAGGAAGATTTGCTTGACTCATCATAGATCGAACCATGTCCAATAGAGTTCGATTTCTCCTTTCGGACACACCATTCCATTGTGGTGTTCCAGGAGGAGTGAGCTGTGATATAATACCACACTCCTTTAGATGACAGTCAAACTCTTGGCTTAAATATTCGCCACCTCGATCTGACCGAATGGCTTTTATACTTTTGCCAAGTTGGTTTTCTACTTCGTTTTTAAACATTTTGAATTTCTCAAAAGTTTCAGATTTATGCTTCATTAGATAGACATAGCCATATCTACTGAAGTCATCTGTGAATGTCACGAAGTAGCTAAAACCACCTCTGGCTTGTGTACTTAATGGTCCACATACATCGGTATGTATTAGCTCCAATAAGCCATTAGTCCTCTCACCTTTCTTATTAAAAGGACTTTTTGTCATTTTTCCATGCAAACATGGCTCGCATGTATCATAAGACTCTAAGTCGAATGACCCAAGTACTCCAGTTTTGTGGAGTCTTGAAATGCGTTTTTCGTTTGCATGTCCTAAACGACAATGCCAGAAGTAAGTAGGGTTTAACTCATTTGATTTAACCCTCTTTGTATTAATGTTGTATATGGACTCTTTGTTTGATAGATCAAGGATATAAAGGCCATTTTGCAACATGGCATTGCCATATGAAATGCCTTGGCGACGAATATGAGCATTGCCATTTTTAATAACAAAATCAAATTCATCCAAATCCAATAATGAAACTGAAATAATGTTTCTGCTCATAGCAGGCACATAATAACAATTTTTCAAAATTAAACAAAGTCCTGAAGGTAAAGTGAGTTGATAGTCGCCTATCTCCATGGCAGCAACTCGTGCTCCATTCCCCACACGGAGGTCCACTTCATTCTTCCCAAGTAATCTCCTATTTCTTAGCCCCTGCACATTTGAACAAATGTGAGAACCACAACCGGTATCTAGTACCCAAGTGGTAGAAATAGAAAGGTTAATTTCAACAACAAAAATACCTGAACTGGACGCCTTGGCTCCATTCTTTTTTTGTTCTTCCTTGAAGAGAGCGCAATTCTTCTTCCAATGCCCTATTTTGTTGCAATGGAAGCAAGTGCTCTCACTCTCCTTGGGCTTTTGCGCCTTGGGCTTGGATTGGGCCTGAGGTGCGCTCCCATTTGACTTGAACCGAGCCAGGTCATTCTTGGGTTTTGCCTTTCCCTTTCCTTTTCCCTTAGCCGGTCCCTTCTTAATGCCCCCTTGAACCATCAGTATGGGATTAGTCTTTCGAATGTTTTCTTCAGCATTCTTAAGCATCCCATGAAGCTCAGTAACTGACTTGTTCATCGCATGCATGTTATAATTCATTACAAATGGATCATAATCATCAGCCAATGATCCTAAAATCAAGTCAGTAGCCAATTCCTTTGGTACTTGTACCTCAAGCTTCTCAAGAGTATCAAGATACCCTTTCATCTTGAGTACATGTGTACTAACAGGAGTACCTGCAGCCATCTTACAGGAAATTAAGGCCTTAGTTGTCACAAACCTCTCGTGACGAGCTTGCTCTTGGAACATTTCCTTTAAGTGCACCATGATCGCATACGCCTCTTGGTCCATAAATTGCTTTTGCAAGTCAGGCACCATAGTGGCTAGCATCAAACAGGTCACATCATTGGAGTCGCTCTTCTTGGTCTCAAAAGTTTCCCTTTGAACCGCAGAGGCGTTCCTTGCAGGTTCTTGAGGCAAGGGTGCATCCAAAACATACGACTTTTTCTCTTGCTTAAGAACTATCCTTAAGTTTCGAGACCAGTCTATGAAATTGGTGCCATTCAATTTGTCCTTTTCAAGGACCGATCGCAATGAGAAATTGTTGTTTGAAGATGCCATTTTTCAATCTACAATAAAATTTAGCAAGATTAAATGAGGTCTTATTAATAATCCCACAAACCGAATTAATATCCCTTTAAATAATTCGCGTTAGTGATTTAATGTGGGCCAAGATCCACTTTTCACAACAACCTTATTAGTCAAGCTGAGCTTGTACACCTAACAAGTTAAGTTACTTAGGTAGGATAACTCCAATCATGATTCGTACATGACTCTTGGATCAAATGGGCTAACATCTTAAGATGTTATAGCACAAACCCATTTATTAGTTGCCTAGGTCCGGGCATCCCTTTCCATGTTAAGTCCAACCTACATTCACAACTCATGCCTCACAAAGATAATCGGGCGCATCTAGGACTCCTAGTCTACGTTACCGATGATCGATGCCTTGACATGTTTCGAATTAGGAAGGCAACTTTATGACTTACTATTTTAGGGATTCATTTTATTACGGCTTACATGGCATACGCTTTGTCATCCATTCATAGCATGCATATATAAATAATTGCATAAAGTAAAGCGTGACAAACATGGGCCCATAAAACCTACAACTAAGATTCTATACTATTACACAAGAATCTTCTTAGTTGGGCTTCATCTTGATTTACAAAGTCTTCAAGTAAATTCTATTCTAAGAAATAAATGAAACTTTTACAATAATACATAATGGCTCGCAGGCCATAATTAATTACAAAAACCCAGGGCCCATGAATGCACCATGCATATCCATTTATCACACCAAACAAGCAAATTAATATACATAACATTCATGGATCAAACAAAGTCCAATTTTAATTAAATTAGCCAAGCCCATTAATGGAAATTGTGTACTTGAACCTTTAAGAGATGACCCTATGATGGGCCTGGGCCGAGGCCCAATGGACTAAATCCTCTTATTGAATAAGTTCTCTTAAAAGCCCAAAACACAAACTAGTTAGATTTGTGCTATAAATCAACTCTAGTATAATTTCCAATTTTGCCATTTTAATAATATGTCATACTGCCCATAAACATTAAAAATTCATATAATATGTACCGACATGAATTAAAAATAAAATCATGAAGAACATATATATAAAACATGGCATGCATATAAAAACAAACAAACAACAAAAACTAGTTGTTTAATGCTTATGTGATGCCAAAAATGCACAAACACTTAAATCAATTTTATGAGTCATTTAATAATCTAAATAAGGTCATAAATATTGATTTAACATTCTGTACCAATCTGATCTAAATGTGTTTTTACCATTTTAATCAAATCAAAACAAAACAATGTTGATTAAACATGTAACAAACACAAACTAGTCATGTTTTAAGTGATTTTAAAATTAATCAATTAATTTGTCATGGACCAGAATTAAAACCATATTTAAATAATGTCCAGACCTGATATTTAATATTTTAAAAACACTTACAAACATGCCAAAACCAATTTTACATTTAATATATAAAACTAGTTGTTAAAATTTCAATTAACATGCCATAATGCACCTAGTTTTAACATTAACATGTACCATCAGGTATACATAATTAAATCTGACCATTAACAGCCCCTAAACAACCTAAGGACAGTATATTAACATGTCATATTAATTATAATACCTATCTAATCAATTAAAATCGTTTTTACACCAAAACAATGCAAAAAACTCAAAACAGAAAATTTCAGCATTGCATGTATTAAAAGTAACGATTTTTAATTAATTATTTCATGCACCTAAAGCACTAAAATAAGCATGTTTAGGCTCTGATACCACTGATGGAATATGTCATGGTATGTGTATGATGATCACGCAAAACCTAGCCACCACCCTTTTTCTTCTCCCTTAGGGTTTTATTCTTATCTAATATATACCCCTCCTTATGGCAAGTCTTTAATCCGAATTTTCCTACCTTGAGATAGTTAATTCAACCTTAAACACTTCCTAAAGATCAGTAGTAAATATTAGCTCAATCCCTTTTGAATTTAAAATTCAAATTGATTTGAAATAAAACCTTAAGATGTATTAATCAAACTAATCACTTACCATTTAACATGTGCTGAAATTCCCATGGTATATATCCTTTGGAATTTCGGCTAGGTCATCCCATTATTAAGTGATTTAGTTTGACTTAAATATCTTAGGATTTAATACTCAATTAAATTAATTAATACAACATAATTAATTAATTGAAATTAAACCTATGTGGGCCGAATTTCCTCTCTTATGGACCAAGGTCCATTAGCAATTAAATACCCATTACATATACATTAATTTGACTTAAATTAAAAGCCTAAATTAATGCTCAATACTTTATTCAAGTATTTTAAGCCCAATGCTTTGTGTGCGATCCTATAGGTCCATTTAATATTGGCAATGAATTAAAATTAATTCAAAGGCTATATATATTCTCTAGCAAGATATTATAGCATTCCAAATTAAATGAAAATGCAATTGGCATTTAGTGACCTAATGCAATTTTATATATTCCCTTACCCATAAATATCAGAATTAACATAAGGCATGGAACAAGTCATCCTCATGTGTAAGTTAATTCCTTTCTTGATATTCCAGTGACACTGAACTTCTCAGATAAATAATGATTGCACATTATTACATCTCGGTATGGCCATACACTTCTCAGTTCACTGATCAAGTGGCCGATGATATTTTCTCTCTTATAGAGAGGGGTAATCCCTTCACTTCTCTCATGCTCTCTAACATGAATCAATGCATACCCAAGCATACCCATACTTGTCACTCAGTTACGAGCACGTTAGGTGTATGTCAAAGTACACAGTAATTCATAAAGAGTTTCATAGAGATTTTAGGTCTAAGAACTCCGATACAAAACTTGCATATGAGGAACACTTATGACTTGTACCATGTAGTGTTCTCATGTGTGGATCGTATCCAAATACCATGTTACAAACATGTATCTATGATCTCTGATTGACACTTTTGTCCTTATGATCCGTAAGACAGAACTCAACTAATCAAAGAGAGCATACTAGTCTTAATTCATTTGTTATTCCCATAACAATGACTGACTAGGGATATTTAGAATGAAGTCTCATTTGTTTCAAGGTCTTACAACCATGTGCCTCACACATGATAACTTAAACTGAAACAACATTCTTGGATAGTTCTATCAATTGACATGCACAGGAATACAATGGATAAAACAAATGCCTCATTTATTAACTAAAGTGTTTTATTACAATGTATTGGGGCTAGGGCTTACACTAACACAATCTTCTTTGGACCTCCTGTCCAGCCCATGGTACCAGTCAATGGCAACCCCTGTAAGACTCAAGCAAAAGTACTCTATCTTTTGCTTCCTTGTTAAAGTTGTCCCCTTCATGACTAGCGAGTACTGCTTGATGTGTGCAGCAGGGTCAAAGGTGCCGTCAAATTTTGGAATATCAAGCATCTTGAAATTCTGGGGGATCAGATCATCCCCATCCAGCTCACGATCCTCAGGGTTTATTCCCCTTCCTACCGTCATCATCCTTGTCATAGCCTCAAATTTCTCCTCCATCTTTCTCCATATTGCTTCTTCCAGCTTAGGCGACTTTCCTTTTGCCACCATTTGTTCCTCTTGCTCATCTTTCTAGAGGTCAACCTCAGAACTAGGGCCTTCTCTATGCTCAATAGGCGCTGGCGCTCTTTGCTCAACCACAGGTGGGTCAACTACAGTAGGGGGATCCTCCCTAATAGCCCCTTGTTCATCTGGCCCCCTAATAGGAGCAGTAGTAACTTATTGCCCAGCTATGGTAGTGGCAAGGTTGCCCATCATTGCCATCATTCTGGCCTCAAAGTCCTTCATTCTTCTTCCTACTTTCTCGATAATCATTGCCCTAGTTGCATTAGACCCACTTGATTGGTTAGTCATACTTGTATCAGCTGATGATTCTGAAGAAAAAGTCTCACTACCCTCTGAAAGAGAATCTGAGCTCTGATATGACACTAGCTCTAGTAACCTCAAGAGTGGAATCCTTCTAAACCGACCGTCGGGACCCCTAAACCACCCAGGCGAATCTATGATGGCTGAAAAAAATACATCTCGTTTGGATGATGCATGATTGAAATGCGATGCAGCATTGACAAACACATGCAAGCAGATAGATCCTTCCAACCTTATTGCCCCCACACATGAGGTAATATAGTCTCTTTCCTAGGTGGACTTTATCCAAGGGTTACCAGGGAACCCATTGGACACGTATGGTGCACGGTGAAAAATCGGCAGCATAACATCTCTTATCTAATGTACATGCGTATGGTCATTTGGCCGTTATGTATTTAAACAATTCAACTAAATTAAGATGGGCCCATCAGGGCATGAAAACCTTTGATAGAGACCATTTAATTTAACGGATTTTGTTCAATATATGATGGCCTAGGTAGCAAGCATGGTATTACCGTACATTTCACCTAGTGGAAGTATCTATTGCCATTACATGAGCTTTGGTCAAAAGGTAGTGATACTTTAGGGTTACCCAAGCATGGTCCCTGCCAACGGGTCTAGCTCATTACGAGTATAACGACCGATTGGGTCACCATTTGATATACCATAAGGTACGAGGCTTGGGCTAGTGATTATCTTTAACACTTCCCCACATCGAGTGAACGTAGGGTCGTGCTTCGGGAACGCACCAGGGTTAAGATAGGGACCAAACTAATATAATCTAAGGCTCTAATGATATGCTATGCAATTTCGAAAAGGGATGAAATTTCAAAATTAAAACTCAATTGTAAATTTTAGCCAAGGTACTTTCGAAGGGAAGTCTCTGAGGTCCCCAGTCGAGTCGTTCAAAAAGTTCGTCTTGCCTCAGTGAGCCTAAGACGGCGCATATTATCCATTTTGGGCAAACTGAAGGGGTCTTGGAGGCATTCACCCCAATAGAATATTTGAATGACCCTCTAACCCTATGGAGCCTATGATTGTAAATTGAGTCTTTTAGTGGGACACAAGAGGTATATTGGAGATCCCATTCCAATGAAACATCAAAATGGCCCTCTCGCTTCGTTGAGCCCAAAGACCAAAGATGGTTCGGGACTTCCCATTTATTCATATATTGATTAAGTTTATAATTGAGTTTTGAATTTAGCGTTTCATCCATTTTCTCATTCAATTTTAATGCAATTTAATTAAACGCGCATGTCAAACACATAATAAAAGCAATAAATAAAGTAAATGAAAGCAAAATAAATTACAACAAAACTAGGGGCGGAATACAACCCCCATTTGTAAATAAAATATAATTCATACATAAATCGGGCTATTTATTAAAAATGAGGACGTTAGTCCTCTCATGCATAATTAAAGAAAATAATTTTAAAGTGACAATTTATTTTGGATGAAAAAGCTAGGACATTGGTCCCCTTTTTATTCAGAAAAAATCAAATTAATTAAGTAGAAATATTTTTGTGGTTTTTTAATTAACGTGCATAAAAAAATAATTTATTACAAATTATATATTAAATAAAATAATGAAAGCAAAGTAATGAAAATAATAAAGAAATAACCAATCAACTCCCAAATGGATCTCCAAATCTTCAAGGGCTCCCACTTGGTATGGAAAAGACTCACACATAAAAAATAAGTATTGAAATAAAAGAAAAAAAAATAAATAAAAGTGAAGTTAGTAAAAAATTAATTAAACATATAACATGAAAATAATTAAATTAAGGCAATCAAAATTGTATCATGTATGACAAGCCAATTAAAATGACGTAATAAAAATATGCAATCTAATTAATTAACAATTTAGCATGCATAAAAGATAACATAATAATAATAAAATTCATCATACATAAACAAGCATAAAATAATGATGATAGAATTTAACATGCTGTGACGCGCGCCGGATCCCCGCGGCCGCCCATGGGACTGCCCGCTTGAGGGCGATCGGGGCATTTGTGGGTCCGTTGACAGCTTGCGATAAATCGCAAGTGCGTCTATGTTGGGCAACAAGGAGGTATCATGGAGTCGCCACCCAATAAAACATTGGAAAAGTTACTCTCGCCTCGGAGAGCCTAAAACTGCGCTTGGTATCCATTTTGAGCCAGCCAGAGGGGTCTTGGAAGGTAAACCTCTCGCCCTAAGGAGCCTAGGATTAGCGCTAAAGTCTCATGGCACAAAAAGGTATCTTGGAGGGTAGACCTCTAACCTCTTTAAGCCCAAAGACCAGAGTTGGGTCCGGGATTTCTCATCTATTTCTATCTCGATTATTTTATGATTAAATTTTAATTATCATCGATTCGCTCTCTCTCCACACGATGCGATTGATTAAAAGCGCATTTATTCATATTTGGAAAGCCTTAAATGAGCAAGATAAATATTGAAAGCAATAAATTACAATAATACAAGGAGCGGAATACAACTCCCTTTATAAATGTCCGATACATACACGAATCGGGGTATTTATTAATAGTGAGAACATTGGTTCTCGCATGCATATTTATTATGAAACAGTTTTGATGTGATGATTTATTTGGGTATGAAAAACTAGGACATTGGTCCCCTTTTATTTGGAAAAAAATGTCAAGTCAATTAATAGAAACGTTTTGTGATTTTCTTTTTAGCGGGACTAAATAAACAATTTTACAAGAAAATTATATGGCAAAAATAAATAGGAAAAAGCCAAATAAACAAAATATTACAAATGAAGAAAAATAAATATTCCGAACGAGCCTTTTGTACCTCCACGTGTGCTCGCGAAAGCGCCCAATCAAAAAATGAGTTTAGACATAAAAAACAAAATACAAATAAAATAATGTTAGTGATTAAATTAATTAATTCAATTAAATATACAAAATAATGAATTACAAAATAAAATAAGATGATATGAAAAGAATGATAATGGAATCAAAATGTTAACAAACCAAAATAAATGAGAAACATGCATTATATGTGACAAATGATTAAATGATGTGATGAAAATAAAACAAAACATGTTAATTAATTAGTACATGAAAATATACACATGATAACAATGATGATGAAGATAAACGAATCAAAGAATATATAAAATAATAAAGAAAAGAATAATAAATGAAAACAATTAAAGAATGATGAAAACAATTAAATGAACAATATGATTAATTAAATATGTTCACAAATGATATAAACCGTTTACATGGCAAAAATATCAATTAAAATGAATTTATTAATTACATGTTAAAAATAATGATGAATTAAGGTGAAATAAATTAATTACATGTTAAAATTAATAAACAATCAATATTTATGTGAATAAAAATCATATATAAACAAATTAAAAAAAACAAATCTGAAATAAATAATAAAATAAAATATACATAAATAAATTAGATATGAACCAAAAGAAATAATAAGAACAAGCCCAGAATGTTTACCCTCAGAGTTTCGGATTTGATGAAGGTAAAAGATGATCGATTTCTTTGTTTGATGATTCACAATATTAGAGTGAAATATGATGAAAATGTTGGAATTTTATTTCAAGAAACATGAAAAAAAATGATCAAAAATTCTTTAAGAACAAATAATTGATACCTTTGCCTAAAGAAATGATTTTGATAAAAAAAAAAGTTTTTATTGATTAAAATAAAGAAAAATGATTTCAAGAACAATCAATCACTTTGTTCATATCAAAAAAAAAAATTGATTGAAGTTTTATTTTAGAAAATCAAATAAAAATTAGATTTTGATGACAAACAATTATTTTATTTGTCTCAAAATCAATTTTTTATCAAAAAGAGATTTAAAACAAAATCAATGAAAAAGTTTTATTGAACCCAAAATAAAAGATTAAAAACAATTTTGAGAACAAATAATTATTCTATTTGTCTCAAAAATTAAATCAAACAACAAAACTTCCTCTAAAAAATATGTTTAGAAGAAATTATGTTGGAAAAAGAATGAAACATTTGATTTTTGGTTGGGGAATAAATCTGGAATTTTAGTGGAAGAAGAAGAAGAATTCTGAAAATTTTAGGTCTAAAAAATGTGTGGAGGCTCCTCTTGATTTCATTATAAAGTATTTATAAAATAAAATAGGTTGCCCTAATTTAATTAAGGAAAACCAACCTATTTTAACACAAAATTCTTTTATTTTTAATGATAAAATCAAGTTTTATTAATTAATTATCTAAAAAAATATTTTAGAATTTAATTTGAAGTCAAAAACCCTAAAAAATTGGATAAAAAACGGATTTTTGGGTGAAAAAATCGGAAAAGGGGCTGAAAAATCGGAAAAGGGTATCAGACCCTATACCGACGGCCAGGATGCCCGTCGCTATAGCGCGACGGGCCTTCACACAGCTAGGCTGCGCGAAATTCGCGCGCAGAGGCGCGCACAACACTGCGCGTCGCTATATCGTGCCCAGCGCGGCATCTGCGCGCTGGGCGCGCCAGACACTCGCGATCCAAAAAAAAAATTTTTTTTTTTTCTTCTTTTTTTTTAAATTGACTAAAAACACTATAATTTTAAGCCCCCATTTTTCAAAATTAATTTTTTAAATATTTTATATTATTTTCTAATTTTTCGCTCTAAAATGTAAATTTGACGAGAAAACCATCACTTTTAACCTTTTAAGCCTGTGAAGGCAATTATCATCATTGGGTAACTTTGATCTAGGCTTACTCAGGACCCGGTGTCTACAGTTGGCCCCAGTTTAGGGGAATCTAGTACACTGGTTTCTAGGTGAGCCTAAACTCAAAGAAGAAAAGGAAAGAGACAAGTACCTGAGTCAGTCGTCTTTCCGAACTGGAGAATTCTGAGATGGTGGTTATTACCATGGTGCATTTTCGTTTGTTGAAGTGGTGCTATCTTTGAGCCCTTCGGTTGATTCCCCCTGAGAGGTCTTCGGTTCATCGATCGTTTTCCCCTTGAGAGGTCTTCAGTTCATTGATTGTTTGCCCCCTGAGAGGTCTTCAGTTCATTGATTGTTTGCCCCCTGAGAGGTCTTCGGTTCATTTCCCCCTGAGAGGTCTTCGGTTCATTGATCATTTGCCCCCTGAGAGGTCTTCGGTTCATTTATCGTTCGCCCCCTGAGAGGTCTTCAGTTCATTGATCGTTTGCCCCCTGAGAGGTCTTCAGTTCATTGCCCCCTGAGAGGTCTTTAGTTCATTGATCATTTGCCCCCTAAGAGGTATTCGGTTCATTTATCGTTTGCCCCCTGAGAGGTCTTCAGTTCATTGATCGTTTGCCCCCTGAGAGGTCTTCGGTTCATTGATTGTTTGCCCCCTGAGAGGTCTTCGGTTCATTGCCCCTTGAGATGTCTTCGATTTATTGCCCCCTGAGAGGTCTTCGATTTGCTGCTCCCTGAGAAGTCTTTGGTTGATTGCCCCCTGAGAGGTCTTCGATTCATTGCCCCCTGAGAGGTCTTCGATTTGCTGCTCCCTGAGAAGTCTTTGGTTGATTGATCGCTTGCCCCTGAGAGGTCTTCAGTTTGCTGCTCCCTGAGAAGTCTTTGGTTGATTGCTTGGACTGATGTCGTCACTCGGCTTTGGTCGGTGTCCGCATCAAATCTCTCTTTCTGCAAAATAGGGAAACTAAAATATGCAGGAAAAATAGTGAGCATGCAAGTGAAATGCATTTGTCATGCAGGAATGCAGGATAAAAATTTATCTATGTGGACTTGGAGATGATAGCCGGGCTAGCTGCAATTTGCAATAGGATCGATGCCTTTTAAGCTGCTTTTGAATTTCATGCCATTCGGGATTGCGAAATTCTCATCCGATACCTGTAGTTATTATTTGAAGGTAGTGCGTCCCTTGTGGATTTTCACACTAGCTTTTCTTAGTGGGAGATGCGTCCTTTGTGGATTTTCACATAACCATGTGCCTTATTTTTTGCCTGGAATGGACCCAACCCAATCCAACGGCTTTTCTCTTTCTCCTTTTTTTTTTGAAGGACATACTGTTTATTTTTAGGTTTTCACCCTATCCTTTTGCCTAGTTTTTTCTTAGAGCCCTAGTTACGGTTTTCACTCTAACGGCTCTTTTTATTTTTTTATTTTTTTTGAAGATTGCTGAAGTTGTTTGCAAGAATCTTTAGGGAGTCTTAGGACATGGTTGCATGAGCTTGATTTTGCACATCTGATAACAGGATGAATCAGCTGAAGCGTTTGCGTGCTGAGAGTAGCAGAGGGTAGGCAGATACATGACGATGATCACACAGGGTACAATACTCTGATCAAATCATTGCATAAATGCATGTGTTTTAATTTGATTTCATTAAACATGATCATTATTTTGGCATTGATTTTACAAGACTTTAGCTAATCTCGAGATAGATCTTGAAAGCTTCAAACTCCTGTTATCAATCAGCTCTCTCGGGTTTTATGATTGAAGATTTTCTCTCACCTCTTAATCTTTTCTTTGAATGCGAACTCTAGATGTAACTTTGGGGACGAGACTTAACTCGATTGCATGAATGCACTAGTGGCTCCTCGCTTTAAGCTCAAGAAACACCATATGCCTCTTCTTACGTACCAAACCTTATTAGAAGGTTATCTTCGCTAATTGGATAAGACTGAACTAAGAATCAAAAGGTCTTACTTTGGTTGTAATGTTAGGCTTAGGTAGATGGCTATCAAAGGAGGATCAGGTCGCTAGAGAAAAAATGGCCGCAATATTTTCTCGACTGGTGGATGAACCATTCTCAGCTCAGTTGTATATACAAAGGTATTCTTGAATTTGGATTTGATAACATTTTAGCTCATTTAAGATCAGATTGACAGTTTAAAAGGTAATCATCAAAACTCGTCAAGTGGTTATTATTTTGAGCTCTACTACTTTTTTTTTTTAAGGAGCTCATGTCTTTGGCGCATGACTGAAATCCTCTTCCCAAAGTGTAAACTCATCCTTACCAAGGCAATTTTGATAACCCACAAAGAAATTGTTAATTGTTAAAACGTTCATCCATCCCTGCTAGAGAGGCCACTCTTCTAAGGGGAAGCCAAAATCATTTTAGGCGAGGTGATAGTTTTAACATGTGTAACAACAAAATTGGCACGCATTTAGCATACCCACATAAAAGCTCAATGGGCTAGCAAGCGATTGTGAAGTAAGGGTAGGAAATGGTCATTTAGGGAACTATACAAAGAAAATGTTGCCTAAAACATTTTCTAGGTTCCGTCTTATCCAGGGATCGCTTTGACAGGTAATCAGAAAGGTTCTATTGCTCTTAGTGAGTTTCCATCCAGTCCCCTAATTGCAACTAGTTTTTTTTTTATTATTTTTCTTTCCCTCTCTACAGGAGCTATGTTAGATGCTATCAAAATTTTCTTTGGGTTCCCCAAAGTTTCTGAGATTAACTGCAGTCATATTATTTGAATTAATGCCAAAGTAAATGTGTTAAGATCATGTGAAATGAAATCAATAGAAACATTATACAAATAAGCAAAAATTGTTCTCTTCATTACAAACCAAAAATTATAACATAAAATGTTCTAGAAATAAAAAGAATTTCAGCATCTAAAAGCAATATCACTAGTGGGCCACAAGACACGATCATGTTCGCAGTGGAGGGACTGCATTATAACCTGCTTTCTTCTTTTTCTCTCTCTTCTCAGGATCTGCGATCTGATTGGTGTCAATGAGATCCTGGATCTTGCTTCTCAGAATACGGCAATGGTCAGTCAAATGGTCGGTGTGCTGGTGGTAAGCGCAGTACTGATCACCTCTATGTCCCGGCTGTCCCTGACTCAAGGCTGGTCTGGGTGGCAAAGGTTACAACTTGCCTTCCTTCATTAGTCTCTCCAGTACCCAGGATAGAGAGAGGCCTAAGTTGGAGTAGTATCTCTGACCCTGCCCAACTCCAGTAGCTGAGACCTCTGCCGTCCTACCGTTTCTGCTGTTGCTGCTCCCGGCACCACTTGATTTGAATCCCGACTGGTCCCATAGCCTTTCCCAGCAAAGTTATTTCGGCTTGCTTTCTTTGCCAGGTAAGCTGCCTCAGCTTCTATAGCGATATCCTTAAGCGACTCCCAGTCCTTGAGCCCCTTAAAACTGAGCAAGACCCTTAAGTAAGGGCATGAGTTTCTGATAAACAGCCTAATCTAGTCTGCAGTGTCAGGCTTCCTCTTCATCTCCATGACCCTGTTTCTCCATCTTCTAAGGTACTCATGGAATGACTCATCATTCTTCTGCTATAGAAGCTCGAGGTCTTTTAGGGTGACCTCCATCCTAGTGCTGCAGTCGTACTGCTTCATGAATTCTTCGGTCAAAAGGTCCCAGTCCACTTTGGACCTCCTATCCAACCCGTGGTACCAATCAACTGTCGGGCCCACCAGACTAAGGCATAAATATTCCACCTTCTGCTTCTTGCTCAGCCCTGTGCCTTTCATGACCAGGGTGTACTGCTTAATGTGGGCAGATGGGTCAGAGGTGCCATCAAATTTCGGCAGCTCGGGCATCTTGAATCTTTGGGGCAGCAACTCTTTATCCCCTAGATCTCTGTCCTCTGGGTTGACCCCCTTTCCAGCCGAGAGCATGCGGGTGGTAGCTTCGATCTGCTGTCTCATACCTCTTAAAGCTTCATCCTCTACTCTGGGTGCTCTGGGCCTCGCAGCTTGGTGGACTATCGGCACCTCTTCTTCTTCTTCCTCCATCAGGAAATCATCGTTGGGGTTATGAATCCTTTCCCCTCTTTGCTCGATGGGTGCGGCAGCTTAGTGCTTATTGTTGGGTTGACAAGCAGCAGCTCCAACGAAGGGAGCCTCCCCACCAGCAGGTAGTTCGGCTTGCCCCCGAGGAGGGGCTGCCTGTGGCTGTAGAGCAGCAGGCGGCTGTGGGGCAGCAGGTGGATGGGCAATCCTTTCAGCCATGGCACCCATCATGTCTAGCACTCTCCGTTCGAAGTCCTCTAGCCTCCTAGCTAGGTCTTGAGTGGTCAGTGCTCCGGTTTCTTCTGCCATTGGTGGTTCTACAGAGGCTTCACTAATTGATGAGGATGACTTAGAATCCCAGTCAGACACTAGTTTCGGCAACTCAAAGAGCAGATTTGTCCTTACTAGCCGACCGTCGGAACCTCTAGTCCACTTAGATGAATCTATGATGGCTAAAAAAATTAGATTGTTAGGATGATGTATGAATGACATATACAATGCAAGGGTTAGAAAGGGGTATATAAGGCAAGGCAAGGCAAGGGAAAAGAAGAGCAGCATTTTGCCCTAACTCTTCTGTTCTCTTTTCTTCATCACCGCCTCCTTCTCCTTCATTTCTTCTTTCTCCTTGTTCGATCTTGTGATCTCTTCCTTTTGCCGAGTTTTGGTGGAAATTGATCAACTCCAAAGTTGTTTCAGTAAGATTTGTTGGGTTTTCTTCTTCTTCTCTCGATCTTATTGGATGTGTTTTTGATTCATGGTTTGCATTTGTGTGATTTCTGGGTTCTTGATTTAGAAGAGCCTCATCGTGATCCTAAAGGGAAAGAGAAGGCTAGTGGGAGTGGAGATCGCAACTAGGAGCATAGGATTTTTGTAGGTTTGGGAATTTATGTGTTTCGGATACATTTTCTTGGCTTCGTGTCTTGGTTGACTTTTTGGAAATTAGTTTTTATGAGGTTATGTAAGTTAATGTTATGAGTTTCGGTGGTTTACGTTGTGTTTGTGATGCTTGATGCGATGAGAATGCTTGATTTAAGGTAAGCTGGTTTTGGTTGGATTTCTGGGCTTGATTCTAGGTCTCGAAGTATTCTGTAGAATTTTTACAGATTTGGAACGCAATTCTATTATGAGCGTAACGAGGATTGGTGATTATAGGTCCCGACCGAGTTCTATGCTACCGAACGGGAGATAAGCAGTTCTATTCGACCTGTTATTTGGCGATCGATAGTGATACTAGCACTCCATTGCATGCTCGAATGGCCACTAGGCTTTCCGAACGGAAGCCCAAGTGAGTAGCCGATCGGGAACGCGACAGAGAGTTAAATATTTGTCTTAATTCTTGGCCTTCTTGCCATTATTGTGAATGCGACTCTTGTTGTGATCGCGACAGTGATCATCGATCTGCTCAATCCTTCCAGAAGGGATCTCCTGTTCGTTCTTCGTGGGTTAATATCACTGCATTAACGGTAAGACTGATTTTATGTGCATGATGTAATGACTTTCCATGATAAATTATGCTATGTGATGGAATGTGAATGACTTATGCATGACCTGCAAGAGTCAATCTAGTGGATAGTTAGGCATGCCTAATAGAGTTCAGTAGATGCAGCACCTATGCGTTTCGAACCCTGATCAGGTCCCCGTTTGGGTACTCACGATCCTCTATGCGTTTGGATCTTGTTTAAGATCCCCTATGCGAAAGCATTTTGAATGCAAAAAATAAGAAGTTGCTTTTTGAATCGTACCCACGGGGTACCCCCTATGCGTTCCACTATGCATTCACTCATTATCCACTATTGTGAGTCAGCAGGTGTTGTGATCTGTTCAACTTTGTTATGATCTGTTATATTGATGCGAATGTGAATTCCAATCAGATGTGGATATGCACTTATGAATTTGTATGAACTTCAAATGCCATGAATGAGCTTCAGTTATATTTGGATATGTATGCATATGAATATCAGTATTTGCCATTATGTATGAGTTCTGTTTTGATGACCGTTGTGAATGGTCGTCTATGTTACTATTTGTTTCTCCACTAAGCGTTATCGCTTAGCACGGTGTTCCATCCGTGCAGGTGCGGAAGGTGGTTAGCTTTTGGTAGAGTCTCCGTCAGTTAAGCTAACACAGAGGGTCGGATGTAGGCCTTGGCATTTTGTAATATGATTCTTTTGTAATTGTGAACTCTCATGTGTACTATTCCTTTGTTCAGCTTCTGCTCTGTATTTTTGGGATGATGTAATTATTAGTTTTTTTTCTATATCCGATCGGTTTGTAATGATATTGTTATTATGGTTATGAATGAATGATCGTTTTGCTTTCAAGTTTATTTTTGCTGTTTTTATGCATATTTGTCCGGGCATGGCATTCTAATCGGGATGTTGCGTGGCTCTCTGGTTGGGGGAAGTTACGTGGTGCCTCTATTGGGGTGTTACAAACTCTTCCCCCCAATGCATGCCAATCCACCTCTTTCTCCTCCAATGCATGCCAATCCACCTCTTTCTCCTCCAATGAATGCAAATGCTGAAGTGGCAAAGCCAAAGGAAGACACTTGGATTCCACTAACTCTTCCTTAATCCTACTTATTAAAATCTGAATTTGTTTAACACTAATTAACCTTCATTAACTTTAATCAAGCACAATTACCAGTTAGTCACTTAAACTTATTTTATTTATTTAATTGGGTCCTTAAATGCACCCTAAATCCAACTTTTATAAGATTTTCGCTAGAGTATTCATTCGCGCTCGCGACAGTCCCCTCAGTCAGACCACTTATTCCATGACTTCTCCAAACCTCCACACAAGTTCTTTGCTAAGCTAAGTACTCATTCCAATGTGCCCACTCTTGTTAATACACATCCTCATACTTATCAAAACACCACAATCCTACTAGGGTATAAATCGGGCTGTTACACAACTAACACTCTAATCCCAATATCACATTACCAACAATTACCCAAGTATCAAACCGAGGATGCATAACCACTCCATTCATGTAAAAGTTAAGCAACCCTCACATGGTTCATACATATATTACATATAAACTTAATATGCATGTACATTCATAATCAATGCATTGCTATACTCAAATAAGAAGAAAAAGGCTCAATTTACAACTCTTCTTAGTGCTGCGCTCTCGACAGAATACCTAAAATAGCTTATTTCGTGCCCTCGACAGAACCTATCTCACACTGATGTCGCACACGCGGGCCTCGCCGCTCTTGCGATATAATGCCAAAATGGCTTCTGTCGCACCCGCTCGGCCATACACGAGAAAGTTCGGCAGGCTTAGCAATACTCGGCAGGCAGACCATGACAAAGGAGAGTTCTAGACCAAGCAATATAAACCAATGCAGCACATACTACACAAGCAGCTCAAAACTTACTTGCACAAACTTCAGAATCATAGCAAAGACACTTCCAAACACTCATTCAAGATTTAACTTAATTAAATACCAATATGAATTAAAATATCAATTAAACATGGTAAACATAAGAAATGTTCTTAAAGCCAAAATCTCAACATGAAAAGTTGATCAAAACTATCAATAGAACTATAGCATTAACTCAATCATACAAATCCATCACCTAGTAATACATGCAATACATAAGAGATACACATCTTCAACATGCAATTACCACAATTACAAAATTCAAACACAACATACAACTAATAAAAGAGCACACGATCCCAACCTCTATGAAACCACTTGAAACTCTTCTTCAACAAAATCAAACCTTCTCCTTGCCCTTCACTTTCCTTTTTTCATCAGCTTCATGGACAACCCCAGAACACATACACTCTTAGTCTATTAACCCAAACAGTTCAATACACAAAATGAAAGGAGTAGAAGAAAATCATCTCAAAATCTTAACCACACTTACCTTCTTATTCCCCTTAACAACTCTCCAAGTCAGTCCAATGAATCAATCTTTAAGAAACCATGGGGAAAGGATGTAGAACAAGAAGAAAATACAGAAATTAGAAAAGTAGAGAGAGGAGAGAGTGAGCCAACCGGAATTCATGCAAGAATGGGGCAGATTTTGCCCTCTACTCACTATTTATTGCTTGTCATGTTCACATGTCAAGCTCTCTTCTTGCCGCTTGTCCCTTTCCAACACCTGTCTCACCAACTCAATATCTCCCTCCATGTCCACAAAAATCCCTTTTAAGTCCCTCCACTAAAATTTGCTTTACATAATCTTACTTTTCCCCTTTCAATAAACTCCTTAATTACTCGTAATTTACTCTTAGTCCAATTCTATTATACCCTTACCAGTACAATTATACCATAAATCCTACTAGAGTATAATCTGGGTTGTTACAACTAATAGATGACAACATTGCTGATCCACTTACCAATGCTCTCCCGCAAGCCAAACATGATGGACATACTAGGTCAATGGATATTAGATACATGTATGTTTTGGCCTAGTGCAAGTTAGAGATTATTAGTGGTTATGCCCTAGGCCAAATACTTGGACCTTGATGTAATCATTACATTTTCATTTATATAATAGTTTTCTTCACATTAATATTATTGGCATGTCAAATTATTGTAATGTTTGTGAATAACAATGTTATTCTTGTCATCCTTAGTCATTTATATCTAAAGAGCATAAAGATAAATTAAGACTAGTACAAATTTCATCGATAATTATGATACGATTATATATGGTGATATAAATCAAATCTGTAGGTACTTTTTAGAAAATAACGTACTGGATGGACCCTCTATAAGATCACTACGTGGGATAGTGTCATAAGTGATCTTATAATAGATATGTTATTGAATCATTTGACCTAAGGTTATCATGGTTTCCTACATAAGGAACATCATATTTGGACATAATCAAACGTTGTCTTTAATCGGATAATCATAAACGTTATGCTTGAAAATGATGAGAATTATGCAGAGGATATTGAATAATTAAGATGGAATTTGTTCCTCTCTCATGAGAGAGATATCTATTGGGCCCCTCGAAAAGTAGGACTGTAAAATGCATGGCCGTGCTCGAATGAATTGATAGTGTGATCAATGTCATTTGAATTTATCAGCCTACTTAGTGATTGAAAAATTATATGTTTGAACAATATAAGTTTGACATGGACCATGACTTATGTTCAAACAAGATATTGTGTGACAAAAGGATAATAACATGCTCCATTGTCAGGTTAAAATCAGACTAATGATATTTATATTATTTGGGTAGTCATAATATCTTGCTAGAGACCAATTATGACTTGTGGGCCCATTATGGAATTGGGCCCGCTGCCAACTTAATATAAACCTATTGGGTTACACACCAAGACCGCAATGAACAGACTGGATTTTAATTAGGGTATTATGAAATTATATAAATATGGGTATTTATATTTAAATATATTTACATATGATATTTCTTATTATGTTGAATAATAAATAAACAAATATATATATATATATATATATATATATATATATGTTATTTTGAATAAGAGATAATATCCCTAATTTATCTCTTTAGGTTTTAAATTTATACATATATATATATGGATATATGTTGATAATTTTTTTTAACCCCAATTTTGTTTTTCTAAGAGACGCAGCAAAATACCTATCCGCCACTCATTTTGTGAAAGAAAAACGTAGTAAAAATCTAATAAAATTCAGTCGCAAGAGAGGGAGCTAGCACCCCTACGGTTATCTGTTCATCGGTTCGTGTGTGTGGATACTAGTTGAGGGTGTTCATGATTGGAGTAGCACCTATAGTCTGAATTGAGGAGTTAATTTTGATCTATTTTCTGCGTTATAAAGGTTAGTAAATCTTTATCCCTCCTTTTCAATCAATTGAAATACATGGCTCCTATTTGGTTTCGTTTTATATTCTGCTATGCTTAATTTTGAATTACTGCAATGAAACCCAACAGAAATCAGCTTTCGTGTGGCGAAACCGGTTCTTGGAATGTACATCCTGCTGTTTCAAAAGATTTTATTAATTCATTTTATTATCCGAATCCTTTTAAGGCTTGAAGCTTTATGTCGGCTATTTATTGTCATTTATCTTATTCTTCATTTATCCTTTATTTTGCTTGTTTTGCTTGTTTTGTTATTTTGAGGCATCAGCCATTTTTTAAGCCAACCATGAAATATTAACAAAAGTATGTAAACCTTTGAAATGAAATTACACTTTAACCAAATAAATATTTCACCAATATAATGTAAATTTTGTACATTAATAAACAAAAAATAAATACAACAACTCCCAGAATACAACTAGAGATGTGAGTAATCTGTGGGCTCCTCTAAGTCCTCCTCATTATCTGACATAGGGATAGGCTGAGCACTGGCTGAAGAATGTCCTACCCAGGTGGCGGTGCAAGAATGAAGACAGGTGGCGGCGCAGGAATGAAGACAGGTGGTGGCACTCCTTATGATGGCTCGACTCCGACTGTTGGCGATGCAGGAATAAAGACAGGTGGCGGTACTCCTGGTGATGGCCCGACTCTGACTATTGGTTGTGCGGGAATGAAGACAAGTGGCGGTACTCCTAGTGCCGCCTACTGCGCTGCTCGAGAGGCTAGCTGAAGCTGGATCCGAGCCCACCCATCCAAGAAGGGCTGAGCACTAGTTCTGAAGAACCCTAAGTGTATCGCTAATTATTCTGCCCAGATATGTAAAAGTATGCACCAAGTCTGGAGTCTGACATGCAGATGTGTCTTTAGTACCCGTCAATCTGGTCTCCGTCTACTCTCGGAACTCTCTAATGGACGCAGATACCGTTGCTATAGATGCCTTTAGTACCTCTATCAAGAATCAAAGAGCAGTGACTGACTCATCGACCATCTAGATGGCCTCGTCGGTCCTCTCAGCCACTGCCACCTGTGAAGCACTAAAATCCCGCCTCAACTCCTCTATGACCCTAGCCTATCCCTGTATGACACTCTCCTGTTTGTCCGGGCTCTCAAGTAGGACCCTATCCCTCTTTTCCTATCGTTGCTCCATGGCGGTGAAGGTAAAAGTGACCACTGTTATAATGTCCTGGTGTGCTGGCTGAGTAGGCGATGGCGGACTAGGTCGCGATGGCTATGTTCGGGGCTCTGGCGGTGGCAGCGCTGTTGGTGTGGATGCCTCGGTCTGCTTTAGGGATGGAACCTCCAGTCCTCGCGAGTCTCGAAGCACTGGACCCTCGGTGGTAGTTGTGTAAGACTTTGAGCTCTCTACGATAGTGGGGTGCTCAGCAACTCATCCAGATCACAATCTATGTCCATATCCAAAGGGGTGTGAGGCTGACCCTTCTTTGGTTGGGGATACCGCAGAGGTGGCCCCCCCTCTGCTTATGGCTGTTACGGAGGCTGCACCTCCTCTGCCTGAGGTTACCGCGGAGGTTGCTGTCATGCCTACTTCTCCTCCTGTGGCTCCTTTGGGACATCCTCACCTGGCTGGAGTGGAGAGAGATGGAACAGACGTCTAGTCTCAGCTATGGTGAGCAATCTATACTCATCCTGGGACACTATCCCCATCATTTGGGCAGTACCCAAATCCACAAAAATATCCTCATCCAGCGGAGGTCCAAAGCTCGCCCGAGGAACCTCCAAATGTATCAAAAGTCTGGTGATGATGCCTCCCACACATACTGAAGGGGCTATCCCTCGTGCCACTCTCAATAAATTAGCCAATATCTCATGGCTAATATTAAGGTTCTGGTCTATCACCATGGCCCACAAACTCCATATCTATACTGAGTTTACCGATCAAGGGTCGCTTGCCCGGCCCAAGTATGAGCTTGAAAATACCCTATGCACATACCTCAATGCTTGGGATGATCGCACAGTGCTCTTTGCCGTGTTATGGTCATAAGGTACTCCCGACATAGCGATAGCCTCCTAGTGGTGCCTCCTGACAGCTCTCTAAGGTATTGATGCATATCTGTCATGTGGGAGCCCCATAGCCTGCGCAAATATCTGGTGTGTGATCATATACTAGATCCCTTTGACCCGAAATTGGATGACCACCTCATTTCAGTCCGACCTCTAAAATCCCATGTAGTAGAGAGTGGCTAGAAACTCCCTCGTGACCTCTGGATATGTCTAGAAGGAAGGTCGAAGGAACTCGATCCATCTTGCTGCCTCTGTCAGTACCTTAACCTCATGCAATATCCCTATGCACTGGAGGAATGGCCTAGAGATGTATCGGCTGGCTCAAAACTGCACTCGAGCTAGCGCCTGAAACCTCTCCCTGATATCGGGGCTCATCCACTCGGGAGCCTGAGGCTTGGGTTGATCCTAGGGAATGTTGCATCGTGGAGGCATCCTAAAAAAGAAAAGAGTTAGTTTGTATAATAATCGTAAGCAAGCTAAGCACAACTTCAAAATTTTTGGAAAATCCGGCAACGTTTCGACTAAAATGTGCCTACCCAAAAAAAAAAAAATTGGCAGCATCCCTACAAGGATGTGCCTTCCCAAAAAATTCTAAAAAAATTTGGGCAGTATCTTGGCAAGGATGTGCCCAACTCCCTGTATTAAAACACAAATAAAGGGACAAACCTCAGGCCCCAAGCAACAATTTTATTGGTGCAATTATTTCTCATAATAATTACATATTCGACAATTCAGTCTAATTAGGTTCCCAATCATCAGTGATACAGGGGCATATTTCTAAGTACGCTATTTTATTACCATTTTTATTATTATTTATTACAATTTTCATTATTTACACTTTAATTGTCAGTGTACATGGTCCCAAAATGCAGAAAAAAGGCAGAATTTATCCTACATTTTGAAGCAAATATATCTATAATGCATTCATAACTAAAATTAAATAAAAAGAAGTGAAAAGAAGAAGAAAAATGCAGTAAAACCAACCTGCTAGTCAATGAAATAGACTGAAAAAAAACTTGAAAAAAAACTGTAAAAATTAGTCCTATGCGTGCACGGTAGTGCGAGGGTCATTTTGACGCAAGTGGTGTGCAAAACGGGTGGAAAATAAGTGAGAGAAGGTAGAGAAACTGAGAGGCTAACAGTTTGCGAGGGAGAAGAGAGGAAGAAGAAAGGAAGGGAGGAGAAATAGCATGCTTGCGCGTAACAGTGCTATTTCTATAGGCTTAGCTTGACCGACAGGCTACACGTCAGAGGACCAACCGACAGGCATCCCTTTGGTCATTCGAAATTCTGTTCCCTCTTTCTTTTCCTTTTTTTTCCCTCTTTTTCTCAAAACTTCCAAAAGAAAATACTTCCTGAATATTTACAGTTGCTTTTTCATCAAATTTAATTTCCTATAAAATTTAAAATGGCAAAAATACATGTAAAATATTTATGTGCATGAAATGCATGAAATGTGCAGGAGAGAAGATCCCCAGGCGGTCAACCAGTTGACAGACTGGCTTCCCTTCGGAAGACCGACCGATGGGAAGCCCGTTTGTCGTGGCTTTCTTTAAATATTCCATCTTTTCCTCGAATTTCATGTATTCTTCTCTTTGGACTTCAACCAGAGCTCATTTTCAAGGTTTTTTTTTCCTTCTTTTCTCCTTTCCTTTTCAATTTATATTTAATTTTTGCCCCGAAATATTTGAAAAATGTCATCCCCCGTCCTTAGCAAGATGTAACGATTTTTGGATGAACCCCGAACTTGGGAAAATACTATTTTGACCTCCTATTCTGGTCTGAGATTTATGAGGAGAATTAGAGTGGACCAGAATCTTCTATTAGCTACAGCCCGCTTCTGGGACCCTCGTTTCCACATCTTCTGGTTTACCTATCAAGATTTATACGTCCTGCCTGAAGAGTTTATCGCGATTATTGGAGCGAGGCTTCCACTTGGTACACCACCCTATATCCCGATCTGTGGTTTTGTCTGTGCGAGGGACATTGTATTGGCCTTAGGTGTTTCTTCCTTGGTTGCCACTAGATTGGCTCCTTAGGGAACCACTTTTGTACTAGATTCGTTGACCCAGGCACTAGAGGATCTCTCTACTATGTCGACCTATTAGGCCAGCGTTGTCCTTCTGTTTTACCTTTCTAGGTATCTGACAGTGACTTTTAATGAGTTAACTGGCGAATTTTGGCTATTCGAGATAATAGATGGTGTGATATGTCCGACCCCGTTCAGCATCCGGGTTGCCCTCAAAAGTCTACTTTTAGGACCCGAGACCGGATAGAGGTTCGTTAAAACTCGTGAAAGCTGATTGCTTCGCAATGGACAAGAATTTACCCGACTCTATTATTGGCAATCAACTTACAAGAACGTCTATTGGGTATCATAAGGCAGGTATCACGGAGTCGCCACCCAATAAAACATTGGGAAATAAATTCTAACCTTGTGAGGCCAAAACCAGAGAGAGTTCGGGACCTCACTCTTATTCATACTTTTGGTTAACGTTATGTGAATGAATTTTTAGGGTCAATTATTTTATCTCTTTTCTCACACGATTTATGCAAGTAAATTTAAAACGCACTACAATCATTGAAGAGCAATAAATAAAAACTGTAAAGAAAACGGTAAATAAAGCGATAAAAGAAAACAATAAACACGCCAAGCACACAATCAAAAGGAAAATTGGGGCAGAGTACAACCCTATTAAAAGGGATTAAAAGTATAAATTGAGACGGAATACAATCCCTAAATGGAAATTAAATAATGTTACCCCACAATTAATTACAAGGGCCCAAAAGAAAATACATGAATGTAAATTTAAAATAAGCAAATAAGGTCAAACACAAGGAAAGCATACAAAAATCGGGACATTCGTTCGGTTTCAGGAACATTGGTTCTTTCGCACTTATTTGAGCGATTAGGAACATTGGTTCTTTCGTGTTTTTTTAAAGAGGGTTCGAAGAGTTGTTTTGATCATTGCATTAAAAATCGGGATGAGTGATCCCATTTTTTGGAGAGAATTTAACTCTTGGTTTTATTGTGACATTTTTCATTCCTTGACTAAAGCGAGGGACATTGGTCCCAATTTTATTAGTAAAAATTTTGATTTAATTATAAAAATATTTTTGTGAATTTTTTTATCTCACGTGTGTATAAATAAAATAATTATTTGCAAATAAGCACAACAAAAAGGAGGAAAATAAAAAAGGTCTCAGCAGACTACGCGGTCTCTTATGCGACGTGACCCCCCTCGTGGTCACGGGAACGCTCACGCGAGGCAAATTACAATTAAATCCCGACACAAGAAAAGCAATGGTAAAAACATTAGTGATAGTTCTAACATTAAACACATACACATAAAGATGAGAGAAAAATAAAGAAAAATTAATCATGAAAGAATGTAATAATAATAACCATGACGCTGATCCCTATAATAATAAATACCAAAACAAATAATAATAATAATAATAATAATAATAATAATAATAATAATAATAATAATAATAATAATAATAATAATAATAATAATAATGATGATGATAATGATGATGATGATATAAAATAAATAAATATAAAATGATAATAATAAATAAATAAAATAATAATAATGATAATAATAATAATAATAAATAATATTAATAAAACAACTAGCAATGTCAATGAGAATAATTAACAATAATAGCACTAATGCAATATAATAATGATAACATGAACAACAACAATAATAATTACACAATCACAATAATACTAATAATAATAATAATAATAATAATAATAATAATAAAACAACTAGCAATATCAATGAGAATAATTAACAATAATAGCACTAATGCAATATAATAATGTGAACAACAACAACAACAACAACAACAACAACAACAATAATAATAATAATAATAATAACAACAACAACAATGACAATCACAGTAACAACAATAATATATATGATAACTCAACAAAGATAATAATAATAATCATACTAATAATATAAAATAATAACAATAATAATAAAATGCAATAATAATAATAATAATCATAATGACAAAACCATATTAACATACACCAATAATAGTAATAATATTAACAATAACGCAACTAATAATATTAATAATAATAATAATAATAATAATATAAAATTAACAATCATAATAATAATAGCAATTGCACAATAATAATAATAATAATAATAATAATAATAATAATAATAATAATAATAATAATAATAATAATAATAATAAATAAACATAAGATAATAATAAATAAATAAATAAAATGATAATAATAATAGTAAAGATAATAATAACATAGAATAGTCATAATGATAATAATGATAATAATAATAATAATAATAATAATAATAATAACAACAACATAATAAAATAAACATAAAGTAAATAATACTCACCATAATAATAACATAAAATAATAATAATAATACTAATAATAATAATAATGATAATAACAATAAAAATATAACACAACAATAATAGTTATAATAATAATCATAACAATAGCATCAACACAACAACAACAACAACAACAACAACAACAATAATAATAATAATAATAATATAGCAAAATGAACATAAACTAAATAATACTAACAATCCTAATAACATAAAATAATAATATTAACAATAATAATAATAATAATAATAATAATAATTATAATAATAAAACATAATAATACTAATACTACAACAATATAATAATAATAACCATGATAATATTAATTATAACAATAAAAATAATAACATTAATAATAATAATAATAATGTAAAATAATATTAATTAATATTAATAACAATAATATTTATAACAATAAATAATAATAATAATAAATAATATTAATTAATAATAATAGTAATAATAATATAAAATAATTAAAAAACTCATCGGATTTTCCTCGCCGGAGCTGCCGTTGAAGACACCGCCTTCGCCGCAAGCTTCGTCTGGTCGCCAGAATCTCGTCGCCGTCGGTCACGCACTGGAAGGAAGCTGTGGTTGGCCGAAAAATGGCCTAGAACGTTGCGGCTCCTCCCTCTTTGATATGTTTCCTGCCGGTGAGTGTGGCTGATCGGTGGCCACCGCCTAGTTCATCCGGGTCTACTCGTTCTTCCGGTGAGGCACGTGCGGTGGTCGGGCGCCGTAGCTAGCCGGCGGCGTCCCCGCCTTCTTCCCTCTCTCTCTCTTTTTTGGAGCCACTTCCTTCGGTTTCCCGTTTTGCTGGTCCTCTTTGTTCCCTTCTTCCTTTATTTCTTCTTTCCTTTCTTATTTTTTTCTTTGGTTCCCTTTTCCTTTTCTATTTGCTTTTGATTCTTTTTGGCCACTGTCCCCTCTTTTTCTTCTTATTTGCTTTTCTTTCTTTTTATTTGGTTTTTTTCTCTCTATTTTGCTCTTTGTTCTTCATCAGTCGGCCCCTTTGATTTGCTCCATCATTTTCCTTATATACCCCCTAATTAGGGTTTTCTCTATATTTTATTTATTACTTTTTACTTTTTAATTCTATTTTAATTTCCTTAAATTATCACACACATTTAATTAATTAAACAGTCCATTAATCAAATACTCCATATTTTAGTTTGTTTTCAATTTTAATTATCCTATAATATTAACTAATTAAGTAACTACTTAATTTTTAATTTTATATACATATGTATATTTTTGTATTTTTAAGTTTTTATATATTTTTTTCGGAGAAATTATCAAGGAACCTGGAGAGCCAAAATTGCCATTTTTTTTCTTTTAAGATGTTACTCTTGACTCACGATTCGGTGTCAATAGTTGTCCCCAATTTTGGAAAAGAGAGTGCCTAGACACCTAGGTGAGCCAAAATTTAGAGAAAAAGGCCAAAATTCAGAGAAGGAAAAAAGGAGATGCAGAGACGCGTACCTGAGGAAGAAGCTGTTGGGGTAGTTACCGTCTGTTTGTCGATGTGTTAACCCTTGTCATTTTTAGCATATAACCTATGCGGTGTCTAGCCTTTTTGTTCGGTGTTTAACCTCTGTCGATTCGGCATCTAACCTACGCGGTGTGTAGCCTCAGTCGTTTCAGTATCTAACCTTTTGGTGTGGTGTCTAACCTTCCTCGTTTCGGCATCTAACCTGTGCGGTGTCTAACCTTAGCCGGGTCGGTGTCTAACCTGCTGGTGTGGTGCCTAACGTTCCTTATTTCGGCATCTAACCTGTGCGGTGTCTAGCCTCAGTCGTTTCGGCATCTAACCTGTGCGGTGTTTAGCTTTGGTGATTTTGGCATCTAACCTGTGCGGTGTCTAGCCTCAGTCGGGTCGGCATCTAACCTGTGCGGTGTCTAGTCTTAGTCGTTTTGGCATCTAACCTGTGCGATGTCTAGCCTCAGTCGGTTCGGCATCTAACCTGTGCGGTGTCTAGCCTTGGTCGTTTCGGCATCTAACCTGTGCGGTGTGTAGCCTTGGTCGTTTCGGCATCTAACCTGTGCAGTGTCTAGCCTCAGTTGGGTCGGCATCTAACCTGTGCGGTGTATAGCCCATTGGTGTGGTGTTTAACCTTCCTCGTTTTGGCATCTAACCTGTGCGATGTCTAGCCTCAACCGGGTCGGTGTCTAACCTGTTCTGAGATCTGAAGTGGTGCCCCCTGAGAGGTCTTTGGTTGACTGCCCCCTGATAGGTCTTTGATTGGTTGCCACCTTAAAGGTCTTTGGTTGGTTTGCCTCTTGAGAGGCTTAAAACTTTGCCTCTTGAGAGGGCTTAGAATTTTGCCTCGATGTGTGAAGTCACGGTTAAGACTAATGTACACCCTCTAGTAGGCGCTGGGCACCATGTATGCAGGAAATGCCTATGAAAAGCTATGCATGTATGAAATGACATGCGAAGTTATGCATGTGTGAAATTTAGGCACAGAATCATTCATACGAAATATTAAACATATGCAAAAGATTATACCTCCAGGATGCTTAAAATACGACATGAGACAACTATAAGGAGTTGTGAAGCGTGTACTGTGCGTACTATGCATGGACTACGAAGATGAAATGCATGCAAAGAATTGTGCATATGCCACAGTCACGCGCATGTCTTGTATATATGTAAAAGATTATGGAATGTGTGCGAAGAATCGTATTCTACAAAATATTTGCCAATGATCATGAATGAAAAATATATGCAAAGGATCAGGCATGAGAAATATATGAAGGGGATTTATGTATGCAAAATATATGCAAATGCTCATGCATGTGACGAGGCTAAAGAGTCATTCACCGGCATAGATGTAAAGAATCATATGCCAAGATAGGTGGAAAGTCATTATGTACACGAAGGCTATGTAAAGAATTGAGTGTATGTGATGTGTGTATGGATAACTATGCATATGAAACACATGCAAAAAAAATCATACACTACAAGAAAATTAAAAAATAGCAACGGAATAATTTTCGTTGCTAAATAGCAACGGAAATAAATTTCCGTTGCTCTTTAGTAGCAGAAAAATTATTTCGTTGCTAATTTCGGTTAATTTTCATATATATAACAACGAAAATTTTTTGGTTACTTTCGGTCGCCAAAAGAGGAGGGAAGGATTGACGCGTAAAATTAACAACGATTATTAGCAACGGAATTCTAATACCGTTGTTAAATATCGCGCGAAAGTTGAGCAGGCAAAATTGGGAGCGAAAAATAGCAACGGAATTAAGATTCCATTGCTAATTTAGCAACGGTTAACTTTTTCCGTTGCTAAATGGAGAAAATTAGCAACCGAAACAGTTTCGGTTGCTAATATAGCAACGAAAAACATTTCTGTTGCTAAATTTTTCTACAATAGCAACGGAATCTCTTTCCGTTGCAATTTTAGCAATGGAAATTGCATTCCGTTGCTAAAAGGGAAGGAATAGTGCCCCTTCCGCTATAATTATTTGCAACGATTTTATGAAACCGTTGCTAAATTATCCTAAAATAGCGACCGAATATAATTCGGTTGCTATTTCATATTGTTACCACGTTTTTGCAACGGCTTTAAATACCGTTGCTAGATGTTCCAAAAATAGCAACCGAATGGAATTCGATTGCTAATTTTTTAAGCTAACAATAATTTGCAACAATTTATAAATCCGTTGCTAAATAATGCTAAAATAGTAATCGAATTTGTATTCGGTTGCTAAAATTGAAATATTTAGCAACGGAATTTAAAACCGTTGCTAAATGATTGAAAATAGTAACCGAATTAAAATTCGGTTGCTAATCTATTAAAAAATAGCAACTGAATTTAATTCGGTTGCTATTTTTTATTGTTAATTATATTTTGCAACGGATTAATAAACCGTTGCTAAATGACTAATATAGCAACCGAATATTTAATCAATTGCTAATATTAAAACGTTTAGCAACGGAAAATAAATCGGTTGCTATTTTTTTTAAGGTTAACACTATTTTGCAACGAAATTTATAAAACCATTGCTAAATATTTCGAAAATAGCAACCAAATACTTTTCGGTTGCTATTTTCTTCATCTAACTTTTTTGCAACGGATTAGTAAAACCGTTGCTAAATTGTCTTAAAAAAGCAAACGAAGTTTAAATCGTTGCAAATATTGCAACGGAAATTTGTTTCCATTGCTAAATGTTGAATTTTACTTAAAAAATACCAATCGAAATTTTATTCGTTTGGTAATATGACAATAATAGCAACCGATTTAGTTTCGATTGCTAAGCGTTAGGTTTAATTCCCATTTTAATCTTATGCTTTTCTTCATTTCTTTTCACCTTGCGCCGTCTCCTCTCCCAACCTCTTTGCTTTCTCTGCTTCTCGTTTTTCTGGCGTGCCCACTACCGACGGCCACCGATCTCGGACGCCGGCTATTTTTCTCCATTTCTTATTCACCCATTGCGCCGACTCCTCTTCCTAACCCGCTTTCATAGTCCTCTGCTTCTCAAAATTCCAGCGATCCCACTACCCCTCAGATCAGACGAAGGACGGCCACCGATCTTCGACGCCGCCGCTCCGTCGTGCCCCCTACCCCACATATCAGACGCATCACGGCGCCACTGCTCCCCCACCGCCTTGCTCCCCCAGTCGAATAGCTTGCGGAAAATCGGGTAAGTCAATTTTACAGCTTGCCTCTCCTTTTCTCACTGATTACGGGAAATAAATTGCTTCACTTATAGTGTTCTTGGTTTCTTTTTTCTGCAGGCAATAACAAATTTTTACTGTAAGAATTGTGAATATAAGCAGCATCAGTGTTTTGCTTGTGGAGAGTTGGGCTCCTCTGATAGCTTTTGCTCTTCATTTGATTCAGTCATATACTTATTCTCATCTTCCTTTAACTGCGTCTTTCACTTTGATTTTACATTTTTTTTTTGTATTTACTAACATGGATCTTTGACTTAATTTGATATTGCTTACTGAATTTTATCAGATTTAATGATTTGTCATTTGATTTAATTACAAATTTCAGCGAGGAAGAGCTTTTTTGGGTTGTTAATGTGGGTGGAGTTTAAAGAAAAGTATGCGGGATTTATTTCTGGACTCTGTTGGTACGTATTTGACTCTGTTGGTATGCGTAAGTCTGCATATTAACTAAATTTTGATGCTCTGGTTGTTTAAAAATGGTAAATTTTATCTTCTTAGTTTAAAATCCTATTTTTTTAATTTAGGTAGCTGCATTGTTGTTGGTTGCTAAGTTGAACCATTTAGTGTTCTGTTCTGATGGCTTTCAAATTTAAAGATTGCTGCATTAATAGTTGAGGGAAAGGATGTTGGTGATCGAGCTCCAGTCGTGTATGTATCAGGGGAAGAGGTTAGTGTTTCTTGTTTTCTGACTTTCATATGTCGTATTTTTTTTGAGTTTGCTTGAAGATAAAAAGAAGGTGAGTAGTATTTTTTTTTGACAAAATCATGCTTTTCTTTCGTCCTTTTCTGCTTTTCTATTTTTGCTTTATCTCTTCTTGATTTTCTCTATTGTGTGAATTCAAAGTTCGTCAATTTCTTAACGTGGGTTTCTAGCTTTTTTTCATACATGAATTCTGCAAATTTTACAAAGTGCAAAATCTGATCAGAGCTGAGGCATTTGATTCATTTTCCATCTTTTTCTATGCCACCAATATTCAGAGATTTAAGGCTTTTTTTTGGGATAAAGATATGCTTCTTGGTTACTCTTTGTTTTAATAAGCTTTGGTGATTCTCTTTGTAAAAACCAATATAAAGGTAAGAATTTAAGAATCATCCATACATATTCCTTTTGTCATTTCATTTAACATGCATTACTAGTTAACGGTGTCATTTTTGGTTCCTTTGTTTGAGGAAAAATATAATTTTTGATTATAGATCTCATTGGCGTTTGTTTACTTTCAAATATGGGAATTGACCAAATTCCTGTCTTTGTTAGCTTCATGCCTTTAAATGGATTAATTTAACATTACTTCAGTTGATGTGTCAATGTGAATACCTTATACAGGATAAAAGATTAGGAAAGCCTTTTAAGTATATTATACAAGGTCACATGAAAAGATTTTTTAAATTAGTTTATATTGATAGGTTGGGAGTTATCTATGCTTGCAGCCATTTCTGTGTTCTAGCAGAATCTATAATAAATATACTAATTTCTACTTTTTTATGTTCAGCTGGAAATTGACTAAAACTATAGTGACCTATTGTTGGGGGGATATGATTCACTTTAATCTACAAAATTAGATTAAATTTAAAGCAAAAGTTAGTGATAATAAATGAACTAAAATGCTATGATTAGCAAAATGAAGTTAAAATAAGCTAAGAATTAAACTATTTGAGATGAATAAAATCGAAATTTAACTTTTATGATTAAATTTGCTCATTTTAATTATGAAATGCTAATCGAACTATATATATATATATATATATATATATATATATATATATATAATGGAATAAATTGGATGATAAAATTAGATTCTATATAATTACTAATTTGAAAAAAAAAAGGTAAAAAGTAATTTAGAAGCAAAATAGTTTTGAGTTTCAGTCATAAACAAAAGCTTATTTTCATCTTATAATTGTATGTATTTGTGAAGTTGGATGTTTGATTATTCTAATTGCCTCATATTAACTTGACATCTTCATTTGAATCCCATGTCAGGAACACACTTGAGTTATAGTGACATTCAAAATGATGACTAAGAACTTGTTGAGTTAGACAAGAGTATGTGTTATTGATAGGTCCTACTGGCTCAGGTATGTTTAATTTTTTTCTTCCTTGTATGATTTGGTTGCCATGTGCAGTGTAAATTGTTTTCCTTGTCAACATATATGTACTTATGTGCTGCTTGCAAGGACTTCTGTCTGATTTATTTTCTTTTGCCTTTATCATAAGGATAGGGAAGACGTTACTTGCAAAAACACTAGCGCGCATTGTGAATGTACCATTTGTTATAACTGATGCTACGTCACTGACACAGGCAAGTAAATTTTTTCATTTGTTTCTGTAGGTTAAGTTACTTCTCAATACTGTTTGTTCATATGCCATCACAATGATCATATCATGAAGACCAATGAAATATTTGTAACACATACTTTTTATAAATGTTACTTACAATCTTGATGTGTAGCTGCAATTTATTTTCGAGTAGTCCCTGTGATAGTCAAAATGTAAGCTTTCGTTGACATTTTCTAATTTGTAGTTGTTCTTTTGCGATCTTCCTTTTTTTTGGGGTATAATGATTGTTTATTTATTTATTTATTTTTTAAAATTTCATTGCTATGTTATGGGTGCCATATCTTCTTTTTATAGTCCCAAACTCCAGTTGGCATGAAAGTTAAGTCAATAAGCATAGTAAAGCAAATATATTGTTAAGCTGTGATGTTGGCATTGAATGGAAATTGTGCGTAAGGGTTGCCACATTGTTTATATGCATGATCTCTTTTACTTAATAATTTATCATTTTCAATTTTTTGTATCTCTGAATGTGTTTATTTTTTTTTAATATAGATTGATTTTGTTTCCTAAAATTTTTGACATTCGGTGTCGAGTACATTTCACCTCCATGTGGGATTTCTAACAATTATAAAAAGCTAAATATATGCTAACACCACTGATTTTCATCCTCTCTTCAATTAAGTAAACTGAATTTAAACTTCAAATTAAACATAAGAACTACATAACAAATTAACGAAATAAAAAGCTAAATACATGCTAACACCACTGATTTTCATGATTCACGAGCAATATAGGACTTTCAATGCATGATTCACGCACAATATTGCATTCTAGATTGATTTGGCAACTAATGCAAAAAGGACTTTCGTGTGAAGAATTTGCAATGTCCAACCAAATCTCATTTCATAGTTTGCCAATGCATTTTTATATACATTCATGCCAGCACTTATGCGAACCTGCATATCTATTTTTACTGCATCGATCACTCTAACTTGCATTTTGTTTGTGCCACTGTTGTATCAAGGTATATAGGCTGCAACGATTCGACCTGCGGGCTACTAGTTTCCGAAGGATAACTCGGTTATCATGGTTGAGTGCCACGTACCATGATACAACTTAATTTGATGCCATGCTTTAATTTGATTTTATTTAAAGGATAACGTGCTAAAAATTTTGAGGGTTATGTATGGAAGAATCTCTCTTTGCAGACGAAAGATTTTTATTATCAGGAGTTTGAGGTATACAAATTAAATTGCATTATTTCTTTTAAAATAACTGACTTCATGCATTAAAGAAAATATTTATTGTACTTCACAACAATAATATTATGTTTTTTTTTAGAAAGAATTTTTCTGGGATTCAAAATTTGATGCTATTGTCTATGGAGTTTGGGAAAAGCGGGCCCGCCAACGATATAAAGAATTTTTGTGTAATTTATGTACTCGGGGTCAACGACCTACTTATATTTCTGAAGAAATCTGGAATCGTTGGCAGCAGTATTGGGCAACTCCCGAGGCAATTGCAGCTTCAGAGAGAAATTCTGCAAACAGGCGGGGAGGCTCAGATGGTGAGAGTTTAGCTGTGCACACTGGAGGAACTTTGAGCCATCACGAGCATACAGAAAATTTGGTAAGTATCTCAATTTTATTCATCAAATGTATAATTTTTATGGATAATGATAGATTTAATATATGTCTGTTAAATGGATGGGTTTGTTGTGAAGATAAATTTTTTGTTTAGCTCTCATTAGTTGCATTATTTCTTAAGAAGATACACACGTCAGTTGATGTCATGCATTTTGTCTTCAGATTTTAATCACAATTTACAAGTAAAATAAGTATTGTATATTTTGTGGCTGTATGATGATCGGCGTTTGGGAAATGTATGGATATAGGATGAATATATTGTTGTGCCCTTGCCGGGGCTGTGGAAATTTCTATTTGTAGGTTTGGGTAGTACAATTTACAAGCAGTTGTAATGCCGAAATTTATATCAAATGAATAGTGATCACAACAGTTATAGATTATTAATGTAAATGTTAAGAATGTGTAAAATGCAAATGCCCCCAGGACTATGAAACACATCAAGACTGACTATGTTGGATACCAGGTATGACTGTCCAATAACAACGGCACTTCCTGGCCTCAACTGTGGACTATCCTCTTAGATATCCCAACACAGAACAGAATGAGACATTTCATAGACCAAGGAGTTTTAGATAGCAGGATCCAAGATTCAAGAAGAAGGATATTCTAAAGAGAGAGAAGAAGAGCTTTAGAAACTCATAGTAGAAGAGAGATTATACAAAGAAAGAGAAGGCTAAGGATGAGCGTGCCCTCCTTCTTCATTTTATTACATATTTATAGCCCTTAAAGAGTCTTACAATACACACTAGTACGTATGATTACAACTTAGGATAAGGAGGAATCTCCTTTATGAAAAGCTAAAGTTACTTTTACAAAAGATAAAGCAAGATAAAGCTACTTTAATAAAGTAGAGGAATATATTCCTCTTTTACAAAGATACTTTAATAAAGATACTTTATTTATTTCTGATGGGCTCATTTGATGGTGACATGTTGAAATCTTTTAGATCAATATCATCGAATCGGAGTGATGGGGACCAGTCGAGTTCCATGTCTTTGGTCTTGCCTTTGTCTTCTGGTGGTATGGTGAGGAAGTTTTGTGCCATGATGTCATTTTCAAGTGGAGTGTTTAACAGAGGGTCCAATGGGCTCAGGAAAGGGTCCTAGGAATCTTGAAACAGAGAGTCCAGATAATTGGGTCTTTGAAAGGACTTAGCAGTGTCAAACGTGGGCGGCTGCAAAGAGGTGAGTTCAATGTTAAGTTCACAGAGAGTATTATGAAGTGTTTTCTTTAATGCAGTGGGTGGATTATCTTCATAATTCTCTATGATTTCCCAACACCAAGCTTGTGGCTGGGACCAGACAGCATTGTGAGCAGGGTTCCACATATATGACCTATGGAAAAAATAACTAGCAGAAAGATTTTCTGCTTCCTGGATAGGTTTCTGCCATATTTTCCTGGACTGGATCTGTCGGAGAAATTCATGTCGCCACCAAGACAGAGGTGCATACCACTCAAGAAACTGCCATATAAAGGAATTTTGTCTACTGGCATCAGTGAGAAGATCATAAGTCTTTACCAGAGGGAAAATGACAGAGTGAGTGTAAAGAGTGGATAAACACTATAAAAACCATAATTCTTCCTCGCAGAAAGGAGAATCTGTGTGAATCTTATACATCATTGCCCATGGAGTATCAATGTAGAACAGGTTTTTGTTTGAAGAAAGATTCTTTTTTACAGAAAACAGATGGACAAAATAGAACAGGTGACGGGTTGCAAATTCTTGATCTGAGCAGGAGAGGATAGTGAACAAGTTGGAGGGTGAGTCTGTTTGCGAGAGGCAGTAAGGTAAAGGTTATGGGGTTGGTTCTTTCGAGGACTTGGGTTTGGACGAAAGCGATCCATTGATGGAATAGAAAGAGTAAGCAAAGAAATATGAGGAGAAGATGGTTTGGTAGTTAAGCGTGAGAGGTAATCTGGAATGAGGTTGTGGTCTCCTTTTATATGCTGAACCTGAAAGTTATACTTACTAAACCATTCAGCCCATCTGAGAAGTTGGTGATGTGGAACAGTTGTCCCTTTGAAAGACAACATTTTTGGAAAGGAGGAACAGTCCATGACAACTGTAAAGTTGTGGCCAATCAGATGGAATTCGAATCTCTTTATGCCATACTTCACCGCTAAGATTTCTTTAAAGGTGGAGTGATAATGACATTCAGATTTTTTGAATTGTCCACTAGCATAGCCACAGATGTGCTTGTCATTGTCTTTTTCTTCGAGTAGGACAGCTCCCCAACAATCATCACTAGCATCTGTCTGAAGATATCTTTTTCCTGTAGAGGGTATGTGGAGAGGTGGCAGGTTCTGGGTGGTTGCTTTAATTTGCTGAATAGACTCAGTATGGGTGACCGACCATGGTGGAGGATGCTTTTTTAAAAGGTGTGTCAAAGGTCTGGACAAGTGGCTAAAGTGGGGGATGAATTGTCTGATGTAGTTGGCAATTCCAAGGAATTATTGAACTTGCTTGTGAGATAAGTTCTTATCAGGAAAGTTTAAAAGTTCCTTGGCCAGATGAGGTTGTGGTTGATAACTGCCATTAACAAAATGCATGCCTAGAAAATCAATTTCTTTCTGACCAATGATCATCTTGGATGGCGAGAGCATAATCCCGTATTCCTTTGTAAGATTAAAGAAAGTTTGAAGGTGGGATTGATGAGTAGAGACATCTGGTGAAAATATCAAAACATCATCAATATATATCAAAGCAAAGGAAAGGATTGACTAGTAAACTCTGATCATGGTTTGTTGAAAGATTGATGGAGCAGTCTTAAGACCAAAAGGCATAATAGTCCACTGATAGTGGAAGTTAGGGATACAAAAGGCAGTTTTGTGACAGTCTTGAGGATGGATTCCAAGTTGCCAAAAACCAGCTTTAAGATCGAACTTAGAAAAAATCCGGGCTTTGTGAAGGAAAGGGAAAAGGGAGGAGATTTTTGGTAAAGGGTATTTAATGTCTTTGAGAAATGGGTTAAGAGGTGTATAGTCAATAACAAGTCGTTTTTTCCCATGGACCTGTTCAGAATGCTTATTGATATAAAAAGCTTGGCAAGTCCAATTAGACTGAGTAGGCTCAATTAAGTTTTGGGCCAATAGTAATGAACATTCTTTTTGGGCCAAAGCATAATCATCAGGGGACATGCCAGGGTGTGTGGCCTTGGTTGGGTTTATATCTTCTGACTGTTTAAAGGGTAAGGTAATGTAAAAGTCGGGCCTGGTCCAAAGAGGTTTTGGATGTTTGGTAAGGAAATCAACATGGGAATCTGCACAGCAATGGGTTTTAAGCTGGGTTTGAATATCTTGGAATGGATCTGGGCCTGGGTCATATACAGTAAAAAGGGAATGGATAGTGGTGTTGGGATGGAAGTTTCTTTTATGTTTAAGGCCACGAGGAAGGATTCTGAGGTGTGGCATCTGATAAAGAGCATCAAATCCAAAAACAAGATCTTTGCCTGGAAGATCTGATCCAAGTGCATGAATCCAAAGAAAACAATCAGGAAAGAACTGAATCTTGATAGGATGCTTTGTTTTCTTGGTTATTGTTAAGACACTTTGATTTGCAGCTTGGAAATGTTGGGTATAAGGTTTCCAACACGATTCTGGGAGGATTTTGGGATTGAGGATGGTATTGTGGGCTCCAGTATCAAGAAAAGCATAATTTTGATAGGATTGGCATATTTATCAAGAAAGATCTGTGCAGGAACTAAGGGTATAGGGTGAGATATAGAAGAAAGTTGTCTAGGTGGAGAAATGGTAGCAATGGTAGTTTGTGAATCAAAATCGTCTAGAGAATCATCAAAATCAGACTCAGAATCAAAATACTCTATAGCAAAGAGAGTATAAGGATCTGGTTCATCATCTTCTGAAAAGAGGGACTCAATATCAGCATTTTGGATATCAATGGGAGTGGATTGCTGAACATGTTGAATGAGTTGCTGAGACTTCTTCTTGTTAGGATATTTTTTTGCAAAATGACCTTTTTTCCCACAAATGAAACATATGTCTCCTTTTGGTTTATATCGTTTCCGTCTGAAAAATCGAACTTTTTTCCTTTGATAAGGAAGACGGTTGCGAATAAACTTTTTAGGATACTTGAATCTTCTGAACTTCTTTTTCTTGGGATAACAAGAACATCCTTTATCAGGGAAGCATTTGATCTGAAGATCTGGGCGTTTGCAAGTAGCTTTTAATTGAGGATCTTTACCCTTTTGAAGAGTATCCTTGATCATTTTCTGGGATGCACATAACCGATCAAGAGTCATTAAGATCCTTTGATAAATCTGCCCAATGGAAAGGGAAAGGGAATTCACTGTTCTCGTAGGTAGTACATTGTGCTGTTGGAAAGACTTTCTAGAATGGAGGATAAAAATCCTTGCTTTAGATTTGGATCATTTGCACCATTGAGCATGTAGAAAAGTTTAGACATCTTCTTGTAATGTTTCGTCAAATCTTTTCGGAGGAGGGAACAATACTTCATTTTAAAGAAATCATCTCGATTGGCATCTTCAAAGTCATGTACTGTGCCAATAAATTCAGAATGAATTTTCTGGAGAACATAAGTGATAGACTCGGATCGGATAAATTGAAGTTTGGTATATTCATCCAGATGAGTGAACCAATCTTTAATTCTTCCAACAAATCTGCACTGAAATTCATGAAAGATGGATTCCATGCTTGTTACTGTGGCTGGACGAGTTCTAGCCTTGAGCTCAAGCCAAGCATAAAACTCTTGCAGACGATAACGCCATTGTTCAGGGGGAATATCTTCATCAAGATGGTCCTGGTAGCGTGCTTCAGAGCTAAACTTCTTTTTTGCTTTTCGTCTCCGGCGACGGAGATCTTCATCATCAAGCTCATTCTGAATGGACGCCTGATAGTAATCATCACAATCACAAAGATCAAAATAGCAATGGTTATCTCGTTTAAAGGCATAAATGGGACGGCCATCAGTATTGAAAGCTGCGATAGGGATATTGTCCTCTTGTGGAAAAGAAGTGTTTGGTTGGATCATGAACTGTGGTGAAAATATTGGGGCTGTGGTGGATTCTGTTGGATCCCGTTTATCTCGCGGAGAGACAAATTGGGTTTCTACCATGCCATTTGGCTTTTTGACAAAAATAGGACTAGAAGACTGGATGGGCTGCTTTTGTTCATGGAGTATCTCGTAACTTGTAAGCCAAGATTTGGGGAATCTGAACACAGGTTGGTACCTGGTTAGAATCCGTACTGATGACAAGAGCATCATTAGAAGCAGGAAGTGAGATGTCTGTAGCATGATTTTGAACTCTATAGATCATCTGGTAATGGAGGGTAGCTACTTCGGTAGTCTTGACTTGATCAGTTCCAGTGATTTGGATCTGGACTTTGAGATTATCCAATATATGAGAATCATCTAATCTCATATTAAAATTTGGATAGAAAGTGAACATGACAGTTCCAGCATTAAGTGAAGTTTGTACAGTACCAATAACAGCCTGAGAATATTCAAGATATTTGGTGTCCAGAAGAGCGATTCGGGCAAAGATAGGAAGACCTTTGCGTCCATGATAGGTAACCGCAATTCTGACAGCTCCGAAATGGAGATGAGATAATCCTTGACGAGTCCAGTGAGGAATAGACTCAGCAGGAATATCTAAAGGTACAAATTGTTCTTGTCCAGTAGCTTTTATGGGATGCTGCTGGAAAGAGGAAGACTGCACATATTCTTTCACATGGGATTTAGGAGGTTTAATGAGTGTTTTGATGTTGGAAAGGACAGTAGATCTGGATGATTTAGTGAAGGCATCATATGGGTTGAGAAAGGGTAAATGAGAGTCTTGTATTTTTTGATTTTCATCAAGAAAATTTAATTCATACAAGTAATCAAGCTTTTGTACTGTAGAAGGTGAAAGTGAAAAAGAAGATCTAGAGAAGGAAGATGATCTGGATAATGAAATTGAAGTTGAAGGTTTAGACATGGTAAAGGGATTCTCTTCTCATTAGAATACCTTAATCATGAATCTATGGTTCTGATACCAAATGCCCCCAGGATTATGAAACACATCAAGACTGACTATGTTGGATACCAGGTATGACTGTCCAATAACAACGGCACTTCCTGACCTCAACTGTGGACTATCCTCCATATCCAACTTTTCATGTTAGTTGCCTGTTTAATGTCTTCGTCTTATATACTTAATCCTTCAATACTCAAATTTTATCTTCTTAAAGTTCTACTTTGGTTGATTGCATGATTTTGCTTATTAAATTTTGCAAAGGAAACATATTGTTGTCTATATTGAATTTGGAACACTTTCATTTGTATAAATATGCTTATTTTATACACGGATTAGATTTTTCATTTGTACTAGTTTGGTCTATTTGTTCAAATACTGATTAATAAGTAGTTTAGTTTCAGCCATATGCTTACTTGGAATATTATGTGAACTTAGTTATGTAATATTGTGGTTGGTAACAATAGGGATTAGATTTCAATAATTGTTTTTAACATGCTCAGCCAACATGTTCCTTAAATTGCTTCTTATGCAGGCAAAGTATTTGGGTAGGAAGCTTACGTATCCTGAATTATTTATGCATACTCACACAAAGAAGTATGATGGATAGACATTCGTCAATATCCGTTGCAGACAACTCAATGTATGTAAATTTTATACACTATTATTAATTATTTTAAAAAATTATAGCTAATTAATTGTAATTATTGTAATGGCAGGAGCAAATACAAGATATTCTCACTCAACAGCGGCAGAACTCTGAAAGTGTTGATGAGAGTCGTGTATTTCTCGAAGCAGTTGGTGGTAAGAATAATCGTGGAATGATTTTTGGTTTAGGGTCAATTGCAAACACTTGCCATTCAAAATCCTCTGCATCATCCATTCCTGCATGTAGTAAGCGGTGTGAGTCTTCTCATAGAGTTGTTCAGTTAGAGACCACAGTCGCTATGTTGATGGATTCTTTAACGCAGTTAAAGAATCGAGTTGCAGATTTGGAAACACATCGTGATCTGCAGCCAGATCGGCCTCCTTCACCTCCACCTATGTAGCATTTTTAATATGTCGTTATTTGTATTGAATTTATATTGTGTTTGTGACCGTTTCACCAGTTTTTACTTTACAGTGATGTTATATTAAATTTACTTTTGTGATGTTTTTTCGGATTTTTATTTTATAATAGTATAATATATTTTCATAATTTTAATTATTGTGTATTACAATTTGTATACGAGATTATATTATCGATAAGCATATATTATTAATAGATGCAGGATTTGAATTATATTAATTTAAAAAATATTTTTTTTTCACTATTGTAAATAGCAACGGAAATTTTCGGTGCTATATTTAGCAACGAAAATTTATTTCCGTTGCTAGTTGTATTATATTTATTTAAAAATATAATTCTTATACTGTTAAAAATAGCAACGAAATTTATTTTCCGTTGCTAAACGGAAAACCTTTTCCATTGCTAAAAATAGTAATAGAAATGCTTTTTCGTTGCTATGTTAATTATAAATATTTTAATAAAATACGAAAAATAGCAACGAAATATGTATTCTATTGCTAAAAATAGCAACGGCATTAGTTTTCTGTTGCTAATTTTAGCAACGGAATATTAATTCCGTTGCTAAATTTAGCAACGTAATACGTTTTTCGTTGCTATTTTTAGCAACAGAATACTTATTCCGTTACTATTTTTAGCAACCGAAATTTTTCCGTTGCTATTTCGGTTGCTATATTTAGCAACTGACACAATTTCCGTAAATTTAGCAACAGAAGTCAATTTCGTTACTAAATTTAGCATCGGTCAAAATAGCAACGGATTTTTTCGTTTCTATTTTCCGTTGCTAATTTTCATTAGCAACAAAAAAATAGCAAATTCGGTTGCTATTTTTCGTTGCTATTTTTTAATTTTCTTGTAGTGATATGTGTATGTACATAATGCATGCGAAAAATATGCATGTGAGATACATGCAAAGGATATGCCCACAAAATACATGAAAATAAAGGATTATAAAAAATGAAGTTTAGAGGGTTATGTATGCAAAAGTATGTATAAATTATGCTCGCTAAAGATCTTGTGCCAAAAGACATGCACCAAGAATTATACATGTAAAACTATTTATAAGAATGTTTGATACAGTTACGTTTAAAAATATTTGTAGAAAGCATATGTACAAAGAATATTGCTGGGAGTATATGCAAAGTATAACTTTAGTGAGTAGTGATAAGAAATACCCCAAGGTTGTGAAATGATTGCAACCTATTAGGTACCCCAAACTCGAGTTTCTGTCTGCCTTTGAGCGCACTGAATGAACCACATTCTCAACTGATTTAATCTCACCCATTGAATTCAAGAGTCATTCCCAATGAAGTGCAAGAAGATAAATATGTAGACATCAAGTTTTACTAGACCAACATGTAAATACAAGGCATACCATGCAATCACTGTGTGTATGTGCAAATGGCCAAAACAGAGTTTTTCATCATTTGAAAGCAAATTCTAGATGCAACGTTGTGGATAAAACTCAACTCGAATGCATAAATGCAGTCATGGCTTCCCGCTTAAAGCTCAAGAAACACCATACGCCTCTTCCTACGTACCAAACCTTATTAGAAGGTCATCTACGCTAATTAGATAAGACCAAACCAAGAATCAAGAGGTCTTACTTTGGTTGTAACGTTAGGTTTAGGTAGATGGCTATCGAAGGAGAATCGGGTCGCTAGAGAAGAATGACCGCGCTATTTACTCGACTGATGGAAGGACCATTCTCAACCCCAATTGCATATTGTCCAAGTGTTTTTGAATTTGAACTTTGTAATACTTTAACTCATTATGCTCATCAAAAGATAACCACTCAAACTCATAAAGGGGTACTTTCCTTCTTGTCTTTTTTTTATTTTTTTATTCTTTCGTTTTTTTTTCTTTTTTTCTTATTTTTTTTAAGCTTGTCTCTAATTACACAAAGAGTTTATTAATGATTAGACCCTTTCATGAAGTATAAACCTATTCTTATCAGGGCAATTTTTAATAGCCTAAGAAAATTGTCAATGATTAAAACTCTTTTTCCGAATTGTAAACCCATCCTTATCAAGGCGATTTTTAACATCCTCGAAAAATTGTCAGTGATTGAAACTCTTTTCCCCAAAGTGTAAACCATCCTTGCCAAGGCGATTTTTGACAGCCCTGTAGACATCGGGTCCCAAGGCGGTCCAAGATCAGGATTACCCAATGATGAAATAGAAGACCAATTTTCGGCAACAAAGGTGAGAATCGATCGTTCCTTGTCAAAAGATGTGTTTTTCGGAAAATAATTAAAATAAATATTTTTGGGGAAATTAAAATTAAGATGGAGTAAAAAATATATTAATTTTGCGTCAAAATTTAAAAAAAAAAAAAATCGCGAAGGCCGCCTGCGCGGCAGGCTGCCCCAGCGCGCAGGGGCGCCTGCGCGCGAGGCGAGGGGCCTCGCGCGAGGACCCTGCGCGCGAGGCAAGGGGCCTCGCGCGAGGCGAGGGGCGCCGCGCGCCCCCCCTGCACGCGAGGCAAGCTGCCTCGCGCGCAGCCCCTGCGCGCGAGGCAGCTGCCTGCTGCGCGCGGTGCGGGGGCACCACGCGCGCAGCAGGCTACCGCGCGCGCCCTCGCCTTTCTCCGCGCGACCTGTCGCTTGTTCCCTTTTTTCCGTTTTTTTTTTCAGTCTGATTTTCTTCAGTCTTTCACCATTTCATGCTTTTTTGGGTGAAACAAAAATAAAAGCTATTTTGTGCCTTCCTATTTTTGGCCAAGGCAAGTTTAAATGAGGTTTTTTCCCTCATTTTGGGGGAGGGGAGTTTTTTTTTTTGAAAAAAAAAGGATCCTTTGGCTTTTCTCTCTATTTTCTTGGCTCCAACAGCTGGTTCTTCAAGCTTCTTTTTCTTCAAAAATTTTCTTAACTTCTTTTTCTCTTTCTCAAGTTTTAGTCTTTGATTTGATCTTCAAAAATACACAATCCATTTTATTGAGTGATTTGGGCTTGGAAAATTAATTTCCTTTTGCTCAAATCATCCACCAAAATATTTTCATCAAAATATTTTCATGATATTATTTCAAAATATTAATTTCTACATTTTCTTCAAGTGTTTATCACCACAAATCCGACAAGGAAAATCGATCGGGACACCGTTTCGCCAATCTAAAAATTCTGAGGGTAAACATTCCTGGACTTGTTCTCTTTTATTTTTCTTGTACATTATTTATTGTTGTTAAAATTATTTTTGTTACTATTATCATGTCTATTATTTACTTTTAGCATTTTAATGTGTTAATATACTTATTATTATTATTACTATTATTATTATTATTATTTTGTAGTCTAATTTGTGTTTCCCTTTTTATTAGCTTTATTCTTGGTATTTGCCGTTATCTTCTTTCTTTCCTTCTTATTATTATTATTATTATTATTATTATTATTACTATGTCGTTTCCTCATTTGCATTAGTATATATATTGTTATTGTTTGCATTATCACCATCCTATTATCACTATTATTACTATTATAGTGGTTGTTATTAACTTATTTTCCGTTTTCTATATCCATTATTATTATTATTATTATTATTATTATTATTATTATTATTATTATTATTATTATTATTATTATTATTATTATTATTATTATTATCATTATCATATGGTTTTATTGTGATTATTATGTCTACTATTTATCTTATTTATTGTTGTATTGTTATTTACTGTTGATAATTTGATTTATTTTGTTGCATTGCTATCATTGTTATTATTATTATATTTATTATTTGTTTGATTAATTCACTTTGAATATTTACTAATATTTTGATATTAATTTTTGTATGAGTTTAACTTGAATCGAGTTGTTTGGGTGTCGCCCCGACTCCCCGGATGGGCCGCGACTCCCCGGCCGCGACACGTAGGCGGACACTCCGGTTTGGTGAGATCTTTTTTAACCCTCTCTTTATGTGTTACGTATTTATTTATAAATATTTATTTTATTTGTGTACGCGTGCGATAAAAATTCACAAAAATATCTCCATAATTAAATTAGAATTTTCAATAATAAAATTGGGACCAATGTCCCTTATTTTAGCCCAACCATAAAAACATCACAACTAAAATGAAGAGTCAATTTTCAATAAAATGGGATCATTCATCCTGGTTTTCTCCAGACAAACCAAAACGACTCTTCAAACCCTCTTTAAATTAAAACGAAGGAACCAATGTTCCTAATTTTCGAACAAGTGCGAAGGAACCAATGTTCCTTAAATAATGCCCCGATTTATGTATGGCCTTTTATCTTGATCTTGCGTGAGTGTTTAAAGTTATGTACATTATTTTCCTTTGGGCCCTTGTAATTAATTTTTGGGGCAACATTATTTATCTTTTGGGGATTGTATTCCGTCCCACTTACATCTTTAACCTCCTTTTATTGGGGTTGTATTCTGCCCCTATTTCTATTGTAATTGCGTGCTTGCGTGTTTACCGCTTTCATTTATCGCTTTTTCTATCTATTGCTTTATCGCTTTTATTTACTTCCTTCACGTGCTTGAAATGCGCTTTTACTTTTAATGCATCGCTCGTGTGAGATGAGAGATATAATTTTAAGAATTTAAAAACCCATTTATAATTAACCAAAGCATAAATAAGAGGGAAGTTCCGGACACCATATCTCTTGTTTAGACCAATAGAGGTGAGAAACCTTTTCCCAATTTCTTGCAAATTGGGTGGCGACTCCAAATACCTCAAAGGTGCCTTTAGGCGTCAATAGGCTAGGTTATTCTCCCCAATGTTCTATTGAGAGGAGCATACCGATGATGTCTCATGGCGCCCATGATCAATAGACGCGAACCTTCATACCTCGAATCCTAAAGCGGATCCAAAGCGAGGGCCCTTGCTGGGTTGTTTCGGGTTCGGCGTGCGTCACAAGCCCAAAGAATTATCAATGATTGGAACCCTTTTCCCCAAAGTGTAGACTATCCTTGTCAAGGCGATTTTGATAGCCCGAGGGAATGTCGTAATGTGCATCCATCCTTACTAGAGCGGCCATTCTTCTAAGGGGAAGCCAAAATCATTTTAGGCAAAGGGTAGTTTTAACATGTGTAACAATAAAATCGGTACGCATTTAGCATACCAGAATAAAGGCTCAACGGACTAGCAAGCGATTGCAAAATAAGGGTAGGAAATGGTCATTTAGACAGCTATACAAAGAAATGGTTGCCTAAATTATTTTCTAGATTCAACCTTATCCGGGGATCGCTTTGACGGGTAATCAGAAAGGTTCTAGTGCTCTTAGTGAGTTTTCATCTAATCCCCTAATTGCAGCTAGTTTTTTCAGTTTATTTCCAAAATGGGCCAAAAGTGCTCTGAACTTAGAAATTACATGGTATGGTCAAATATTTTCACATGATCCAGCTCTCAAAGATCAAACATATCTACCCCTTACTTAATTCAAAACGGAATGAAACGCAGATTTCTAGAGATAAGATCAAAGCAATTCATAGTTGAGAACCACTTAGGTAGAGTCAGACTCTGAATCAAAGGTACCTTAATAAGGTGCAAACATGCCAGCATTTTAGGATACAACTTAACACAAAAAAGTTTTACCCTCTCAAAATTTATATGCACAAAAATCGTGTAGGCATACAAAGAAATTTTTTTTAAATTTTTTTTTGGTAAAATATGTGCAAACTATGTGTTAAAAATCATATACATGGAATGGTACATGTAATAGTGTCGTGCATATTAGTAATGCGTGTTAGGAATTATATGTGCAAAGCATGTGTAAAAACAAATTGTATAAAAACGTGTACATGAAATATGTGCAATGACGTGCGTGCGTGACACACCTACAAGAAAGTATAAGTAAGTGTGCAAACACTGCGTGACAAATGATATGCATACACAAATTCACAGTGTACATGCAAGCAATATACAATAAGGGTATAAGTACAAAATATGGCACAACATGAGAATGGATGTTCAAGGTACATGGTACATGTGCACATGGTACGATTTAGACATGATAGAGATACGTGCATAATGTAAGATGAAGATGACCTGGCATGATAATGTGCACTAATGAGTCGTGAGGAATGGCAAAACTTGCATACAAAAAAATGCAAAATATATACAAATAATGCACATAGCGTGGGACACATTATAAGAATGATTATGTACAGTGAGCGGCTTATGTGTGCGACACCAAACATGGGATCAAAGTGATTGGAAAAAATGAATGACATCTACAAAGTATGTGTATTTACATGGTATGCAAATGCGAGACATGCACTGGTATATACAATGACTAACATACGCAATGCATGTGCATGGCATGACTCATGCATGATAAAGCATGTTCATGATATGGCGCAAAATGTGAAAGGTGCAAGGTGTCACGATGTGTATAATGGCAGCCTAGTGATGTATGCTAACGCAACGGTATCTGTATGCACCAGCACGCGATGTTTATTTACATATGCAATGTGAGCATATTGATATGTATATGCTATGACACATGATGAATGTTATTATTATTTTTTATTTTTTTTCTTTTTGATTGATTTTTTTTAGATGTCATGGTGGTAGTATGTCTGTGCCTGCTATGACGCAAGTTAATATGTACGTTCGGTAATGCATGCTGTATGTACTGATTATGGTGCACGATGGATGTTATGGGTGTCGTAATGTTAGTATATATGCGTTGCAACAAGTACTGTTGTGTACATGCATGACAAATACATGTTATATTTATATTCACAAATTATGATACAGGCAATTTTATATACAAAGTGCACAGGCTCTATTATTGTATATGAGACAAAATGCACATGCTTTATTTACGATTGTAGTTCATGAAAAATGCGCGAACACAAATACACACATACCAGAAAAAAACTCTTCCCAAACATTTTTCTCACACCGGAGGTCGTGCGGTCTCTTTCCTAGGTGAGGTTGACCCATGGGTTAACGGGGAACCCAATGGTCGCGTACATTGTGCTGAGAAAACCAACAGCACAAACTTTAATTAATAAAAAGCGCATGCAGATGAATTTTTGGCCACCATGTATTTAAATAATCCGAATAAATCGAATCACGCCCCTTGGGGTATGAAACCCTTTAATGAACGAACACCTAAATTTATTTGGATTTATTCAATACATGAAAACCCACTCCAAAAGCGATGTATTACGGCACATGCCCCCTAGGGGAAGTATCTATTTCCATTACATGAGTTTTGGTCAAAAGTGATGATATTTTAGGGTTACCCAAGCATGATCCCTACCAACGGGTCTAGCTCGTCATGAGCATAGCGACCGGTCGGGTCATCATTTAATATACCATGATGGCACGAGACTTGGGCTGATGATTATCCCAAACACTTCTCTAAAATGAGTGAAAGTAGGATCGTGTTTTAGGAACGCACCGGGGTATATAATGGACCAACCTAGCATAATTCTAAGGCTCTAGTGAAATGCAATGCAATCTTTCGAAAAGAGATAATATTTCTTGATCCTAAACCCAATTACATTAGATTAACCAAAAGTACTTTTGGAGCAAAATCTCATAATGTCCCCAGTGGAGTCGCCACTGTGATGCGCCCGAACCCCTCTCGACATCCGGGTCATCCTCGGAAGTCCGCTTTTAGGAACCGAGATCGGATGGAGGTTCGTTAAAACTCATGAAAACTGATTGCTTCGCAATGGACAGGAATTTACCCGATTCCATTATTGGCAATCAACTTACGAGAGCTTTTATTGGGTATCATAAGGCAGGTATCACGGAGTCACCACCCAATAAAACATTGGGAAATAAATTCTAACCTTATGAGGCCAAAACCAGAGAGAGTTCGGGACCTCACTCTTATTCATACTTTTGGTTAATGTTATGTGAATGAATTTTTAGGGTCAATTATTTTATCTCTTTTCTCACACGATTTATGCAAGTAAACTTAAAACGCACTACAATCATTCAAGAGCAATAAATAAAAACTGTAAAGAAAACGGTAAATAAAGCGATAAAAGAAAGTAATAAACACGCTAAGCACACAATCAAAAGAAAAATTGGGGCGGAGTACAACCCCATTAAAAAGGATTAAAAGTATAAATTGAGATGGAATACAATCCCTAAATGGAAATTAAATAATGTTGCCCCACAATTAATGACAAGGGCCCAAAAGAAAATACATGAATGTAAATTTAAAATAAGCAAATAAGGTCAAACACAAGGAAAGCATACATAAATCGGGACATTTGTTCGGTTTCAGGAACATTGACTCATTCGCACTTATTTGAGGGTTTTGGAACATTGGTTACTTCGTTTTTATTTAAAGAGGGTTCGAAGAGTTGTTTTGATCATTGGATTAAAAACCGGGATGAGTGATCCCATTTTTTGGAGAGAATTTAACTCTTCGTTTTATTGTGACATTTTTCATTCCTTGGCTAAAGCGAGGGACATTGGTCCCAATTTTATTAGTAAAAATTCCGATTTAATTATAAAAATATTTTTGTGATTTTTTTTATCTCACGCGTGCATAAATAAAATAATTATTTGCAAACAAGTACAACAAAAAGGAGGAAAATAAGAGAGGTCTCACCAGACAATGCGGTCTCTTATGCGACGTGACCCCCCTCGTGGTCACAGGAACGCTCACGCGAGGCAAATTACAATTATATCCCGACACAAGAAAAACAATGGTAAAAACATTAGTGATAGTTCTAACATTAAACACATACACATAAAGATGAGAGAAAAATAAAGAAAAATTAATCATGCAAGAATGTAATAATAATAACCATGACGATGACCCCTATAATAATAAATAATAATAATAATAATAATAATAATAATAATAATAAATAAACATAAAATGATAAAAATAAATAAATAAAATAATAACAATAATAATAATAATAATAAATAATATTAATAAAACAACTAGCAATATCAATGACAATAATTAACAATAATAGCTCTAATGCAATATAATAATGATAACATGAACAACAATAATAATAATTACACAATTACAATAATAATAATAATAATAATAATAATAATAATAATAACAACAACAACAACAACAACAACAACAACAACAACAACAATGACAATCACAGTAACAATAATAATATATATGATAACTCAACAAATATAATAATAATAATAATAATACTAATAATATAAAATAATAACAATAATAATAAAATGCAATAATAATAATAATAATAATAATAATCATCATCATCATAATGACAAAACCATATTAACATACACCAATAATAGTAATAATATTAATAATAACGCAACTAATAATATTAATAATAATAATATAAAATTAACAATCATAATAATAATAGCAATTGCACAATAATAATAATAATAATCATAATAATAAAAAATAAATAAACATAAGATAATAATAAATAAATAAAATGATAACAATGATAGTAAAGATAATAATAACATAACATAGTAATAATAATAATAATAATAATAATAATAATAATAACATAATAAAATAAACATAAAGTAAATAATACTCACCATAATAATAACATAAAATAATAATAATAAAACTAACAATAATAATAATGATAATAACAATAAAAATATAACACAACAATAATAGTCACAATAATAATCATAACAATAACATCAACACAACAATAATAATAATGATAATTATTACACAATAATAATAATAATAATAATAATAATAATAATAATAATATAGCAAAATGAACATAATCTAAATAATACTAACAATACTAATAACATAAAATAATAATATTAACAATAATAACAATAGTAATACAATAATGCTAATAATAAATAAATTGAATAATAATAATAATAATAATAATAATCATAAAAACAGAATAATACTAATACTACAACAATATAATAATAATAACCATGATAATATTAATTATAACAATAAAAATAATAACATTAATAATAATAATAATAATAATAATAATAATAATAATAATAATAATAATAATATAAATTAATAATAATTAATATTAATAACAATAATATAAAATAACAACAACAACAACAACAACAACAATAATAATAATAATAATAATAATAATAATAATAATAATAATAATATAAAATAATTAAAAAATTCACCGGATTTTCCTCGCCGGTGCTGTTGTTGAAGACACCGCCTCCACCACAAGCTTCGACTGGTCGCCGGAATCTCGTCGCCGTCGGTCACGTGCCGGAAGGAAGTTGGGGTTGGCCGAAAAATGGCCTAGAACGTCGCGGCTCCTCCCTCTCCGATCTGCTTCCCTCTGGCGAGTTTGGCTGATCGGTGGCCACCACCTGGTTCGTCCTGGTCTGCTCGTTCTTTCGGTGGGGCGCGTGTGGCGATCGGGCGCCGTGGCTGGCCGACGACGCCCCCGCCTTCTTCCATCTCTTTCTCTCTTTTTCGGCGCTGCTTCCTTCGGTTTCTCGTTTTGCTGGTCCTCTTTGTTCCCTTCTTCCTTTATTTCTTCTTTCCTTTCATATTTCTCTCTTTGGTTCCCTTTTCCTTTTCTATTTGCTTTTCATTCTTTTTGGCCACTGTCCCCTCTTTTTCTTCTTATTTCCTTTTCTTTATTTTTATTTGGTTTTCTTCTCTCTATTTTGCTCTCTGTTCTTCAGCCCCTTTGATTTGCTCCATCATTTTCCTTTTATACCCCCTAATTAGGGTTTTCTCCATATTTTATTTATTATTTTTTACTTTTTACTTAAATTATCACACACATTTAATTAATTAAACACTCCATTAATTAAATACTCCATATTTTCCTTTGCTTTCAATTTTAATTATCCTATAATATTAACTAATTAATTAACTACTTAATTTTTAATTTTATATACATATGTATATTTTTGTATTTTTAAGTTTTTATATATTTTTTTCGGAGAAATTATCAAGGAACCTAGAGAGCCAGAATTGCCATTTTGTTTTAAGATGTTACCCTTGACTCAGGACCCGGTGTCTACAGATGGCCTCCACCGTGGGCTGACCTCATTCCCCATGATTCTGGCTAAGACAATTCTGGGCTTGGATTCTATCTGTGCCGGCCCTTTTGCTGCCCTCACCGGGAGCCCCTTTTTATCCAGGTACATCATTGTTTTTTTTAAAAAGGTAGTACGTCCCTTGTGGATTTTCACATTAGCTTTTCTTAGGGGGAAATGTGTCCTTTCAAATTTTCGCATAACCCTATGCCTTACTTTTGCCTGGAGTGGATCTTACCCATTCCAGCGGCTCTTCTTTTTGCCCTTTTTTCTTCCCTTTCTTTTTCATTATTTTTTTTATTATTTTTCCTATCTTCTAGGTATGGCTGCAAGAAAAGCTGAGGCTGTTATAAGAGCTCCCTCCCAGGGTGATCGGCCAGTATTCATTGAGGCATTTTGTGATGCGCGACGAACCTCAGGGCACCCCGAAGACCCGCTTTTAGGGTAATCGGGATGAGGTTCATTAAAACTTGTAAGGTATTTACAAGTGCGTCTATATTAGGCAACAAGGAGGTGTCTTGGAGTCGCCACCCAATAGAACATTGGGAAGGGTCGTCTAGCCTCAACGAGTCTAAGACGGTGCATACATATCCATTTTGGGTAAGCCAAGAGGGTCTTGGAGATGCCAGCCCAGTAGAACATTGAGAAGACCCTCTAACCTCGTGGAACCTAGGATTACACAGCGCGTAATTATCCATTTTGGGCAAACCAGAGGAATCTTGGAGTCACCACCCAATAGAACATTGGGAAGGGTCGTCTAACCTCTGGTAGCCTAGGATTATGTTAATTAGGCCTTTTGGTGGGAAACAAGAGATATTTTGGAGATTCCATCCCAATGAATCACTGAGATGGACCTCTAACCTCATTGAGCCCAAGACCAGAGTGGGTTCGGGACTTCTCATTTATTTGTACCTTGATTAATATTATAATTAAGTTTTAATTTCATTATTTCATCAAATTTCCATACGATGCAATTAATTAAAGCGCCATCCATTCACATAGATAAAGCAATAAATTGACATAAAGTAAAATACGCAAAAATGAATTACAATAAAACTAGGGGTGGAATACAACCCCCATTATAAAATAATATGTAAATCATACAGAAAATGAGATATTCATTGAAATGAGGACATTGGTCCTGTCATACATATTTATTACAAATCAATTTTTGAGAAGTGTCGATTTTATTGGCTAAAGAAAATAGGACTTCGGTCCCCTGACTTTCGAAAAATCCCAAATTAATTACTTTAAAACATTTGGCCATTTTACTTTAATGGGATTAAACAATCTTTATGGTAAAATAAATAAAATAAAATAAAACAACATAAACAAGGGTAAAAAAGAGCCCGGATGGAAATCCTCAGATCGGCACAACCACCATCATTAACAACCCCAACTCATCCGAAATGGTCAGATAAAAGCTCACAGAAATAAACATGTCAGCGCCAAAATCAAAATAAAATAAAATAAAGAAAAACAAACTCACAAGAGGTTTTAAAGAAAATGAGTTAAAAGATAAAAGAAATAAAAAGAGTAAAAGATATAAGTTAAAAACATGAGAATTTGCCCAGGGACAGCCTTATGCATACCACCGATGGTGTCCCTAGTGTGACCGATGGACGGAGTGATGCATCATCTACGTCCCGTCTCTGAAATTAGGGACGGGCGTAGGTGACCACTTTGCCCGTCGGTCACCCCCGATTTCAGAAAATAAAACTTCGAAATTTCACTTGAAATTCTTTGTCAAATAAAAAAATAAAAAAATCAAAAATCAAAAATCAAAACAATTAATATAAGTTAATTAAATTACACAAATATTAATCCAGAATGTTTACCCTCGGATTTTACCTTCTGGGTGGATATCAAATGACTTCGGTCCCACACGCTTCACAAGGATCGAATAAAAATAGATCAAGAAAAGAAAATTTATGTTTTTCTTTCTTGAAAATTTGACAGCAATTCAAATATTGGAATTAGCCGGGTAGATGGAAACGAACAAAATTTCGTTACCTCAAATTAGCTTAATTCACAAGTGAAAATTGAGAAAAGAATAGATAGGTTGAAAGAATTTTTCGTAGAAGAAAAATCAACTAAAAAAAGATTCTTGAGAAACAAAACTATTAAATTTAGATTTTGATAAACTACATAAAAAGATTTTCCTTTTAAAATTTGCTAACCCCCATATCTTAAATTAGTCCATTATTTGTAGAGTTTTTCAAGATAATTTGGGATAAACATCAGTATAAAGTTTGAATTTTGAAAAGGATTTTTGAAATTCAATTTTTAGATAAATTTAGTGACCTAATCCCATCCAAATTCGGAGGATCTTTTGTTCTTTTGATAAAGTTCACCAAAATCCGGCATTATCTGATCTGATCAGGTACCGACGGCTGTCCCAAGATTACCAACGGGCATCGGTAATAAGGGCACGCGTGGTAATCTGGACAAACAGACGGACACAGGGTCGAGGCTAGGGACGGCCGTCTCTATGCGGACACGTGTTTGTCTCTTGTATTACAAACGACCGTCTCTACAATATAAGAGATGGCCCGCCTATACAAGCGACGACCCGTCTCTCCATGCTAGAGACAGGGAACACGAAATAGCGACGGGTGTCCCAACTTCGACGGGTATTCCGTCTGTGAGGCAAAACAACAATTTTCTAGCCTAATTTTCCAAACTCCTTCAAATCCTAACGCTATAGAGAGAGATTTTAATCCTTGTGAAATCAAAAGATGAAAATCTCCGAATTCCATCCATTTATCCGAAAACAGACACTTGATCTCTTCATCGGGTAACTCTGATCTGGACCGCCTCAAGACCCGGTGTCTACAGTTGCCCCCAATTTTGGGAAAACTAGCGCACTAGTGCCTAGATGAGCCAAAATTCAGAGAAGAAAGGAAGAGATGCATACCTGAGGCATCCCTTACCTTTTTGCTGTGTGGAATGTTGCGACTTATTGCTGTTGAGCCGTAGCGCTATCAGACTGTGGCTCGTTTGTAACCCTTTTTATCGCATTATCCCGCTCGCCTTCGGTCGGCTTGCACGGCGTGAGGTGAAATGTTGTCTAATTGCATCCTCTGTTGCGATCTGTTATATCGCTGTCCCCCGCTAACCTCATCTCGGTGTGCACGGTGGCTGGTCTGTCCCGCTAGCCTCATTTCGGCCTGCGCGGTGTGAGGTGAAGTGTTGTCTAACTGCATCCTCTATTGCGATCTGTTCTATCGCTGTCCCCCGCTAACCTCATCTCGATCTGCACGGCAGCTGGTTTGTCCCGCTAGCCTCATCTCGGCTTGCACGGTGTGAGGTGAAGTGTTGTCTAACTGCATCCTCTTTGTGAGATGCAGTGTTCTCTAACTGCAATCCCGGTTCGCGATCTATTTTATCGCTGGTGATGGAACGTTCTGTCTTAGTAGCCGCTTTTGGGCTCGCCTAGCATAATCTTGGTCACCTCATGTCGGTCTGCAAGGTATGATTCTGATTTGCTGATCCCCATCCGATCTGCAATATAGAGTTGGTTGAATGTAATCTGGAAGGGCGTAGTGTTTGATCTGTTTATCTTTCCTTTTGATTGTTGGTCATTTTTGGATTGGTGTAAAATCATGTTCCTGTATTGTAAAAGATTCTTGTTAATTTTTGCACAAATTAACTTAACTGGTAGATTTATGAACATTTTCATGTTGCCATTTATTATTTATTATCCTTTTTATTATATGATCAATTGTCTCTTTAGGAAAAAGTCAAGTAATAAAACGATAAAGAAATAACATTTAAATTTAACCACGGTTAACCATAAATGTTTTCTACTAAAAGGATAAATTTTGCACAATATACAATGTGATTACAATAATGAGAATATACACAGAGTCAACAAAACTCCCTGAACAGCCTATAATGGCGGATAATCTGAGGGCTCCTCCTCCGGATCATCATCGTCATCTGACAGATGAACTGGATGGCCTCGTGATGAAGAAGTAGAGGGTCCTGCGCCTGAAGCAAATGGTTGACTAGGAGGGGCTGATGGTCCGGGCTACTGAGTGGCTAAGGCTCTGGCCTGTTGCCGGTATCTGGGAGGTACGACCATCGGTATAGACAACGGCTGCACTCGCGCTGGGTCTTGCTGCTGGAACTGGACCTGAGCATACCCATCGAGGAAAGGTTGTGCGCATACCGTCATGAACTACAATGTATCGGTAATGAGCCCCCTAGCTCTCTGAAAGCCTCACCCAGTCGAAGGGTCTGATCCGTGGAGGTGGTCCTCATATGCCCTAACCTATCCTTTGTCTGCTCTCTAAACTCCCGAATGGACTGGGCAATAGGGGGTATGGCACCGTCCAGAACCTGGATCCTAAACCTGAGGGCCTCAACCGACTCATCCACCATCTGTAAAGCTACGTCCGTCCTCTGGATAGCCTCATCCTGGGAGGCCCTTATCTCCTGCCTCAACTGGCCCGCAAGTCTCTCCTGCTCCTGCCTCAAACAATCAATGAGCCTCCCCTGCTCCTGTATGATACCCTGCTGCTAATCCATCCGTTCTATCATGACCCTATCTCGCTCCTGAGCTGCGCTAGAAGGGTCCTATCCCTCTTCTCCTGTCTGCGCTCGAAGGATACGAACATAGAAGCTAAAATCGCAGTGAAATCTGGCTGAGCTGGGTAAGTTGATGCTGCTGATGGAAGGGGGGCTGACTCTAGTGCCCGCTCTGGAGGTGGAGCAGTGGAAGTGGATGCCCCTGGGTCTCCTACTCGAGCATATGGGGAGAATCTCTCAGGTGTCCAACTGTCCGTTGCACCCTCGATGGCGGAGGAGGGGTAGGACTCTGTACCATCTGAACTGGGGGAGTACAAAATAAGTCGTCCATGGTGAACTCAATCCCCATGTAGGAAGGTGTATGAGGCTGCTCCCCCTTGGGCTACTACTGCGGAGGCTGACCCTCCTGATAGTCTGGGTGCTGGGGATGCTGGTCCTCCTGGTGCTGTGGGTGCTTGGGAGGCTGGTCATCCATCTGAGGCTGATCCTGAGGCTGCTCCTCTACTGCCTCTAGCCAGGGAAGGACAAACGCATGCCTGGTCTCGTGAATAGTGCGAAGTCTGTATGCCTCGGCCTGACCCTGTATTGGCACTACCATACCCATCGTGATGGCTGCCAGAGCATCTACATAAACTCTCTCATCTGGAGCATACCCAAAGATATCAGGACGGACACCCAAGCTCAAAAGTAGCCTAGTAATAACTCCACCAACATCCACCACAGGGGCTGTTCCCCTAGACACTCTTGCCAAATTAACCAAAATCTCATGACTAATGCTAAGCTGCTGACCTGCAACCATAGCCCATAAACTCCAAATCTCTGCGGCGTTGAGAGACCCCGAGTTACAATCTCATCCCAATAGGAGCTGGATAGAACTCTGTGAACATAGCGAAGAGCTTGTGACGTGAGTACTGTGCTCTTTGCCGTATCATGGTGCTACGGCACTCCCGGCAAGGCAATGGTCACCCAGTGATGGCGTCTGACCGCTCTATGGGGCACTATAACATCCTGCCCAAATGGAAGCCCCATAGCCTGTGCAAATCGCTGCTGGGTAATGCTGTGATGGTGGCCCTCGATCCAGAACTGTACGACTCCCTCCTCTGTGTCAGATCTCTGAAACCCCCCATACTGTAATGTAGCAAGGAACTGCCGAGCCATCTCTGGATGGATCTGGAAAGCCGGTGTCAGAAACTCAGTCCATCCTGCCCTCGCTATCAGGGTGTCGACCTCGTCCACCATCCCTAGGGCCTCGAGAAATGGCCTGGAGATGAAATGACTTGCTCGAAATTGCACCAGAGCCAGTATTCTGTACCTCTGTCTAGCCTTAGAACTCATCCAAGCCGGGGCCTAATGCTCAGGCTGATCCCGTGGAACATTTCGTCATGGTGGCATCCTGCAAAAAAAGTAAATAATTAGTTTAGCTTTGTAGTCACAAACGGACCTAATTTAGGAAATAAAAATTTGGGCTGCAATCCGGCAAGGATGTGCCCAAAAATAAAAAAAATAATAATAAAAAAATAAAAGAATTTGGGCATCATCCCAGCAAGGATGTACTTGACCTCCTGCATAAGAAAACAAAAAATACAAGGGACAGGCCTCAGGCCCCAAGCAACAGTGCAATATATTCACAAAAAAAAAATTAGGCATCATCCCGGCAAGGATGTGCCCCCATATTCATTTGATTTATTTTCTAATTCTTAGCACTGGGTCTAATGTGCAGTGTTCCTAGGGCCATGTCGGTGCATCTAACTAAACAACAATGTTCAGAAAGATATCGTGTTCTATGCATTTGTCATTAATTGTCCTCTTAATAGCACATTACTTAAAACATATTACTTATTCTATGTGTTAATTTATACATGCATTTAAAGCACAAAGAAAAGATTAACTAAACAATGTCATTTCAAATTCAACTAATAAAAATAAACCATGCGAAAACAGGTTGAGTTAGCCTATTTATGCATAAGATAAAATAAAATAGAGTAGAAGAGAGATTACATTTTACTTACATTAAATAAAGAATAAATAAAAATAAAATGAAGAAAGTTGCTTACTGACCTGAGAATTGCAGAAAAATGAGACCTGATGAAAATATAGAAAATATACTTCCTAATGTTCCTGACCACGCAAGGAACACTATGGTGCAATCAGTGTCGAAAATGGACTGAAATTGAAGAAAATGTGAGCAAAAAAGGAAGAAGAGGTGTCGGTTTGTGTAAGAAAACGAGAGGAGAAAAGAGACTGCCATTCCGTCGGCGCTCATCCTTATATAGATTTTACATATCGACGGGCTTTCCGTATTCAAGAGCGAGCAACGGGAATGCCGTCTGTCTTTCTGGATTCCGTTTTTAACCCTCATTAATTACGTAATTAATTTCTTTCGATGTTCGTGATGTAATAACAATGCTGCGCAGATCTGCCAAGCGGACAACTATAGACGGGCTTGTCGTCTAATGTGAGACACGGGAAGGCCGTCGGTTAAGTAATGCTATAAAGTTCACCATTTTCTTGGATTCCGTGCCTTTTCTTTCATTTTAGCTTTACAGCAGGTTCTTTTCTCCAGTTTTTTCCTTTTTTCTTCTTTATTTCCTTTAGTGATTTCGATTTTAGCCCCTAAAAAATGAATTCTCCTCTTCTTCACAAAATGTACCGTGTCTTAGACGATGCTCAAACTTGGGAATATAGCACTCTCGCCCCCCTTTCTGGGCTAAAATTCTTAAGAAGAGTCAAAATAGATTACAACCTTCTTTTAGCTGCGACCCACTTCTGGGACCCTTGCTTTCATGTTTTCAGATTTACCTATCAAGAAATGTGCCCCCTACTCGAGGAACTTGCTGCTATTATCGGGACTTGGTATCCTCCTAGTGCTTTGTCCTGCGTTCCTCGCTGTGGTTTGGTTCAAACTCGAGATGTAGCATTGGCTTTAAGCATTGCCCGTTCTGACACTGCCCGTCTAGTTCCTCAGGGCCCTACATTTGCGTTAGCACCCCTGATTGAAGCATTGGAAGAGTTCTTTGATGCTCCTCCATACCGCGTAAGTGTCATTTTTCTTTTCTGCCTGATGAAATATTTGATTGTGACGCCCGAGGAGTTGATTGGAGACTCTCGTCTGTTCGGGATCCTAGATGATTTTCACCGCGGGCTGACCCCTTTTCTGCTGACCCTTGTTGAGACCATTATAGGTCTTGATTATGTCCGTGCTGGGTCTTCTACTACTTTCTCTGGGAGCCCCTTATTATTCCAAGTAAGTCATTGTGTTAAAAGGTAGTGCGTCCCTTGTGGATTTTCACACTAGCTTTTCTTAGCGGGAAGAGCATCATTTTCGGATTTTCACACAACCCTATGCCTCACTTTTGCCTGAAGTGAACCCAATTCATTTCAGCGGCTTTTTCTTTGCCTTTTATCTTATCTTCTTTGGCTTTTACTCTTTCTTGTTTCCCTTTTTAGATATGGTTGCAAGAGAAGTTGAAGCTACTGTCAGAGTCACCTCCTAGGGTCATCAGCCAGTATTCAGCGAAGCATTTCCTTCCACGACAACGGCTGTACTCATTTGGGACCCCTGACGAAGGTATTACCCAATTCAGTGAAATATCCGATGAGGATATTAACTTCGTGCATGTTTGGCTTCCTTTATCCAGTGCAATTATTGATGGATCCTCGGGATGTATTCCCCTATGCAGGCTTCGTGAGGCCACTTTCTACAATACGGCCTGCTGTGCTCGTCAACTCGGGATGACTCAGGACATGGTGAGGCTCCCTTTATCCTTCAAGGCGGAGTTTTTTCTGTAGCTTGTGCCTCTCGCTATCATGAGCTCTGGTGCCAACTTCCATTAAAGACTGTCATACCTCCATTCGGGAGTCATTTGGCCGGCGAGAGTAGTGGTAGGGCATAGTTTAGCTTTGCATGCGTTTTGAGCAACATGTTTCTTTTTAAAGCAGAACTAGCTAACGATGTAAATGAATAAATCAAGTCTTATTTTACTTCACAAAATCATGTACATTTCAGTACGATTTTAACATACATGATCATTTTAGCACTAATTCAATTATGCAAAACTTCATTCATTCGTGGAACAAAGTTTTGATAGCATCAACTCCTGTTACCAATCAGCCCTCTCGGGTTTTCTTGATTGGATGTTTTCACTCGAGCCTCTAATTTTTGACCAGGATGCCTTTTTTCAGTTTTCACCCTGACGAGGCGCCCAATTGTAGCAAGGTGTGACGCGAGCCGAACCCCGTGGCCTCCCGAGGGCCCACTTTAGGACGATCGGGATGGAGTTCATTAAAACTTGTAAGGTATTTACAAGTGCGTTTATATTGGGCAACAAGGAGGTTTCTTGGAGTCCCCACCCAATAGAACATTGGGAAGGGTCGTCTAGCCTCAGCGAGCCTAAGACGGCGCATACATATCCATCTTGGGCAAGCCAGAGAGATCTTGGAGGTCTCAGCCTCTACTCCATGGAGCCTAGGATTTATAAATTTAAGTCTTTTGGTGGGACTCAAGAGGTGTCTTGGAAGTCCTAGACCTCTCGCCTCATTGAGCCCAAACACCAGAGTGAGTTCGGGACTTCTCATTTATTTATACCTTGATCAATATTATGATTAAGTTTTGAATTCATTGTTTCACCAACTTTCCACACGATGCATTTAATTAAGGCGCAATCATTCACGGCAAAAGCAATAAGTAAAGCATTATTAAAATAAACATTCTCAGAATAAATTATAATAAAACTAGGGGCGGAATACAACCCCTATTGTAAATAAAATACAAATCATGCATAAATCGGGGTATTTATTAATGATGAGGACATTGGTCCTCGCATGCATATTTATTATAAAACACTTTTGATGTGATGATTTTATTTTGGATAGAGAAAATTGAGACATTGGTCCCATTTTTATTTAGGAAAAATTCCAAATTAATTAATAAAAATGCTTTGTGATTTTTTCTCTAGCGCCTAAAATAAACAAATTTATAGGAAAATTACATAGCAAAATAAATGGAAAAGCAAAATGAATAAAATATCACAAATAAAGCAAATAAATACTTGATCTCAAACGAGCCTTCTGAATCTTCCCGTGTGCTCGCAAAAATGCCCAAGAAGGAAAATGAGATGTGACATAAAAATAAAACACAAATAGAATAATGTTAGTAATTGAATCAATTAAAATCAATTAAATATAAAATAAATGATAAAATAAAATAAAATGAGATAAAACGAAATGATATCAAAATAACAAATGAATTAACATGTTTACAATTTAAAATAAATGAGAAAATTTGTTATGAACAACAAATGGATTAAATGAGGTGATTGGAATAAAATATAACATGTTAATGAATTAATATGTAAAAATATGAACATGACAACAATAATGATGAAGATAATCAAATCAATGAATATATAAAATAATAAAGGAAAGAATAATAAAATAAATGAATTAAAGAATGACAAAAACAATTAAATGAACAACATGATTAATTAATGTAGTTACAATTAATATAAAACATTTACATGGCAAAATATCTATTAAAATGAATTTATTAATTACATGTTAGAAATAATGATGAGTTAAAATGAAATAAATTAATTACATGTTAAGAATTAAAAGAAAACAATATTTACATGTTAGACATGATAAGAAAATCAATATTTATATGAACAAAATAATATATTAACATATTAAATTAAAACAAATATAAAAGCAATGGAATAAATGAATAAGTAAATGAAAATAATAAAAATAATAATAATATACACGAATAAGAATAAAATCATACATAAACAAGTTAAATAAAACAAATCTGAAATAAAATAAATAAATAAATAAATGAAGTTAATAAAAATATACATGAATAAATTAACATGAACAAAAATAATAAAAAGAACAAGCCTGAAATATTTACTCTCAGAGTTTCGGATTCGATGAAGGTAAAATGATGATCTATTTCTTTATTCTTGATTTGCAATATTAGAGTGTAATAATAAAAATGTTGGAATTTCATTCCAAGAAAGAAATAAGATAAAAAATGATCAAAAATTGTTTAAGAACAAAGAATTGATTTCTTTGCCTAAAAAAATGATTTTGATTAAAAAAAAAAATTATTGATTACAATTAAAGAAAAAAAATGATTTGGTTTATATCAAAATAAAAATCAAATGGAAAAAATTAGATTTTGATAACAAACAATTACTTTATTTGTATCAAAATTAATTTTCCATCAGAAAGAGATTCAAAACAAAATCAATGTAAAAAATTTTATTGAACACAAATAAAAGGTTAAAAAAAAATTGAGAACTATTAATTGTTGTGTTTGTCTCCAAAAATTAATCAAACAACAAAAACTCCTAAATATATATTTAGAAGAAATTATGTTGGAAAAAAAAGAATTTTGTTCTTCTTTAGTAGGGAAAAAATCTGGAATTTTTTAGAGTTTGAGAGGAAGAAGAAGAGAAAAGATGAAGAGAAAAAACCCTAGCCAAAAATCCCCCTTTTAGGTTTTCATCTCATTCCTTTTATATGAAAAAATAGGAAAAAATAAAATAATTAAAGGGATAAAATTTAATTAAATCATATATTACCTATTTTAATTTTTAAAAATGGAAAAAATCCCTTAAAACCTTGAAAAAAGGGATAAAAAACTGATTTTTAGGTCCAAAAATCGAAAAAAAGGGATATCAGACCCTATAGCGACGGGCATGAGTAGGGACGCCCGTCGCTATATAGGGACGGGCGTCGGAGCGGTAGCCTCGCGCACGAAGCGCGCGCGCCAGCGCGATGGACGGTGCGTAGTGCGCGCAATTTTAGTGACGCGCATCATTGGCGACGCTACGCGTCGCCCTTGTGCGCGCAGCGCGCTGGGCGCCCGACACTCCCGATCCGACTTTTTTCTTTTTTTTAAATTGACTAAAAATACTATAATTTTAAGCCCCCATTTTTCAAAACTAAAATTTAAAATATTTTTTATTTTTTTATCTTTTCACTCTAAAATGCAAATTTGAAAAGAAGATCATCACTTTTAACCTTTTTTGCCTGTGGAAAGGCGTCTTATTATCATTGGGTAACTCTGATCTGGGCTGTCTCAAAACCCGGTGTCTACACAAGGCCGCCTTTTTTCGGTTTTCGACCCGCGGGGCTTTTATTCTCTTCTTTTGATTTTATTGTCTTTAGCCATGGAACCTCTTGAGTCTATCGACGTTGACCGGTTCCTTAAACTCATTGCCATCGCTATCTGATAAGATCGCTGCACCCTTTGACAGCAACCTCTTGAGGATGAATGGACCTTACCACGTGGGCCTGAACTTCCCCCTTATGTCCGGCGCACCTGGTCTCATTTGTTTGAATACCAAGTCTCCCTCTTTCAATGGGTGCTTCTTAACTTTCTTTCCAAAGGACCTGGCGAGCCTCTTTTGGTAGATCTGGTTGTGATAGTAGGCTTTCAGCCTATTCTCATCAAACATGTTCAGGTGTTGCAGCCGCTGTTGTGCCTATTCAGCTTCCGGAATCTCTGCTTCCATTATCACCCTCAGTGACTTGAGTTCGACCTTGATCGGCAATACTGCCTCCGTCCCGTAGACCAAGGAATATGGAGTGGCTCCTGTCGAAGTTCTGATGGTTGTTCTGTAACCCCAGAGTGCAAAAGGCAACTTTTCCGCCCAATCTTTATAATACTGGACCATCTTAGCCAGGATCCTCTTGACATTCTTGTTAGCGGCTTCGACTGCCCCATTGGCTTGAGGGCGATACGGAGAAGACTTGTGGTGCTCAATACCGTATTTCTGGAGTAATTTCTTCATTTCGGCCATGAACTGGACCCCGTTATTAGATACCACATGGTGTGGAAGGCCATACCTACATATCAAATTTTTCTCGATGAATTTTGCCATATCGCAAGCATCAACTTTCTTGACAGACTCAGCTTCTACCCACTTGGTAAAGTAGTCGATGGCAACAATGATGTATCTATGCCCATTGGAGGCCGTGGGGCGTATCTCTCCAATAATATCAATCCCCCAAGCTGCGAACGGCCAAGGCGACGTTAAATTATGCAATTTTGAAATGGGTAAGTGCCTTAAATCTGCATACTGTTGGCATAACTGACACTGCTTTACATACTTCGAGCAATCGTTATCCATGGTAAGCCAGAAAAACCCTTGTCTCATAACCTTCTTGGCCAATGTCAGCCCGTTCATATGGGCTCCGCATACACCGGCGTGCGTTTCTTCCATTACCTTCTTGGCGTCCTTTTCATCCAAACATCTCAAATGGATGCCATCGGCCTGTCATTTGTACAATATCCCACCTATGCAGATGAACTGAGTAGATAACTTGCGAATCATTCTCTGATCTTTTTCTGTAGCTTCCTCTGGAAAGGTTGCATTTTCTAGGTAGTGCATAATGTCGTGATACCACGGCTTCCCATCTACTACTTCTATTTCTATTACCGACTTGGATTCGAAGCTAGGTCTCTCGGAGCTAGAAATCAAAACCGGCCTCATAACTACACCTTCTGGATTGTCCCACATTGATACCAAAGTGTCGAGCGCATTGGCTAACTGATTTTCGTCCCTTGGAACAAAATGGATTGTACACACTTCAAACTGACCGCTCAGGTCTCTTAGGTACTTGATGTATGGCATTAGCCTTTCTTCTTTAACAGCCCATTCGCCTCGAATCTGGTTAATCACCAGGGATGAATCTCCGAATACTTCCACGTTCTTTGCCCCCAAGGCTATTAATGCCTCCAACCCAAAAGTACATGCTTCATACTCGGCCTCATTGTTAGTGGTCCTGAATCTCAACTTCTTCGCCAAGGGAAGCTTCTCATCGTCCGGGGTTGTCAGAATAACTACTACTCCTACCCTTTTGCTGTTCACGGCTCCATCAAAGTGCAATTGCCAACCCTGAACTACTATGGCTACTACATCCTCATCCGAAAAGTTGAACTCGTTTGAGTTTCCTTGAATTGGGTGTTCTGCTAGGAATTCTGCCACCGCATGCCCTTTGATAGTCTTTCGAGTAATGTACTCTACATCAAACTCTTGTAGTAGCAACAACCACCTGCGCATCTTCCCAAGCAAAGATGGAGCTTCCTACAAGTATCTCAAAGGGTTCTGCTTTGCTACAGCCCGTACCTTGTAGGAGTGAAAGTAGTGTCTCAACTTCTTAGAGGCCCAAATTACCGCAAGATAGATCTTTTCTACTTCTGCATACTTAATCTCATAAGCCAGAAACTTCTTACTAAGGTAATAAATAGCAAATTCCACTCCGAATTTGTCCTCCTGGGCCATCATGGCGCCCACAGAACCATCTTCTATAGCTAAATACAGAATCAGGGGTTTGCTTGGCTGCGGCGGTCTCAAAATCGGTGGATTCAGTAAATATTCTCTGATTGTATCGAAAGCTCTCTGACAATTTTCTTTCCACACTATAGGCTGATTCTCCCTGAGGAGTTTGAAGATCAGCTCACAAATTGAAGTTAACTTGGCAATCAATCTACTGACATACTGCAATCTGCCTAAGAAACTCTTTACGTCTTTTTCCTTCTGAGGCACTGGCATTTCTCTGATGGCTTTAACCTTGTCTGGGCCAATCTCGATGCCCCCCTAGCTAACTACGTGTCCTAGGAGCTTCCTTGAGGTGACACCAAAGATACACTTCTTAGGATTTAATCGCAGATTGTATTTATTTATCCTCTGGAAGAACTTTTCCAGGGCTTCGAAATGACCTTCTCTAGTGGCCAACTTGATCGTCATGTCATCCACATATACCTCCACTTCTTTATGGATCAAGTCGTTTATGATTTTTGTCGCCATCCTCTGATAAGTGGCTTCTGCATTTTTCAGGCCAAAAGGCATTACCCGGTAAGCATACGTCCCCCATTCCGTGATGAAAGCCATTTTAATTCGGTCAATTATTTTATTGAGATTTTGATTGTAGCCCGCATAACCATCTCCAAAGCTATACATTTCACAAGCAGCGGCGCTGTCTATCAACACATCTATACGGGGCAATGGAAAATCATCTTTTGGACAAGCCTTATTCAAGTCCCGATAATCTACGCATAACCTTACCTTGCCATTCTTTTTGGCTACGGGGACAACATTGGCCAACCAAGTTGGATACTGCACCTCAACTAGAAATTTGGCTTTGATTTGTTGGCAAATCTCCTCTTTCACCTTATCTGCCAATTTCGGCCTAAGCCTTCTTAGTTTCTGTTTAACAGGCTTATGGTCTGGATATGTGAGAATAGCGTGCTCTGCTACTTCCCGATCAATTCCTGGCATATCTTCGTAGGTCCAGGCAAAGACTTTTTCATATTTTTTCAATATTCCCTCAAATTTTTCTCGCTCTTCAGGAGTTATATTTGATGCTATTAAAATTTCTTTTGGGTTCTCTGTGGTTCCAAGATTAAACAAAGTAGCATCAGTTGAATCAATGTCAAATATGGATGGATAATGATCATGATCATGCATAGTGAAATCATCAAAAACATCACACAAGTAAGCAAAATCATTCAATTTATTAATAAGATTGAAATTGTCATTAACATCATTGAAAAGTTATGGAGCAAAAACAAAATCTAAACTGTTTTCTTCCTCCTCCTCTGTTGGCGCATTTGCCGTGGTTGATGGTCCTGCATCACTTTGGCACTTCAGAGGCTCTTCAGTCACCTTTTGTATGATTTCCTCTACCTTTGCTTTCCCCTTCAGCAGGGTGGCTACCATCTTCTCAGTGATCGCTTCTTCAGGCATCTCACGGTCCCAAACTGTCCTACTGGTCATGATTTCCTCATCCCAAAAGTCCTCTGTTGGCATGATCAATCCAATGTGCCAGTTATAGACATCATTAAAGACTTCAAACCCGGGCACCACTCTTCCATCCACCCATTGCGGTTCAGCTTCCCCTGCATAGGCACATGCTGCGGTTGCTGGCACAAAAGTTTTCTGGATATGAGGGATTTCCATTTTTGGCTTCTCATCCCTCTCTACTACACCTGTGTATCCTAGACCCCTTCTGTCCTTTTGGCCTTTGGTAATAACAACTATTAGCACCCCCTGAGAATTCTTCCCTAATCCCGCACCGGGAAGGAATGACATCATTTTCATCATATTTAGCACCCAGGGGCTTTCTTCCTTATGCTCTTCCTCCTCTATCGTGGCAACATGAAACCCACTAAACGGCTGCCTATAAATCTCCAGTATTGAAACCTGATTCCCCCGTACAGCCCTTATAGTCACAATATGGCTTTCATGTGGTATCTTTACCATTTAGTGAAGCGTAGAGGGGACTCCCTCCAACTTATGAAACCATGGTCTGCCTAGAAGAGTTGAGAAATTGACGGGTATAGGCAGTACCACAAACTCCACATTTGACTCTACTGGTCCCGTCTTCCTACTGCCTTGAATGTCCCTGCAGCATGTCTACGCGAGTTGTCATATGCTATAATGGTGAGATCAGACTTGGCTAACATATCCTCTGTCACCCCAAAAGCTGCCATTGCCACCTGTGGGCATACATTTATCGAAGAGCCATCGTCTACCATTACACAGGCTGTGTACTTTTGGTTAATCTGTGCCCTTATGTACAAAGGGCGATTATGGTTGCGGCCTTCTACCGGCAAATCAGCATTGGTGAAAATAACATTTTCTCCCGATCTCCCCTTCACTATATCCAAAAGTTCCGTAGGCGAGATGGTTGTGGCCATAGTTGCCTCACACAAAGCCTCTACTACCTTCTGTCTGTGCGACGACGACTGTCTCAAGAGATCCCATATTGAAATCTGAGCCGACGTCTTTTTCAGCTGTTTAACGATCAGTTCTTATTCCGACTCTTTTCCTTTTTCGCCCTCAACCGTCCCCTGGGGCTTCTTGACTTCTGGAGCTACCCTTCCGCTCCGGGTCATAGCTCCTACTTTATTCTTCTTTTCTTCCTGTCCTTCCTCCTCCGAACCCCACGGGTCGGGAAATTCTTCGGAATCATAGTTTTCAGTTCCACTATCATCAGTGGACCAGCAATCGATCACTGCAGTAGGAAGCCCTTCTTCACTCCCCTCATGGAGGCTTGTGACAATAGTGTGGACATCATTGCCGTACAATTCCTTTAACACAAACTCCTCGGGCAAACTGGACCCGATCATATTCACTGGCGGAGGCATATTATTGTACCCAGTTTTCTTCTGACCCCCTCTCTTCTCTGGATATGTGATTTGCTTCGAGTCAATTAGATCTTGAATTGCGTGCCTCAAAGCCTTGCAGTTATCAGTCGTGTGCCCAGTGTGCTGATGATATGCATAATACTCATCATCCTTATGCTCTGGCATTCCTTGAGTTCTAGCGGGTCTGGGTGGCAAAGGCTGCAGCTTGCCTTCTTTCATCGGCCTTCTCAAAACCCATGACAAAGACCTTCCAAGGTTGGAGAAACGCCTCGGGGTGGTATTAGCTGTAGATACTTCTGTAATCTTCCTCGTGCCACTAGCGGAACCTGTGGGTCTACTTGCCCCCTGGCTACTACTACCTTTCTTAGAATAGCTCTCACTACCTGCTCTCCTAGCAAGGTATTCTCCTTCAGATTCAATGGCGATGTCCTTCAGAGACTCCCAGTCCCTCAGTCCTTTCATCTTTAATCCTTCTCTCAAATACGGGCTCGCATTTTTAATGAATAGTCGTATTTGATCCTGGGTATCCGGTTTCCTCTTCATTTCCATCACCGATTCCTCCATCGGGTCAGATGCTCATGGAAGGACTCGCCTCCCTTCTATTGTAGCAGCTCTAGGTCCTTCAAGGTCACTTCCATCCTCGTACTGCAGTCATATTATCTCAAAAACTCCTCCGTCAAAAAATCCTAGTCCTCCTTAGTTCTGCTGTCAAGCCCGTGGTACCAGTCCACCGCTGGGCCAGTCAAACTTAAGCAAAAGTATTCGATCTTCTGCCTTTTTGTCAAAGTGGTACCCTTAATCACCAAGGAGTACTGCTTTATGTGTGCGGTGGGGTCAGAAGTGTCGTCAAACTTCGGGACATCTGGCATCTTAAAGTTCATCGGGATCAGATCTTCCCCTTCTAAATCTTTATCTTTGGGGTTCATTCCTCGACCCCTTGTCAACATCCTCGCCATTGCTTTGAATTTTTCCTCAATCTTTTTCCAGATGGCCTCCTTAGTTTGAGGGGCTTTCCCTTTCTCAACATGCGCTCCTCACATTCTTCATCTTCCCAATCGTTATCTAGCCTTGTGGCGGGCCTTCTCCTCTGTGGCCCCAATGTGGTAGCTCTTGGGTCTACAGGTGGCGAACGGATATCCTTTTGCGGGTCCTCTCTGACCTCCTCCCTTTCATTATTCCTCATAAGAGGAGGTGGTGGGTTCTGTGGGGCCGCTGGTTGACCCATCGTGGCTATCATGGCCATCATCCGGTTCTCGAACTCTTCTAACCTTCGATCCACTTCATCTGCTATCAAAGCCCTGGTGGCATCTGCTCCTCTTGGTGAGTTTGCCATTTCTTCGTGTACGAAAAACTGAGCTAAAGTAGCGTAACTAGTTTCTGAAGAAGTATCCAGATACTCCACCCTTTTTGGTAATTCAAAGAATGGATTTCTGCGTAGTCACCCCAGAGAACCTCTTGTCCACCTAAGCAGATCTATGACGGCTGAAAAACATAAAAGGTCAGGATGATGCATGAATGTGCTAAGATGCATGATCGTGCTATGCAACATTTACAAACCAACATGCAAGCACGTAGGTCCTCCCCACCTTGTTACTCCCGCACACGAGGTCATAGTCTCTTGCCTAGGTGGGCTTGATCCATAGGTTAACAGGGAACCCGATGGACGCGCATGGTGCTCAGTGGAAAATCGCTAGCATAACCTCTTTTAGCTAATGCGCATACGCATAGGTTTTGACCATTATGTATTTAGGCAGTCCGAATAAGTTGACATGGGCCTATCGGGGCATGAAAGCCTTTGATTAGGTGACCAAATCAAATAATCTGGGTTTGTCCAATACATAATGATCCACATAGTAAGCATAGTATTAAGGTTCATACCACTTAGGGGAAGTAACTATTTCCATTACATGAGCTTTGGTCAAGGTGATGTTACTTTAGGGCTACCCAAGCATGGTCCCTGCCAACGGGTCTAGCTCATCACGAGCGTAACGACCGATCGGGTCTCCATTTAATATACCATGATGGTATGAGGCTTGGGCTGGTAATTATCCATAACACTTCCCTACATTGAGTGAACGTAGAGTCGTGCTTTGGGAACGCACCGAGGCTGATAGAGGGGCCAAACTAGCAAAGATCTAAGACTCTAATGCGATGCAATGCAATTTCGAAAAAAGATGAAATTTTTAAATTAAAACTCAATTATAATTTTTAATCAAGGTACTTTTGAGTTGAAGTCTCGAGTTTAGTTCTCCCCAGCGGAGTCGCCACTATGACGCGCGCAGAACCCCGGGGCACCCCGAAGACCCGCTTTTAGCGTAATCGGGATGAGGTTCATTAAAACTTGTAAGGTATTTACAAGTGCGTCTATATTGGGCAACAAGGAGGTGTCTTGGAGTCATCACCCAATAGAACATTGGGAAGTGTCGTCTAGCCTCAACGAGCCTAAGACAGCGCATACATATCCATTTTGGGTAAGCCAAGAGGGTCTTGGAGATGCCAGCCTAATAAAACATTGAGAAGACCCTTTAAGCTCGTGGAACCTAGGATTAAACAGCGCGTAATTATCCATTTTGGACAAACCAGAGGAATCTTGGAGTCACCACCGAATAAAACATTGGGAAGGGTCGTCTAACCTCTGGTAGCCTAGGATTATGTTAATTAGGCCTTTTGGTGGGAAACAAGAGATATGTTGGAGATTCCATCCCAATGAATCACTGAGATGGACCTCTAACCTCATTGAGCCCAAGACCAGAGTGGGTTCGGGACTTCTCATTTATTTGTACCTTGATTAATATTATAATTAAGTTTTAATTTCATTATTTCATCAAATTTCCATACGATGCAATTAATTAAAGTGCCATCCATTCACATAGATAAAGCAGTAAATTGACATAAAGTAAAATATGCAAAAATAAATTATAATAAAACTAGGGGCGGAATACAACCCCCATTATAAAACAATATGTAAATCATACAGAAAATGAGATATTCATGAAAATGAGGATATTGGTCCTGTCATACATATTTATTACAAATCAATTTTTGAGAAGTGTCGATTTTATTGGCTAAAGAAAATAGGACTTCGGTCCCCTGACTTTCGAAAAATCCCAAATTAATTACTATAAAACATTTGGCCATTTTACTTTAATGGGATTAAACAATCTTTATGGTAAAATAAATAAAATAAAATAAAACAACAAAAACAAGGGTAAAGAAAGAACCCGGATGGAAATCCTCAGATCGGCACAACCACCATCATTAACAGCCCCAACTCATCCGAAATGGTCAGATAAAAGCTCACAGAAATAAACATGTCAGCACCAAAATCAAAATAAAATAAAATAAAGAAAAACAAACTCATAAGAGGTTTTAAAGAAAATGAGTTAAAAGATAAAAGAAATAAAAGGAGTAAAAGATATAAGTTAAAAACATGAGAATTTGACCAGGGATAGCCTTATGCATACCACCGATGGTGTCCCTAGTGTGACCGGCGGACGGAGTGGTGCATCATCTACGTCCCATCTCTCAAATTAGGGACGGGCGTAGGTGACCACTCTGCCCATCGGTCACCCCCGATTTCAGAAAATAAAACTTCGAAATTTCACTTGAAATTCTTTGTCAAATAAAAAAATAAAAAAATCAAAAATAAAAAATCAAAATAATTAATATAAGTTAATTAAATTACACAAATGCTAATCAAGAATGTTTACCCTCGGATTTTACCTTCTGCGTGGATATCAAATGACTTCGGTCCCGCACGCTTCACAAGGATTGAATAAAAATAGATCAAGAAAAGAAAATTTATGTTTTTCTTTCTTAAAAATTTGACAGCAATTCAAATATTGGAATTAGCCGGGTAGATGGAAGCGAACGAAATTTTGTTACCTGAAATTAGCTTAATTCACAAGTGAAAATTGAGAAAAGAATAGATAGGTTGAAAGAATTTTTCGTAGAAGAAAAATCAACTAAAAAAAGATTCTTGAGAAACAAAACTATTAAATTTAGATTTTGATAAACTACTTCATAAAAAGATTTTCCTTTTAAAATTTGCTAACCCCCGTCTCTTAAATTAGTCCATTATTTATAGAGTTTTACAAGATAATCTGGGATAAACATCAATTTAAAGTTTGAATTTTGAAAAGGATTTTTGAAATTCAATTTTTAGATAAATTTAGTGACCTAATCCCATCCAAATTCGGAGGATCTTTTGTTCTTTTGATAAAGTTCACCAAAATCCAGCGTTATCTGATCTAATCAGGTACCGACGGCCGTCCCAAGATTACCGATGGGCATCGGTAATAAGGGCACGCCTGGTAATCTAGACAAACAGACGGACACAGGCTCGAGGCTAGGGACGGCCGTCTCTATGTGGACACGTGTCCGTCTCTCGTGTTATAGATGGCCGTCTCTACAATATAAGAGACGGCCCGTCTATACAAGCGACGGCCCGTCTCTCCATGCCAGAGACGGGGAACACGAAATAGCGACGAGCGTCCCAACTCTGACGGGTATTCCGTCTGCAAGGCAAAACCACAATTTTCTAGCCTAATTTTTCAAACTCCTTTAAATCCTAACGCTATAGAGAGAAATATTTTAATCCTTGTGAAACCGAAAGACGAAAATCTCTGAATTCCATCAATTTATCCGAAAATAGACACTTGATCTCTTCATTGGGTAACTCTGATCTGGACCGCCTCAAGACCCGGTGTCTACACATTTCCTTCCTCGACAACGGTTGTACTCTTATTCCTCTCCCAATGAGGGTGTCACTAGATTTAATGAGGGTGTCACTAGATTTAGTGAGGGGGCGGACGAGGATATTAGTTTTATGAGCCCCTGGCTCCCTCTTTTTGCTATGACCAATGATGGCTCTTCGTGGTGTGTTCCGTTGTGCAGGCTTCATGAGGCTACCTTTTACATCACGGCCCGCTGTACCCGAAAGTTTGGGATGATTCAAGATGTTGTGAGGCTTCCTTTATCTTTTCAGGGCGGCTTCTTATCTTCAGGCTTCACTTCTAGCTATCATAGTCTCTGGGCAAGGCTGCCAGTGAAGACCATCATACCTTCCATCGGGGATTGCTCCACTACCTCCACTAGCACCTACAAGAGATGGGTGCTTAGCCCTACAGTCGACAATAGGACCCACCGACTTAGGCACCTGGCCGACGATAGCAGTAGTAGAGTATAGTTTTAGATTTACATACATTTTATAATGAATGATGTGTTTCTTTTTACCAAAGAACTAGAAAATAATGAACATATAAGTTGAATGATTTCTATTTTATTCCTTTTTGCAAAATTGTGTACATTTCGATATGATTTCACCATACATGATCATCATTTAACATAGATTTGCAATGCAAAACTACATCTAATCTCCAGGTAGATCTTAACAGCATTGAACTCATGTTGCCAATCAGCCTTCTCGGATTTTCTTTGTTGGATATTTTCTCTCGAGCCACTAATTTTTGCCCAAGGTGCCTTTTTTCGATTTTCACCTTGAGGAGGCACCCAATTTTAGCAAGGCCGCCTAATTTTAGCAAGGCCGCCTTTTTCTGATTTTTAAACCTGTAGGGCATTTATTCTCTTTTTATTATTATTATTATTATTATGTCTTTAGCCATGGAACCTTTTGAGTCTATCGATGTTGATCGGTTCCTTGAACTCATTCCCATCGCTATCTACCAAAATCATTGCTCCTTTGGATAGTAGCTTCTTGAGGACAAATAGGCCTTCCCATATCGGTCTGAATTTACCCCGTATATCCGGTGTAACAGCCCGATATATACCCTAGTAGTATATATGTCTGATTGTGTGTATTTGGTTATGGCATGTGATGGGATTAAAAATCTGGAATTTTCATGTATGTTAAATTGGGACTTAATTGCATAAATAATTTTGTTTAAGTGACTAAAGTGTTTTGTGTTAAATATTAATGAGGGCTAGACTTGCATTGCATGAGTTATGTGTGGGCTTAAGAAATTAGTTCTGCACTTTGGGCTTGGTTAAGATTAAAAGAATGTTGGGCTTGTTCATATTAGAGGGCCTATGTGGGCTTAGGGCTGGAAGTCCATAAGAGGGACATATTTTTAGTGGAGCCCATGTTCTATTGCTGTAAATGCCACATAGGATTGTGCATGAGGGAGAGAGAATGTGCCAAATAGGATATTGATGCATGTTGAAGAGAGAATGGTTGGGATTGGCTGCATGGGGCGGCAGCTATTCTTCTCCTTTTTTCCTTTCTTTAATTTTCTGCTCCTTTCCACTCTCTCTCATACGTTTTTCCTTCATCCCTCTCTCCAAATTTTTGTGTTTTTCTCCTCATCTTCATGCAATAATTCCTCTTGGTTCATCAAATAAAATCGTGTCTTGCTACATTTGTGGGTTAGAGGTCTTGCATGTGTATATTTCTTCACTCTAGAAGGTAAGTAAGCTTCTATCCGAAAATCTTCTCTACCCTTCTTTCTTGCTTTGTGTTTCAAATGAGATTTTGATTCTTGCTCTTATTTCTAGAAATATGGGTCTTGGTTGGAGTGGTAGCACCTAAGAGGGGCAAAGGGAAGAAAGAAGGTGGTTGATCAAGGAACGATGTGATTTCTAAGGAGCTAAGGAGAAGAGGTTTGGGAACTAAATTGCTTTGTATGTGTTAAATGATTGTTTATGTACTAAAAGTGTGTAAATTATATTATGTGAAGTGTTGAGTTGATGAAATGAACATGTTGTCCTTTTTCGTTTTATTTGAACTCGTGTTTCCTTTAAACCTTATTCGGTGGCACTTCAGCTATTAATTGATGATTAGCATGTGTAAGAGTTGAATTTTATTATAGATATGTGATTATGATTACACTTATATGAGATCTATGTGATGTATTTATATATATATGCATATGATTTCATGCCTACAACATGATGAAGAAATTGTTATGTAAACAACATTGTATATGAACAATGCGATGAGATATATTTGGATGATATTGTAATGCTAAACGTGCCATAACAGTGAAATAACCGAATTAATAATTTAGCCTGCGTGTCAAGTAGTGGATAGATAGGCATGCCTATAGGGTTTAAGTGCTGCAGCCCAATGCGTCCGATTCCTCTTGAATCACAATGCTAGTCAAATCCTTACTGGATTTCCCAATGCAAAATTATGTTGATATTTTGTACCTTAGGGTACCAATGCAAATGTGAGGTATCCACGGATTCCAATGTGATTACTGTACCCATCGGGTACAAATGCGATACCCGTTATCCACATTTTTGAATTGCAGGCAAGAAAACTATAATGATTGTGTTAATAAATAAGAAATGATTATTTTGTATTATACATACATTAATAAGAATGTGATGTGCATATGAAAAGTAAGTGACAATGCAAATCCAAATGTGATTATTAAAGATGTACATTATATGTTAGGTATGAAACATGATAGTTAGCATAAAACTTGATGAAAATATATTTTATATTAGCATGGAAAATTGTTAGTAATTGTTTGAGCTTAATACTCAATGAGTATGATATGTGGTATCAAGTAAACGGTTTTAATATGAAAATGGATTTGGCAATTATGTGAGATAGCCATAAAATGAATAAAGTATGCATTATACCGACTTGTATTTATAATTGTGAGATGTGATGTTTATATACATAAGTATGTGTTATTTGATATTCTGCTTTAGGTGATCATGCTGATTTAAATATGACTCTATACATAGAGGTATACTTAGAGTTTCAATGAATGAATAGAAGTATACTAAAAATAAGTATTATGACAAGTGTGAATGTGAAATATGAGATGATGAACTAAAAATGACTTTGATGATATCGATAATTACTTGTTTTGTAGTCGTTGATGGTTAATCTGAAATTATATATGTGGGATGATATATGACTATATAGATGTGATAGATGATTTATTATATGTATGTGATAATGCAAGGCCTGTTCAAAATTGGATGTAATTGCTATTATATATGATTATGTTATTATATGTTGTATTTTGTTCCCCACTAAGCGTTATCGCTTAGCATGGATGTTTAATCCATGCAGGTATCTGAAGATAGTGTTTTGGAAGACAGTCCTGCATCAACAACAACCAACACATTAGGAACTGCTGTAAATATAGACTATTTGTAATATTACAAGATGTGTAACTACAGTTAGTAATGTGTAAAGGGACTAAGTTTTTGCATTAAGAAAGTTATATTTTGTATAGTGAATAATAAATAAAGACCATAAGTGTTTGTATTGTAACGCATGGATTTTCAGAATAAAATTGATTGTGGTTTTGAAAGAAAAATTTATCAACCCTAAGTTTTACCTTACTGTTAATTCATTTTCGCATGTTGTTGTGTGTGACACTCCACAGCTATCGTAGGAAAAGTTCTATGCGTGGTTAGGGGGTGTTACAATTAGTGGTATTAGAGCCTAGGTTTAGTCGTTTCTAGGATAGAGTAGAATAGCAATGCATATAGTTTTGTGTTGGCCTGACGCGAATGCCTTCATTTCTTTTAAATGTCGAAGGATTCTTCTCTTGAAGCGACGAAAGAGATTTCTGGAAGTGATAGTCCTAAAGATTCATGTGTGAAAAAGTGCATAGATTATCTTAATTGTGATGTGTATGAGATTGGTCATTCGGGACATAATGTAAATGTGTGTATGCAGCTGAAAACTATTCTTAAGTGATTCAAAGTATAGAGTTATTTGATAATTTGATTGAAGTTTTATCCCATGAATTTGAATTAATTCTGGGTATGAATAAGTTTGGAATTAAAAATGATGTGGAAAGTAAAATAGAGGGGTGACATTTTGTACGCCTATCAGCTATCTCAATGAAATCATCTAAACATGAGCATGTAAAACATGGGGATGGGAAAAGTGCATTAATATTGCATAAACTGCATTTTTGCATCATTTTGCATACATACATCATCATATATACATTCGCATCCCTTGATCATATGTGCAAAACATTTGTGTATGTGTCACATGCAAAGAGAATGCTGACAGGATGTACATTAAGTTAACTAACCCTCAATCAGCTTAATGATGCAAAATTACAGCTTGACCACTTAACTCTCTATGGTTATTCAATTAAGTCCTTCTTTCATTATAATCAAGTCCATATTATACCCTTAGTTAATCAAATTAAGCCAATTACAACTAGGGTACATTTTCAGCCATTACAGACCAACTCATTGTGGTAATAATCTCTTGATGTGCCAGCTGAAGGGGTGATGATGGACTGGGCTGTGATGGCTGTGCTTGGGGCTCTGGCAATGGAGGTGTTGTCGATGTGGATGCCCCTGGGTGCCCCTATCTAATGTAGGGGTGGAACCTCCAGTCCTCGCGAGTCTCAAACTGCTGGACCCTCGGTGATGGTGGTGTAAAACTCTGAGCTCTCGACGATAGTGGGGGTGCTTAGTAACTCATCCATATCAAACTCTATGTCCATATCCAAAAGGGTGTGAGACTGACCCTCCTCTGGCTGAGGCCGCTGCGAAGTCAGCCCCTCCTCTGCCTGAGGCTACTGTGGCATTTGCTCCACCTCCTGTGGCTCCTTTGGGACATCCTCATCTGGCTGGAGCAGAGAGAGATCTAATAGATGTCTGGTCTTAGCTATAGTGAGCAATCTGTACTCATCCAGACAGTCTTGTACCTGGGCCACCATTCCAATCGTCTAGGCAGCAGCTAAATACATAAAAATATCCTCGTCCAATGGAGGCCTAAAGCTTGCCCGAGGAACCTCCAAATTTATCAGCAGTCTGGCGATGACGCCTCCTACACATACAGAAGGTTAGGGGCTGTCCCCTGCTCCACTCTCACCAAATTAGCCAGTATCTCATGGATAATATAAAGGTGCTGGCTTGTCACCATGGCCCACAAGCTCCATATCTCCGCTAAGTTCACCGATCCGGGGTTGCCTGCCCAGCCCAAGTATGAGTTAGAAATATGCACGTACCTTAATGCTTGGGATAAAAGCACAGTGCTCTTCGCCGTGTCATGGTAATAAGGTACCCTCGGTATGGCGATAGCCTCCTAATAGTGCCTTCTGAAGGCTCTCTAAGGTATCGCTGCATATCTGTCATGTGAGAGCCTCATGGTTTATGCAAATACCTGGCCTATGATGCCATAATAGATCCCTCTGACATGTAACTGGATAACCCCCTCCTCTGAGTCTGATCTCTGGAATCCCCTATAGTAGAGAGTGGCTAGAAACTCCCTTGCAACCTCCGGATATGTAACACCCCTTACCTATTCATAGGGGAGCTCACACGCATAAAGGAGTGAGTGCCCGCATAGATAAGAGTTGTTACCAAGCCAAACAATGCATGCATAACTTAATCCAAAGAAACATACATATACCCAATAATAGAATCAGGAACCATAAAATTGATAAATAATCATACATTCAAAGGAAAAACACAATTGAGCTCAAATGGAACTTATTTGAATCTCATACATTGATATACCAAAAATATTTACATTACAAGACCGCTTTACAATATCACTTTACATAAATACAAACTTGAGAGTTATCGATATACAACATTGTCTAAAAACCAAAAACTATACATTATGGATTACAGTATACAAAAACTAAGCCTCTAACAAAAACTCTCCTATTGTGTTGGCCTAGGCTGCTGCGGATCAAACCTCCCAAAAACTTCCACCGCTTCCACACCTACACGAATAAAAACCCGTGCTAAGCGATAACACTTAGAGGGGAAAACCAAAAGATGAACGACCACTCACAGTGGACGTTAAAACAATTCACATACATATGGAACACATATACATTTAAGCATAACAAGCTTACACCATGATGTACATTCCTCAGATATATCATAACATATAAACATTCATATAGCATCATTATATCATCACAATATAAAATTCATAACTTTGCCTGCAACTCAAAGTAGCGGATACCCGTTGTAACACTCCCTACCCATACGTAGGAGAACCCATCCGTAATGGAGTGAGAACTCGTATGAGCAAGGGTGTCACCAAACAAATTGATACAATAACATTCATCCACATAATGTACCATACAAGAATACAGCGAAAATTAAAACCTTGGAAACAAAAATGATCATTCATTCATAGATGTAATAATAATATTCATTACATAACTGTTCTGATATTACCAAAATAATTACATCTTTCAAAATTACAATGCGGAAGCTGAATAGAAGAATAAATACAATGAGAGTTCCCGATTACAAAAAGAACCATATAACAAAAAGCTAAGTCCTAACATTGATTCCCTCTGTGTTGGCTTGACTTGCAGTGACTCTCCCAAAAGCTAACCACTATCCGCACCTACACGGATGAAACACTCGTGCTAAGAGATAATACTTAGTGGGGAAAACAAACAACAATAATAATATGGATGGCCATTCACAATGGTCGTCGAGGCAAAATGCATACATAATGGCATATGCTAATAATCATATTACGTAAATCATAGTTGAATCACATACATAACATTCGAAAGTCCATGATCACATTCGTATACATATAAATTCACATACTTATAATCATAGCCGATAAGATTTCTCATTCTTATAAGCATAACACAAAAAAATAATACACTTACTGACTCACAAAAGTGGATAACGAGTGAACACATGGCGGTACCTTACGGGTACGAATTAAAAAGCAACATCACATTTTCTCATTCAAAAACATTTTACAAAGGGGATCTTAAACAAGATCCGAACACATTGAGGTTCGCGAGGAAACAAATGGGGGACCTGATCAGGGTCCAAACGGAATATAGGACTGCAGCTAAATAACTCTATTAGGCATGCCTAACTATCCACTAGATTGACTCTCGCAGGTCATACATAATACAATTTATGTTCCAAAACATAACATATAATTTATCATGTAGAAATCATACGATTATATATATATAAGCATGTTATAATCCATACAGTAGTAGAATCCATGAAGGAAAAGATTTGAAATTCATTTCAAGAAAAACGGAGCATTTTCGAAAGGCTGGGCAGACAAATGGTCACTGTCGCGATCGCGATAAGAGTCGTGCTCGCAACAGTAGCTAGAGAACCGGTCGCGAGAAAAGAAGCGAAGGACACGAGTCATGCAGGTCGACATGACTCATGTCGATGCTTCACATGGCCGAAAGGCGGAGCACACAAAGGAGAGCAAGGGACATGAGTCATGCAGGATCGACACGACTCGTGTCGATGTTCTCCTTGGCCGATCGCCAAGAGCCAAGAGCCGATCGTGAAGGAAGAGAAGGGGGACATGAGTCGTGTGAGACGACACGACTCGTGTCGCTGCCCTTCACCCTATCATGAGTCGTGCTCTAATGTACATCTCGTGACCTAGCTTCCCCACAAGCATAGATCGCTGTCCTTCTCTCCCAATTGGGGAACTTCTCGTCTTTCGATTGGTAGCCGAGCATCAAAGCACCCATGCCAATTCCGATCGAAAGATGGTAGCTAGAACGGGACCTGGATTCACCAACCCCCCTGTCATGCACGCGACGATCATCATGCTTGCGATAGAGAGTCGTGTTCCAAATCTGCAGAGCTCCTTTGGCTCCAAAGCTCACCCAAAACTTCAAAACCCAAACAAACCTCATCTTTCCTTGGATTGAGCATTCCCAACATCAAAACAACAGCAAGACACAACTTTATAACACTTAATATAATCAACTCATCCATTTACAAAAATTAATCCCGACAGTAGCAAACCCAGAAATTCACAGTAAAATCCATCCAACTCAAACTTGTTCCCATAATCATTATTCATGCATCATAACTTCAATCAAGCAAAGCTCATCACTTCTCATTCACATGAACCCCATTAATCATTCACTTTCCAGAAAATCACCCAAAAGTATAAAATCAAGAGAATGCATCCAAACACATAAATTCCCAAACCTGTAAATTCCTATGCTCCTAGTTGCAAGCTCCACTCCCACTTGTCTTCTCTTAGCCCTTGGGATTACGAGTAGGCGCTTCTAACCTAGGAACCCAAGAAAAACATACAAACACACAAAAACTCTAAGTTAAAATGCATTCTAACAGACCAAGAGAAGGAGAGGAAGAAGAAGAGAAAACCCAACCAACACTTACCAAATAAACTTCAGAGATGATCAATTTCCACCAAAAATCACTTGGATCCAAGCTAGGGCTCTAGAAGAGAGGAGAGGAAGAAGAGAAAAAGAGAAGAGGAAGAAAATGGGAGAGAGATAGCAAAATGGCTACTCCCTTTTTCTCTCTCTTTCTATTTATACCTACTTCATAAAACCCTAGCCACATGTCACCCCATCTTTGGTGGATCTTGATCACTCACACCCTACCAACATGCAAGACACCACACACAAGACTAATCCCATTAATGCACACACTGCTAATATACATGCACCTAAACTCTAATCAAGCCCACAAAACATGCATATTACCAAAGAATACCCTTAACACATGCCAACACACCCATACATGCACACATACACATGGCTTAGACTACTAGGGGGAAATCGGGGTGTAACAACTCTCCCATACTAACAAGAATTTTGTCCTCGAAATTCTCACCTGAACTGAACAATTGTGGATACTGAATCCTCATAGTTGCCTCTGGTTCCCAAGTTGCTTCCTCAACTCCATGATGCTGCCAAAGAACCTTGACTAGAGCAACATGCTTATTCCTTAACTGTCTCACTTAATGGCTTTCGGTTCCTCATCATATGAATAATCCAACTGAATCTGAACGTCTTGAACTGATAACACATGCGACAGATCTGATCAGTACTGACGAAGCATGGAGACATGGAAGACATCATTCATCCTAGCCAACTCCATCGGTAAAGCCAACCTATAGGCTACCGGTCCAACTTTCTCTAAAACCTCGAAAGGCCCAATGAACCGAGGACTAAGCTTGCCTTTCTTTCCAAACTGCAATTCTTTCCTCCAAGGTGAAACCTTAAGGAAAACTTTGTCCCTGACCTCAAACCGAATATCTTTTCTCTTCAGATTAGCATAAGACCTCTATCTATCCTTAGCCACTTTCAGATTTCGCAGCACAACTCTGATCTTCTCTTCTATATCCCTAATCATCTCTGGTCTAACAAAAGACTTCTCGGTTAACTCTATCCAATAGACCGGAGTCCTACACGGTCACCATATAAAGCTTCAAACGGTGACATCCCAATGCTCGATTGATAGCTTTTATTATAGGCAAACTCCATAAGCTGCACTTACTTATCCCAACTGCCAGAAAAATCCAAAGCACAAGCCCGAAGCATATCCTCCAAAATTTGGATAACCCGCTCGGACTGCCCATCTGTCTGAGGATGAAATGCCGTGCTGAAATTCAACTTAATACCCAAAGCTCTCTGCAATTCTTTCCAGAACTTAGATGTGAACCTCGGATCCCGGCCGGACACTATAGACAATGACACTCCATGCAGCCGGACTACCTCATCGACATAAATACTAGCCAACTTATCCATCGAGTAGTCCACTCTGACCGATAGAAAATGAGCTGATTTCGTAAGCTGATCCACGATCACCCAAACCGAATCATGCTTCCACTGAGTCACTGGCAAACCCGACACAAAATCCATGGCAATATCATCCTATTTCTATAGGGGAATGGATAAAGGAGTGAGCAATCCCAAAGGGACTTGATGCTCAGCCTTTACCTGTTGACAAGTCAAGCACCTTGCCACGAATTCCACAATGTCTCTCTTCATCCCATACCACCAGAAGAACTGCTTTATGTCCCGATACATCTTCTCACTACATGGATAAATAGTGAAAACCGTATTATATGCCTCACTCAAAACCTTTTTCCTTAGCTCATCACTCTCGGGCACACACAAACGGTTTCTATACATAGGCACCCCATCCAAAACAGAAAACTTGGACTTCTTACCCGATCGGACCTCTTGTAAAACAATCTTAAATCATCCTGCTGAGCATCCATAATCGACTGTCTTAAGGTTGGTTTCACTCTCAATTGGGCAACCAAAGCCCCATCTAAATCAAATCTCCATCTGAACTGCCTCAAGAATAAAGCCGAAACCGTCTTCCTACTTAAAGCATCCGCAACCACATTGGCTTTACCCAGATGATAATCCATAATGCAGTCATAGTCATTGAATAACTCCAACTATCAGCGTTGTCTCATGTTCAACTCCTTCTGCGTGAGGAGATACTTCAAACTTTTATGGTCCGTGAAAATTCTACACTTCTCTGCATATAAATAATGCCGCCAAATCTTCAAAGCAAAGATCACATCCCCCAATTTCAAATCATGCGTCGGATAGTTCTTCTCATGAGGCTTCAACTGACGAGATGCATGACATGAGTCTAAATAGCTCATATTTAATCCATGTTTTATGTTTAAAATAATGTTTACGTATAGTTAATTGTGTTAGAAGTAGGTATGTTTTATGTTTTTGTTTGAGTTTTGTGTGTGTAGGAGAAAATGGAGAAGAGAAGGAGAAAAAGAGCAAAAATTAGCTAAGGAAGAATCAGTCTGTCGCGAGCGTGTTAGAAAGCGCCAAGCCAAAGACAAAGGAAGAAAGGAAGAAAGAAAGCCAAGGAGAGAAGTGATCTGTCACGAGCGCGACAGGACGCGTAATTGAAGGAAGCTGAAGAGAAAGAGGAAGGGAGCCAGCGAGCAGTGTCGCGAGCAAGGCCGCCTATCGCGAGGTCATGACGTAGCGCGGAGCCAGCACGAGGAAAGTGGAGCGCAAAGCAAGGCGTGTTTTGTCGCGACTGCGACGGATGTCGCGATCGCAACAAAGAGGACCGTTGGAAGTTAAGTGCAAATTTTGTCTTAAAGAATTGTGACTTTCCACCAAGTCTTGCAACCTTCCTAAGGGGCACTTGAAGGGACATACCTTTTAGAACATTATAAATATTAGTTTTAACTGTAATTTTAGAGTTGAATAGTTTTAATTGAATATTTTTTCATTAAGAATTCTGTAAGTGAGTACATTCTTTAGTTTAAGTTTTAAGTTAGAATTTTATGTTTTGAAGAGAAGATCACTTGCAAGGAAGAAGATATCCTTTGTGAAGGGAAAAGGGTTGAAAGATCTGTTTCTTTATTTCTGATCTTTGCTTCTTCTTTTCAATTATTAAATGATTAATTTATGAACTTGAATATTTAATGCTATATTTTATTATTCATATCAATTTGATATTCTTTCTTGTAGAATTTTCTATTAGTATTTTTACGCATGATCATTATAAGTAAGTATTTAATTGAAAGATAAATTCTTACTTAAATCTAATCGAATTTCATCATTGAAGTATTATTTGAGAAATCATAATATTAAATGGTTGTTATAGGTTGTTTATTATTCCTGAAATTTGCATATACAACACTTTAATTCATTAATGAAAATTGTGAGTTAGAATTATAAATGCATGTTTTAGGCACTCTAATTTATGTTGAAAGAGTAAATTGGAATTTCATTCAACTTGGCTTGCATGACAAGAATATAATCAAAATCAAGAATAACTAATTCAAGTTCTATTTATTATTTTATAATCATTAATCTTTTATCTTCTCCGAATATCTATAACTATATTAATTAGAATTAGATATAGTATTTCCACTTTCATTCAACAAATTAATGATCATTGTAAACAAGATTAAAATTGAGTAGTAATAGTGTGTAATAATTAGCACATTCCTCGTGGGATCAACATCTTTTGTACTATTTCGGTACATCGTATGCTTGCGGAACTAGCACATATAAAATAGGCTAACAAGTTTTTGTCGCCGTTGCCAGGGAATGATGTTTTATTTATTACCATTGTGAAACTTAATTTATGATTTTGCATTACAATATTTATTTTGTTTGTGTGACGCGCCCGAATCCCTCTCGGCAACCGGGTGGCCCTCGGGAGTCCACTTTTAGGACCCGAGACCGGATGGAGGTTCGTTAAAACTCGTGAAAGCTGATCGCTTCGCAATGGACAGGAATATATCCAAATCCATTATTAGCAATCAAGTTACGAGAGCGTCTATTGGGTTATCATAAGGCAGGATCACGGAGTCGCCACCCGATAAAACATCAAGAAATAAATCTAACCTTATAAGGCCCAAAACCAGAGAGAGTTCGGGACCTCACTCTTATTCATACATTTGGTTAATATTATGTGAATGGATTTCTAGGGTAAATTATTTTATCTCTCTTCTCACACAATTTATGTAAGTAAATTAAAGCGTATTACAAGCGCATAAAGAAAATAAAGTAAAGCGATAAATAAAGTAAATGAGAAAAGCATTAAACACACAAACACACAATTAGACGAGAGATAGGGGCGGTATACAACCCCTAATGAAGTAAGAAGATTGAAAATGTAAATTGGGACGGAATACAATCCCAAAATTAAATAATGTTGCCCAAAAATTAATTACAAAGGTCAAAAAAATGAACATAAATTTAAAATAATCAAACAAAATCAAGTATAAGAAAAACATACATAAATCATGGCATTCATTTATTTTAGGAGCATTGGTTCCTTTGCACGTGTTCGAAGTTTAGGAACATTGGCTCCTTCGTAATTATTTAAAGAGGGTTCGAAGAGTCAATTGATTGTTGAGTTGAAAAATCGGGATGAGTGATCCCATTTTTAGATAAAACTAACTCTTCATTTAGTTTGTGATATTTTTCATTCCTTGGTTAAAATAAGGGACATTGGTCTCGATTTTATTAAGGAAGATTCCAATTTAATTATAAAAGTGTTTTTGTGATTTTTTATCTCACGCGTGCATTAAATAAAACAAATATTTACAAGTAAACACAAAACACATAAAAAGAGGGTTGAAAAGATCTCACCAAACTGAAGTGTTCGTTTACGTGTCGCGACCCGTTTGGGGAGTCACAGGAGACACTCACACAAGGCGACCCAAATTTAATCTCAGACAAAAATTAACATCAAGAACATTAGTGATGATTATAAAAAAAATTAACCAAGTCAAGATGAAGTAAATATTGGGCTTAATAATAATAATAATAATAATAATAATAATAATAATAATAATAATAATAATAATAGCATGTAAAATAAACATAAATTAATTAATGCCAATGACAATAATAGTTAATATAAAACAATAATACTAACAAATAAGTAAAATAATAATAATAATAACAATAATAATAATAATAATGAAAAATACTATTAATTAATAATAATACTAATAATAAACTAAATAAACACAACAATAATAATACAAACTAATATTAATTAATAATAATAAAAGAACAAAATAATAATTAATAATTAATAATATTAAATAAAAATGCAGAATAATAATAATAATAATAATAATAATAATAATAATAATAATAATAATATACAACAGAATATAAAATAAATAATAAATAATTAAATAATAACAATAAATATGATAGTAAAATATAATAATAAACATAAAATAAATATATAAATAATAATAAAAAAAATTAAGGGACTACCGGACTTACCTCACCGGAGACGCCGGAGGTGGGGGGTGGTCGACACCTCCTCTGCCGGAAGGTAGATTGCTGCCTCGGGGTCTCACCCGCGCCGGTCACGCGCCGAACGGCCACCGAATTTGGCCGAAAAACACTCCCTAGCCGCCGCTCCCTTCCTCGCCGATCTCCTTGCCGGCGGCGCGTGGTTGAGGCCGGCTACCGCCGGCAGGTGCGTCTAGGCTTGCCCTGCCCGGCGATGGGGCGCGTGTGGCTGGCCGGCGGAGCCACCGCCCCCTCTCTCTTTTCCTTCTTCTTCTGGCATTTCGGTGCTCCCCGTTAGTTTGGTCTTCACTTGGTCTCCTCTCCTCTTCTTATTTCGTTTGCTTTTTTTTCTTTTGATTTTGGTTCTTTGGTCTCTCAATCCTTGGTCTGTTCTTGCTCTCTCTTCTTACTCTCTCTTTCTTTTTCTTTCTCTTTTATTTTCTTTCTATTTTTTCCTTCCTCTCATTCTTCTTGCTTGCTCTCTCTTTTTGTTCTTCGGCTCCCCTGTGTTCTTACTCTCTTTTTCCTTTCTTTTTCTTTTTATTTTCTTGGTTTCTTTTTCTTTCTTCAGCCGAGAACCCCCTCCTCTTGCGTTCAACATTTTCTTTTTATACTCCACAAATTAGGGCATTCACCTAATATTTTTCTCCATTTTCTAATTTTTTAATTTAATTTATTTGCTTAAACTACCACATATTTTAATTAATTAAACATTATACTAATTAAACAGTCCATATTTTTCTACCCTTTTAATTTAATTAATCTACTTAAACCTAATTGAATATTATATCTATTATTTTTTTCCAATTTTAATTTACCTTACAATATTAACTAATTAAATTAACATAATCTTAATTTTTTTAATTTTTAATTTTACTTACCTATTTTATGTATTTTTTCGTCGGAATTATTAAGGAGCCTAGAGAGCCAAAACCACAATGATTTTTTTTATTTGATTTTTTTATGTTACCCTTGACTCGGGACCCGGTGTCTACAGTTTGTTTGTTTAATTGATTTATTTTTATTTTGTGTTGTTTTTACAGGATTTGATAAGTTCATGCCTAGTACAAGAAGTTTTCAAGAAGAGCTTGAACCTTTGAATCCTGAAATAGAGAGATATTTGTCAAGTAACAGAAAATCCAATAAAAAGAAGAATAAGAATAAGAGACCAATAATGGCTAAAGAGGAAAATCCACCAAGGTTGATGGATTTTGCTACACCCGCATTGAGTGGTGCTCAAGAAGGTGTGGTAAGGCCTACGGTAAATGCCAACCAATTTGAAATTAAACCTTCTCTTTTGCAAATGATTCAAAATAGTATTCAATTTTATGGTTTGGCAAATGAGGATCCTAATGCTCATTTGGCAAATTTTCTAGAGATATGGGATACTTTTAAAATTAATGGAGTTTCTAATGATGCAATTAAGCTTAGACTTTTTCCTTTCACTTTGAAGGATAAAGCCAAACTATAGGATCAATAACCACTTGGGACCAATTGGCCCAAGCATTTTCATCAAAATACTTCCCTCTAGCCAAAACTGCAAAAATTATAAAAGATATCACAACTTTTGTGCAAAATGATAATGAATCTTTGTATGAAGCATAGGAGAGATTTAAGGAATTGCAGCGAATGTGTCCTCACCATAACCTTCCAAGGGAGCTATCGATGCAAATCTTTTATAATGGAGTTAACCCTACAACTAGGGGTACTATTGATGCTGCAGCTGGTGGTTCCTTGATGAGGAAAACAATAGAAGCTGCCTTTGAATTACTAACAATTGCTATAAACAATTGCTTGTGGCCCACCGAAAGAGTAAGGGAATCTAATTCTAAAGCTAAGGGGATTCATGCCATAGATTCTGTTGTAGCTTTACAATCCCAAATAGAAGCTTTAACTCAAAAAGTTAGTAGCCTAGGAATGGGGGGTAGTTCATGTTGTGCATTTTCTAATGATGCAACATACCGCAAGTATACGGTGTACCGCAATAGTACTTAAGATATCGATCCCACGAAGAACGTCTTTACACACTATTACTAATTGATTTTAATCTTGTTTACAATGATCATAAATTTGATGGTTGAATTAGAACTACTTAATTTGAACCTAATTTATGTTTATTAGAAGAAGATAAATAGTATATGAATGAAGAACTAAACATAATGAATTTGAACCGTCATTTTGATTTACATTTATTCATCTTTCATGCAAGCCAAGTTAGAATAAATTTTTAACTCACTCTCTCGATATGAATTAAAATGCCCAAAACATACAATTAAAATTCTAACTCACAATTTTCATTAATGAATTAGAGGTTTCTAATTACATATTTTAAGAATAGACACTAACCTATAATAATTATCTCAATATACCAATCTCTTAAATATATTTTAATAATGAAATTCTATTAGATGTCAGATAAAGTAAACTCTCGAATTCCTTTAACTTGTAAAGATCAAGCAAAAGATACTAATAGAAAATCTACAATGAAAGACTATGAAAGTAGATGAAAATAGAAAGAATAAAAACATGCAAATTCATTAAAATGATATTCATAGAAATATTGGAGAAGAATTTAAAAATAAGAGAATAAGATAGAAGTTCTTCAACCCTTTTCTCAATCTCTCGAAATAAGTTTTCCTTCTCCTTGATCTTCTTCTTCAAACCATAAAACTAAATAAAAATTTTAACTAAGAAAAATCTATCTTGCAAAATACAGAAAAATTACTTAACTAAAAATTCCACACTAAAAATTACAGTTAAACTAATATTTATAGATGTTGATTGAAAGTTGATGTCCCTTGAAGATGTCTCTTGGGAATGGTTGCACAATTTGGTGAAATAAGATGACTTTTCATGAATTTTGGCCAAAACCGTCCAACAGTCGTTTCTGTCGCGCTCGCAACGGTGTCGCGATCGCGACAGAACGCGCTTGCCTATTTTCTTCCTTCTTTCTTTCTTTCGGTTTTCTCTTCCCTCTCTGGCCAGTCACGTCGCGTGACTCCCCATCACGGCGTGTCTTCTCGCGTGTGTGGCGTGACTGGCGCTCACGCCTCGCTTCCTCCTCTCCTTTCTCTTCTCTTCTCTTCTCTTTTCCTTTCCTGGCCTCTCTGTGGCATCACGTCGCGTGACCGTTGCTCACGGCGTGACTCTTCTGCTTTCTTCTTCTCTTTCCTTTCTTTCCTTCCTTTGCTGGCTTCTCGTCACGTCGCGTGACCTTAGCTCACGGCGTGACTTCGTCTCTTGCAGCTCCTTCTCTTCTTTTCCTCCTTCCTCTTCGTTCCTCTCAGCACAATCACGTCACGTTACCTCTGGTCACGTCGTGATCTACTCCTCTTCTCGCGACTTCCCACTCTATATCTGGTTCTTCTCTTCAATTTTCACCTAAAAACAACAGCAAACACAAATAAACATGAAATCTAATACAAATAATCCTAAACTAACATATCACCTCAACTTTACATACAATAGCATGATTAATTACATAAATTTATACAAAATAAATACTAAATTATACTTCAATTAAACTCTTATCAAATTCCCCCACACTAAACCCTTGCTTGTCCTCAAGCAAGAGAAAAGACATGAACAAATTCAACAGCCAGTAACATAATTACAAAGCAATGTTCATTCAGCATATATATACTAAAATTGTAAAGCTCAACTATCTCAAACACTCACACATATCAGTAAATCAAAATTCAAATTATGCATTAAAAATTCAATAAGTTTCCTAACTTTACTACTTCCAACATAAAAAATATAAAGTCTCAAAAACTAAACATGAATCAAAGAGAGAAAATTGATCATTAAAGTTGAAAATCTAAGATTGCTAGTCACCTTTTAGGACAATTGAAGCTCACTTACCCTTAATCAAATCTCATGGCATTTTTAGACTCTTTTTCTTTTATATTCTTTCTTACATGGATATATATATTTTTTTTTCATTTAATTCCATGCATAGCAAGATAAATTAATATGGGTGCGTTTTACGCTCCATCCCATATTTTTGAAATTTTGAATATACATCTTGCTATTTTTTTTCTTTTTATAACTTAAGTGGGTGCATTTTATGCTCCATCCCACTTATTTTTATTTTTCTTTTATTTTTAGTCCTCATCCATTATTGAAAAGAAATAAGGGCAAGTATTATGGCTATAGTTTCCATAGGCAACTAGAAACTTAAAATTTTAAACAAAATGAGCAAATTCTAACTTTAAAAACACGGTAGTTAAAGAAACTAAATAATCTATAATGTTGAAATAAGTAAAACCAAATAACTTGAAAAACTTAAAACACATCCCAAAAATTTTGAAAAACTGATAAAAATGAGCATAAAAAAATAATGAACTTAACAACCTATACAATATACCAAATAAACAATGCTTCATAATAAAGCTTACTTAAAAGCTTAATTGAAATAAAAAAAAAAACACACAAAATATTACAACACACAACACAGTCACTCCCCCACACTTAGAACCAACATTGTCCTCAATGTGTAGGAATGACACACAAAAACAAGTAAAAAGAAATAAATGAAATGAAGATAAAGATAACTCCCCTATCATGGAGAAGGTGGAGGCGAATGAACCACAAATCCAGTTTGGGTCATAAAACTATCAAATTTATACTCCAGCCTCCTTTGACGTCGCTCAATGGAAGATAATTGCTCTTGCATATTAGATAGCATTGAGGGGATGTTATGGCTGGATGAGCCAACTTCAGGAGCAGTAGGAACCTCAGGCATTGAAGCATCACCACTAAATTGCTCCTCACCCTCTTCTTCTTGTTCCTCAACTTGTCGCGCAGCATTTCCAGCAATATCCCTCCAACATGATCGAGCACGTGCCGGAATTTCCTGAAAATTATTGCCAACAACTTCTCCACGAACTAACATAGTTTTATTAAAATAATGGCAAGGAAAAACTCTATAATAGGCATCAAGATCCACATTTAGATTATTTGCAATACTAGAAATAACATGCCCATGTGTTAAAGGCGAATCATGCTTATTTACACATTGCAACAATTGACTGACTATCCAAAAAGGCCAACATACGTCCTTGCGTTTATGTACACACCACATCAAAAACAATTCATTATATGAAACTCTATTGAATTCGGACCTATTAAAAACCAAAGAAGCTAAAATCCTATGCAAAATCCAATACCTCAAATCTTTAATAAACATGGATTTAGCATCCCTAGCTCTATAACGAGTTTGCAAATCAGTCAAAAATGTCCAAAACTCATGTGGCTTAAACGATTTAGGTGGCTCAGTCAAACCAGTTTGAGAAAATCTAAATATCCTATTCATCATAAAATAGGTTAAAGTATAAGGTGTACCAGCCATCCTAAAGTCTAACCAATTCTCATTATCATCATTGGTATAAAATTCTAAAACTAAATCTGGACGCACATTTTCATGCATAGAGGCAAATTTAAACAACCCACATACTCTTAACATATCATTAACTACTTCTAGCATGCCAATTTGATTAAGTAAATAGTCAAAAAAATACTTACATTGCATCAAATGCCTATCACGAAGAGTTAAATACTTGCTACCTTCATCCACAGAGAAGATAGGAAACAAGGCACCATAATGAGAAGCAATGTTCACTTCCTCACCTTCCTGCCCTTCTTGTGCAATTCTAGAAACAGAGGGATTCTTTGTTCTCACCATATTTGTTGTTTGGGTTTGGGTAAACAGACAATGAAAACTAAAGGGAAGTAAAGCTGTAGAAAATGAAAAAATTAAAAAAACCAAATACTTAAAAGAAAAACAGAAAAGATAAAAGAAAAAGAAATAGAAACAGAGAACAAACTATAAACGAAATGTGATTTAGTTTTGAAAATGCCGAAATTAAATGCAATGAGAGAAAGAAGAAATGAAAAGAAAAATGAAAATAAAATGACAAACCTGGAAATATAAAGCAAATCCCGAAATCCCTAAGTCAAATGAAGAAAAGAGAAAAGAAATGGAATGCTAAAATGAATAACAATAAAAAACGAAAGGAAAATAGAGTAGGGTAGTTCGAAAGTCTCTGTGTAAGAAAAAGAAGAAGAAATGAAGAAATATGGTCTGGAAGTCTGGAAGTCGTGACCTGTGTGAAAGAAAGAAAACTAACAAGTGAAATGAAATAGAAAGGGAAATGAAAAGTCACGACTTCTAGGGTTTTAAAATTAGAATTCCCGCTTTTAATTTTTTCTTTTCCTGTGTTTTAAAGCTTAATTGGTAAAATTAAGTTAATGTAATTAAAATTAAATCTTCTAAATCAGAAAAGAAAAGAAAAGAAAACAAATAATAGAAAAACAATAAGTGAAATAAGAAAATAAAAGAAAAGAAAATAAAAATTTAAAACATACCTGATGTTCAGATCACGTCGTGAGGAAACGTCACGACTCGTGACGCTTCGACCTTACCTGGGCGAAAATCCCTCTTCAGCTCGTCACGTCGCGTGAAGCTTCATCACGTCGTGCTACCCTGCAGAAATCACGTTCAGTTTATGCTTCAATGCCTTCTGTCGCGATTTCTTCACATCACGTCGCGTGAAGCTTCATCACGAGACGCGATCCATGCCAAAATTGCGTTCTGTCGCGATCGCAATACGTGCCGCGATCGCGACAGAAGCAACGTCTGCAAAACCTTTTTTTTATTTAATTATTTTGTTATTAATTTTTTTATAATTAAACAACTCTAATCTTACTAAATTAGCTGTAAAATAAAAATAAATGTGTTAGTAGCATGAAAATCTATAAAATAAAAATATATAAATAAATTGAAAACAAAGAACAAAACATAAATAAAAATAAAATAACTAAGTAACCTAAATAAAAGAACTAGATATATCATGGCTTAATATGCTCCCTAGGATTCTCCTCAGTATTGCTTGGAAGGCATCCTAGATTTCTTGAAGGTAAAGAATTAGAAAGTTGGCCTATTTGAACCTCAAGATTATGAATAGAGGCTGCATGATTTTTAGAAATTTGATCAATTTTTGCCTCAAGTTTCTTTTGGCTTTCATCTTGAGAATTCATCTTATAATTAATTTCCTCAATAAACTTATCAAGTTTTCCTTCAAAAGCACCAAACCTATCTTGTGGTTGTTGATATCCTACTCCCCTATTTTGGTTATTATTGTTATTTCCCCATGAAAAGTTAGGATGGTTTCTCCAACCAGGGTTATAAGTGTTAGAATAAGGATTTCCACGACCTTGGCTTTGAAGAAAATTAACTTGCTCTTTATTAGCTATGCCTAAAGTGCAGTTACCACTAACATGCCCATTTTCACCACACACATTGCAAGCATTTGATACATTACCTCCCATGCCTAGGCTATTAACTCTATGAGTTAAAGCCTCAACTTGAGCTTGTAATGCAACCATAGAATCTACTGAATGTATCCCCCTAACATTAGAATTATTATACTCCCTTACTCTTTCAGGAGGCCACATACAGTTATTCATTGCCATTTCTTCCAATAGCTCATATGCTGCATCAATTGTTTTTCTCATTAAAGATCCACCAGCAGCAGCATCAATAGTACCTCTTGTGGTAGAATTTACACCATTATAGAATGTTTGCATCAACAACTCTCTTGGCAAGTTATGGTGTGGACACATCCTTTGCAATTCCTTGAATCTTTCCCAAGCCTCATATAATGATTCATTTTCATTTTGAACAAATGTAGTAATATCCTTTATGATTTTTGCAGTTTTGGCCAATGGAAAATATTTTGATAAAAATGCTTGGGCTAATTGGTCCCAAGTAGTTATAGAACCCCTTGTTAGGGAATTCAACCAAGCTTTTGCTTTATCCTTCAAAGTGAATGGAAAAAGCCTAAGTTTGATTGCATCAGCCGAAACCCCATTTATCTTAAAGGTATCACAAATCTCAAGAAAATTTGCCAAATGAGCATTTGGATCCTCATTTGCCAAACCATAAAATTGAATACTATTTTGAATCATTTGTAATAATGAAGGCTTAATTTCAAATTGATTGGCATTTACCGTGGGTCTTACCACTCCTTGTTGAGCACCACTCAAAGCAGGTGTGGCAAAGTCCATCAATCTTGGTGGATTTTCTTCAGCCATGATAATTGATCTTTTGTTTTTGTTCTTCTTTTTATTGGATTTTCAGTTACTCAATAAAAACCTCTCAATTTCAGGATTTAAAGGCTCAAGCTTTTCTAAAGAACTCCTTGTACTAGGCATGAACTTCTCAAATCCGCAAAACTAAAAATAAAACACAAAATTAACTTAAATACATAAACAAATTAAAAAAAAAACAAAATATTGTAATCCAAAATCATAAATCAATTTTTATAATGGCATAGAACCGTTCCCCGGTAACGGCGCCAAAAACTTGTTGTTGGTTTTCTAATGATGCAACATACCGCAAGTATACGGTGTACCGCAATAGTACTTAAGATATCGATCCCACGAAGAACGTCTTTACACACTATTACTAATTGATTTTAATCTTGTTTACAATGATCATAAATTTGATGGTTGAATTAGAACTACTTAATTTGAACATAATTTATGTTTATTAGAAGAAGATAAATAGTATATGAATGAAGAACTAAACATAATGAATTTGAACCATCATTTTGATTTACATTTATTCATCTTTCATGCAAGCCAAGTTAGAATAAATTTTTAACTCACTCTCTCGATATGAATTAAAATGCCCAAAACATACAATTAAAATTCTAACTCACAATTTTCATTAATGAATTAGAGGTTTCTAATTACATATTTTAAGAATAGACACTAACCTATAACAATTATCTCAATATACCAATCTCTTAAATATATTTTAATAATGAAATTCTATTAGATGTCAGATAAAGTAAACTCTCGAATTCCTTTAACTTGTAAAGATCAAGCAAAAGATACTAATAGAAAATCTATAATGAAAGACTATGAAAGTAGATGAAAATAGAAAGAATAAAAACATGCAAATTCATTAAAATGATATTCATAGAAATATTGGAGAAGAATTTAAAAATAAGAGAATAAGATAGAAGTTCTTCAACCCTTTTCTCAATCTCTCGAAATAAGTTTTCCTTCTCCTTGATCTTCTTCTTCAAACCATAAAACTAAATAAAAATTTTAACTAAGAAAAATCTATCTTGCAAAATACAGAAAAATTACTTAACTAAAAATTCCACACTAAAAATTACAGTTAAACTAATATTTATAGATGTTGATTGAAAGTTGATGTCCCTTGAAGATGTCTCTTGGGAATGGTTGCACAATTTGGTGAAATAAGATGACTTTTCATGAATTTTGGCCCAAAACCGTCCAACAGTCGTTTCTGTCGCGCTCGTAACGGTGTCGCGATCGCGACAGAACGCGCTTGCCTATTTTCTTCCTTCTTTCTTTCTCTCGGTTTTCTCTTCCCTCTCTGGCCAGTCACGTCGCGTGACTCCCCATCACGGCGTGTCTTCTCGCGTGTGTGGCGTGACTGGCGCTCACGCCTCGCTTCCTCCTCTCCTTTCTCTTCTCTTCTCTTCTCTTTTCCTTTCCTGGCCTCTCTGTGGCATCACGTCGCGTGACCGTTGCTCACGGCGTGACTCTTCTGCTTTCTTCTTCTCTTTCCTTTCTTTCCTTCCTTTGCTGGCTTCTCGTCACGTCGCGTGACCTTAGCTCACGGCGTGACTTCGTCTCTTGCAGCTCCTTCTCTTCTTTTCCTCCTTCCTCTTCGTTCCTCTCAGCACAATCACATCACGTTACCTCTGGTCACGTCGCGATCTACTCCTCTTCTCGCGACTTCCCACTCTATATCTGGTTCTTCTCTTCAATTTTCACCTAAAAACAACAGCAAACACAAATAAACATGAAATCTAATACAAATAATCCTAAACTAACATATCACCTCAACTTTACATACAATAGCATGATTAATTACATAAATTTATACAAAATAAATACTAAATTATACTTCAATTAAACTCTTATCAGTTCACAAAAGGTATGCACTATTTGTGGCCAACAAGGTCATTCAAGTGAGGTATGCAATTTGGGAATAAATAATTCTTAGGAACAAGTTAGTTTTATCCAAGGGCAAGGAAGAGGTAACCCATATTCAATACATATAATCCTGGTTGGAGAAACCATCCTAATTTTTCTTGGGGGAATAGTAGTAACCAAAATAGGGGTGTAGGATTTCAACCACCTCAAGATAGGTTTGGAGTTTTAGAAGTTAAAATGGGTAGGTTCTTAGAGGGGATTAACCTAAAATTTAGTTCACAAGAAGAGAACAAAAAGAGGCTAGAAACAAAGTTTGACCAAATCACTAAAAATCAAGCCTCATCCATCCATAACTTGGAAGTACAAATAGGGCAAATTGCTAAGGCTTTACCTTCAAGAATGCAAGGAAATCTACCAAGTAATATGGAGGAGAATCCAAGGGAACATCTTAAAGCCATTAAACTGAGGTCAGGTAAATCCTATAACAATGAATTTGTTTCTACTAATTTGGGTGAGAATGTGCAGGAAAAACAGAAAAATTTTCAAAAGGATGAACCTTCTGTCATGAGCGCGATAGAAGAGGGGCAGGCAGACATCGCGAGTGCACTTCCTTTCGCGAGCGTGAGGATTGAGAATCCGCCCACTATCGCGATCGTGACACCTGTCGCGGGCACGACAGAAGGGGTGACCAAAGCACAAACTCCATAAGTTTTTCAACCTCGTCCGCCTTTTCCACAACACTTGAAGCAGAAACACCAAGATAAGCAATTCCAATATTTTATTGATAAATTGAAGCACTTACACATAAATTTAAATTTTATTGAGGCTATTACACAAATTCCTAACTATACAAAATTCCTTAAAGACTTGATTTCAAATAAAAGAAGTTGGGAGGATATATCCACTTTAGAGTTGACTGAAGCATGTAGTTCAATAATTTCAAATAATTTGGCTACTAAGCTTAAGGATAATGGTAGTTTTACTATTCCTTTCACTTTAGGAGATGTTGATTTTCCTAAATGTTTATGTGATTTGGGGGCTAGCATAAACCTTATGCCTTTGACTATCTTTAAGAAGTTAGGGTTGGACTATGTTAAACCTACTTCTATGGTTTTACAATTGGCTGATCAATCTATTAAAAAATCATATGGCATAGTGGAAGATATGCTTGTGAAAGTTGATAAACTCATTCTACCAGCTGACTTTATTATTCTAGATTTTGCTTATGATGTGAAATGTCTATTGATTTTAGGAAGACCTTTCATGAGAACTGGTAGGGCTTTAGTTGAAGTCTATGAGGGCACTTTAATCTTAAGAGTGGGGGAAGATAGTGTGCAATATCAAATGGATAAGTCCCTAAAATATCCCATGGATGAGAATGTGTGCATGAAAATAGATGTCATTGATGCTTGTGTTTTGGAAGTGTTAGACAATGCAGGTCAAGAAGAGGTTCATTTTGAAGAAGAAGTCAATGAAGAGGTGGAGCAAGATAGCTCAAGGCTTGAACTTCTAAATAGAAATGAAGCTCCATTGCCACCTTCCATTATAAGTCCTCCTAATGTTGAATTAAAAGAGCCACCTAGTCATTTGAGTTATGCATTTCTTGGTCCAAATCATACTTTACCTATTATTATTTCTAAGAAACTCACTAGTGCACAAGAGTCTTCATTGTTAGAGGTTGTTAGGAAGAGAATAAAGAGTATAAGTTGGCAAATTTCTGATTTGAAAGGAATTAGTCCTCATGTAGTAATACATAGGATTAACATGGTAGATGAATGTCAATCAAAAGCTGATAGACAAAGAAGACTTAATCCTAATATGAAAGAAGTTGTTAAGAAAGAAGTCATTAAATTATTATATGATGGGATTATTTATCCAATTTTGGATAGTTCTTGGGTAAGTCCTATTCATAATGCACCTAAGAAATAGGGTATGACTATTGTTAGAAATGAGATTGGGGAATTGATTCCTACGAGAATCACCACCAGTTGGAGGGTGTGTATTGACTATAGGAAGTTAAATTCAGCCACTAGAAAGGATCATTTTCCTTTACCATTCATTGATCAAATGTTAGAAAGGATAGCTGGCCATTCTCATTATTGCTTTTTAGATGGTAATTCAGGATATTTTCAAATTTTTATCTATCCTAGTGACCAAGAAAAGACCACCTTTACTTGTCCATATGTGACTTTTGCCTATAGAAGAATGCCATTTGGGCTATGCAATGCACCCGCAACCTTTCAAAGGTGCATGACTTCTATTTTTGGGGATATGATAGAAGATATTCTGGAAGTGTTCATGGATGATTTTTCTGTGTATGGTGACTCATTTGAGTTATGTCCAAGTAATTTAGATAGAGTATTGGCTAGATGTGAGGAAACTAATTTGGTACTAAATTGGGAGAAATGTCATTTTATGGTTGAAGAAGGAATTGTTCTAGGCCATAAAATTTCAAGTAAAGGGATTGAGGTAGATAGAGCTAAAACAGAATTGATAGAGAAATTACCTCCACCAACTACACATAAGGGGGTAAGGTCATTTTTGGGACATGCTGGTTTTTATAGAAGGTTTATAAAGAACTTTTCCTTGATTGCTAAGCCTTTAACTAATTTATTAGTTAAGGATGTACCTTTTGAATTTTCTCATGCATGTATGCAAGCTTTTGATACTTTAAAAAATGCTCTTGTAAGTGCACCTATAATTACTTCTTCTAATTGGGAATTACCGTTTGAAATTATGTGTGATGCGAGTGATCTTGCTGTTGGATGTGTGTTAGGACACACACAAGGTAAACATTTGCATGTGATCTACTATGCTATCCATACATAGTCATCACCTCAAGTTAATTACACAACGACTGAAAAGGAAATTTTAGCGGTTGTCTATACATGTGATAAGTTTAGGTCTTATTTGTTAGGATCTAAAGTAATCATCTATACGGATCAAGCTGCATTAAGGTACTTATTTGCTAAAAAAGATGGTAAGCCTAGATTAATTCGTTGGGTTCTTTTATTACAAGAGTTTAACCTTGAAATTAGAGACAAGAAAGGTTTTAAAAATTTAGTGGCTTATCACTTATCAAGGTTAGAAAATGATGAAGGTCTTATAGGAGATAACAATGAAATTAATGAATCCTTTCCAAATGAATCTCTTATGTCTATTGAGCAAGTAAATAGTCCTTGGTTTGCAGATTTTGCTAACTTTCTTGTTGTAGGAATTATACCGACATTGCAACAAAAGAAAAAATTCTTTAGTGATGTCAAAAATTATCTTTGGGAAGAACCCTATTTATTTAAGATAAGTGCGGATGGTATTATTCGTAGGTGTGTTAGTGGAGAGTATGCAAACATTTTAACACATTGTCATTCATCTTTGTATTCTGGTCATAATGGTAGTTCTAAGACTGCCTCTCGTGTGCTAGAATGTGGTTTCTTTTGGCCTACTCTATCTCATGATGCTAGGGTATTTATAGCTCATTGTGATAAATGTCAAAGAGCTTGTAATATTGGGAAGAGAGATGAAATGCCTTTGAACAATATCTTGGAAGTGGAGATATTTGATGTGTGGGGAATAGACTTCATGGGTCCTTTTCCTACATCCTTTGGACAAAATTATATTTTGGTTGGAGTTGATTATATATCCAAATGGGTTGAAGCCAAAGCAACGTCAACTAATGATTCCAAGGTGGTGATCAAATTCTTAAAAATGATCTTTTCAAGGTTTTGAGTTCCAAGAGCCATCATAAGTGATGGAGGTAAGCATTTTATTAATCTCTCTTTTGCTTCTTTATTGCATAAATATGGTGTGCTTCATAGGGTAGCTACTCCATATCATCCACAAACTAGTGGTGAAGTAGAGGTATCTAATAGGGAACTAAAATGGATGTTAAAAAAAACAGTTTTTAGCTCTAGGAAGGATATGGTACATAAACTTGATGATGCATTATGGGCATATTGCACAACATTTAAATCACCTATTGGAATGACACCATATAGGTTAGTATATGGAAAAACTTGTCATTTGCCTGTTGAGTTAGAACATAGAGCATAATGGGCTATTAGAACTTTAAATTATGACATTAAAGATGCAAGTGTTAAAAGATGCTTACAACTTAATGAGCTTGATGAATTAAGGCTTATTTCTTATGAAAATGCTAAAATATATAAAGAAAGATCAAAAAAATGGCATGATGCTCATATTAGATACAAGAGTTTCAAGAATGGGGATAAAGTCCTATTACATAATTCTAGATTGAAACTCTGTCCTGGAAAATTGAGGTCTAGATGGAGGGGACCCTTTGAGGTCAACCAAGTTTTTGACCATTATTATTTGGAGCTAAAAAATAGTAAAGGAGAACTATTTAAAACAAATGGTCAAAGATGCAAGGTCTATTTAGAATAAACTTTTCATGGCAGAGAGGTTTCCTATATCTCTTTAAAAGTGGTTTGAAAGTTACTTGCATGTTCTTTTTATTTTGTACTTAGTGAAATTTTAAGTTGTTTTGTATGTTGTTAATTAGATTTTAGTGTGATTTTTGCTTTATTATATATTACTAATATTTTTTATTTTTGATTTTATAGGGTGTCTTAGATAGCGAGTAATTCAATTTATTTTAATTTACAATGTTATTTTGAAAAGAAAAAAAAAATTGTTCTTTGAAAATTACTCACTGTCGCGAGCACAATAGTGGAGGGCAGATGATTTCGCATGTTGCTGTCACGATCGCGCCTGGCATGGAGCGCGCGACAGGGAAGTGTTAAGTTGGGCAGTTTTATTCTATCACGAGCGCGACTGAGAGGGGAGAAAAATTTTTATTGCGTGATCGCGAGATGTTCAATTGAATTTTCGTCTCTATCGTGAGCATGACAGTGTCGCAAGGTCGCGACAGAGCACGGAATTTGAAAGTTTTTGAATTTTAAACTATTGCAACCCTATTATATCACTCCCCTATAAAAGCTTAATGCCCTAATTACAGTTTTTCCTCTTTACTTTTGAGTTGCCTCTCAAATTTTCTTTAGTTTTTCTCTCAAAATTCTCTCAAATCTTCTTCTTCTCTTATATTTCTTCAGTTTCCAGTTTTGTTCTTCCTTTATTTCTTCTTTGTGAGTTTATTTAGCAAGGTTTCTTTACATTTAATTCACAATCAAGATGGTGAGGACAAATTCTGTAGGAGACAAAGGGAAGAAGGCGGCTGAAGGGTCCAGTACAACCCAAGATCCCGTGCGCCTTCAAAACAGGTTTGAATGCCCTTTCCCTATATTTTTAGAGGAGGAAGGTGAGAAATTTGTATATTTTGACAAAAAATCTTATGTTGGCATGTGGCATGTAGATTTTTCTCTTTTAAATCACTTGGGTATCATTGAAAAATTTGAAAAATATTTCAAATATATGAAATTAGGGAAATTTGTGCATTTGAATCTTCCTATTAAACATGATTAGGCCCTTGAATTTTTTGTATCCCTTGATTACGTAGATAAGGGTAGAGATAGGATGAAATTTAGACACCAAGGGATAGAATATTTCATTTGGTTTACTGAATTACATGAATGGTTTGGATTTCCTCTTAATGAAAATAATTTGATGCCCATCTTTTTGATCCTAGGCCTGTATGGAAAAGATTGTCTGGTTTAGATTCTTTCAATAATAAAAATTCCACAAATTGCCAAATTAAGGATGTTGTTTTAATGCTTTTTCATAAATATTTATGTCATGCCTTATTTGGTAGAGTTGAGAATTTCAAGGTTCAGACCAAAGACTTGTTTGTGCTTGATTTGTTAATGTTTAGGAAAACCCCTTGTTCCATTGATTTCATATTTGATGGTTTATATCATGCCTCCACTCCAAAAAAGTAAAACCGTTGGGATGTGTCACATGGTGAATGGGATTATTTTAGGATGTCTAGGGGATTTACATAATTTTCAGTTAGAAGAGGGTGAAACTTTTTCTATTCTTGATGTAGTTTACTTGAGGTGGGCTAACATTTTGACAAAAGGCGGTTGGCAACCCAAGTTTGTTGATAGAGGTTTGCAGGTTGATAGTTCACACCTTGACAAGGGAAAAGGGAAGGCCCCTGAGTCATCCACAGCAGCTGGAGAGCATGATGGTTCTGATGATGATGATGAAGATGATGAGGAGGAAGAGGCTGTTCGATTTAGTACTGGTGAAGGTGTAAATGCTGGTTGGCAATAAGTGCTTACTAGACTTGATGGTATAGAAGCTGCCAACCAAAGCATGGCTGCTAGAATGGACTCCTTAGAGAATACTGTGAAGGCTGTCCATAAGGGCCATAAGAGTTTGAGTCAAAAACTTCTATCCTTTTCCAGCAAGCAACATGTGGAATTTTCTCCATCTCCACCTGATTCCCCTGGTGGGAATTGAGCTAAGTTTTCTCCACACTCTTTTATTTTTGGTGTTATTTTTGTTTTCATTTTATAGTGTTTTGTGTTTGCTTGTATATATATAATGTTTGTTGTTTTCACACAAAGAGGACATTGTGTCCTTTGAGTGTGGGGGTATTATTATTATATGTGTTTAGTTGTTATGTTTAGTGTAGCCTGTGTTATGCATGTGCTGCTAGAGTTAGGTTGTTAATTTTTGGTATGTTGAGTTGTTTTGTACATATGTGTATGTAGGGTTATTGTTTTTATAGGTTGTTTTGTGCATTATATTTTGGAGCTTTTATATTTGATGTATATTTGGGAATATATGCATGAGTAAGCTAGTATTTCTTTTAATTATGTCTATATATGCCATATCTTGAAAAATGTCATTTTCATTTTTATTTGGGCAATCAATTGTACATAGTGAAGGTCATGACTTGGCAAAGCACTTTAGTGTAGGGTCTTTTTAAGTTGAGTATCTTTTCACATGTATAAAAGGATTATTTTGCCAATGCATTACTTAGGGTAGTTTGACCTATAGCTAAGCGAGCTTTTGAGCCTTATACTTTGAATATTTTCTTGTATGAGAGCCTTAGTATGTCATATCCTCTAGAACTTGTCTTTAGTAAATTTTGAGATTACATTTAGTATGGGATGTGCATGAGAAATGAAAAGGGCAATTAGATTAAACCATTTTTGCTTGCTTTAACAAACTAACCTTTTTTACTTTAGGTAGCCATTTTGAGCCTTAACCTATTTTTTGTTGTTAAGCATATATATTATTAACCAAATCCTTTGCTAAATAATAACTAGTCATTTTTTGTTACCCTTGTTGTGTTGAGAATTAGGATTGCTATACCATGGGATACATTTGTTAGTATAAGCATGATTATAGTGATGTATAAAAATTCCCTACATCATGTATCAAAAGTCCATTATTAGAAAAATCTAGTTTCTACAAGAATAAAGAAAAAAGAAAAGAAAAGAAAACATAAATAAGTGGATGGCGCATAAAATGCACCCACAAAGAAAAGACAAATAAATAAAAAAAATAGAGAAAAAGGAAAGCAAATGAAACTAGAGAAAAAAGGGTGGACATTAGGAAGGGAATTAGAATAGAAACTTTGAATATCATGCTATACTTAGTCTTTACATTTTTTGTGCTATAGTGGTACTTATTCTCTACACAATATTAGCTACTTAAACCAAAATTATCTTACCTATACCTAAGCCAAGTTACAACCCTTTTTAAGACCCTTTGATTTCATGTACTACTTTATACTAGTAGTAGAGATTTTTACTATTTACAAGCTTATGGTATGCAATGGCATATTTAAGAAATGAGAGAAACACTAACCTATAAACACATTGAGTGATTGAATGCTTAAGAAAAATAGTGTTTGAGTGAGAATTACTTTAGGCAATGTCTTGTGTGAAATAATCTTTACATGTGTTAAGACATTCAAAATCTTGAGGTCAAACATTCTTGTGTTTTGTAATTTTATGGTTTTCCAAAATGTGCATGATTGTTCAAGTATGATGGATAATGGTATTGATTGAGATGTGCATATCTAGACTAATTTGTTAAGAGATAAAAGCATATACATGTCATTTCCAAATGTTTAACAAATATGTAAGAAAGCTCCATAATTGTTTGCATCTTTTTGTGTGTTATGTGTTTGTTATGTTTTGCTCGGGGACAAGAAAATGTTTAAGTGTGTGAGTTTAACATCAGTCTAAATAGCTCATATTTAATCTATGATTTATGTTTAAAATAATGTTTATGTATAGTTAATTGTGTTAGAAATAGGTATGTTTTATGTTTTTTTTTTGAGTTTTGTGAGTGTAGGAGAAAATGGAGAAAATGGAGAAGAGAAGGAGAAAAAGAGCAAAAATTAGCTAATGAAGAATCAGTCTATCGCGAGCGCGATAGAAAGCGCCAAGCCAAAGACAAAGGAAGAAAGGAAGAAAGAAAGCTAAGGAAAGTAGTGATATGTCGCGAGCGCAACAGGACGCGCAATTGAAGGAAGCCAAAGAGAAGGAGGAAGGGAGCCAGCAGGCAGTGTCGCGAGCAAGGCCGCCTATCGCGAGGTCGCGATGTGGCGCAGAGGAAACCCAGCACGACGAAAGTGGAGCGAAGAGCAAGGCGTGTTTTATCGCAAGTGCGACGGACGTCGCGATCGTGATAGAGTGGACCGTTGGAAGTTAAGTTCAAATTTTGCCTTAAAGAATTGTGACTTTCCACCAAGTCTTGCAACCTTCCTAAGGGGCACTTAAAGGGACATAACTTTTAGAACTTTATAGATATTAGTTTTAACTTTAATTTTAGAGTTGAATAGTTTTAATTGAATATTTTTTTCATTAAGAATTCTTTAAGTGAGTGAGTACATTCTTTAGTTTAAGTTTTAAGTTAGAATTTTATGTTTTGAAAGGAAGATCACTTGCAAGGAAGAAGATATCCTTTGTGAAGGGAAAAGGGTTAAAAGATCTCTTTCTTCATTTCTCATCTTTACTTCTTCTTTGCAATTATTAAATGATTAATTTATGAACTTGAATATTTAATGCTATATTTTATTATTCATATCAATTTAATATTCTTTCTTGTAGAATTTTCTATTATTATTTTTATGCATGATCATTATAAGTAAGTATTTAATTGAAAGATAAATTCTTACTTAAATCTAATAGAATTTCATCATTGAACTATTATTTGAGAAATCATAATATTAAATGGTTGTTATAGGCTATTTGTTAATCATGAAATTTGCATATATAACACTTTAATTCTTAAATGAAAATTGTGAGTTAGAATTATAAATGCATGTTTTAGGCACTCTAATTTATGTTGAAAGAGTAAATTGGAATTTCATTCAACTTTGCTTGCATGACAAGAATATAATCATAATCAAGAATAATTAATTCAAGTTCTATTTATTATTTTATAATCATTAATCTTTTATCTTCTCCGATTATCTATAACTAGATTAATTAGAATTACATATAGTATTTCCACGTTCATTCAAAAAATTAATGATCATTGTAAACAAGATTAAAATTGAGTAGTAATAGTGTGTAATAATTAGCACATTCCTTGTGGGATCGACATCTTTTGTACTATTTTGGTACACCGTATGCTTGCGGAATTAGCACATATAAAATAGGCTAACAATGCATAAGCCATAACTTTACCCTCTTTCCGAGTCCGACATGTAACACCACCCGATGCACTTATTGGAAGGACGCCGGCGAGCGCTACCGACGCACGCTCACATACATGCACACATGCACTAAGCGGAAGCATACACTAAGCAACGAAAAAAAAGAATAAATAAATACATAAATACAATAATAACATTTATGTCATCCGAAAATTTCATTAAAAACCTTACATTAATTACATATACAAAAAGGATACAGAAATACAGAATCCAAAATACAGGAGCTAAAAACAAAATAACATAACACTTCTAACTCCTATGAAGCAGATGCGCAACTCGAGCAAAAACCAAAAACCTACCACCTACACGGGAAAAGAACCCGTGCTAAGCGATAACGCTTAGTGGGGAGGAACAAAAACCAAAGGACACTATGCAATATACGACTATAATCTTGCACAATACATATAAATTGCATGCATATACCAGGTTCACTAAAATGTCAAAATCAGAGGTTGCAAATTGCGCAAACACTAAGATATCTAAACAAGCAATTATTATATAGTAATATCAAAACACTAAAAGGAACCGTAACACATTACAGAAATTCAACAAGTCATGCAAATATAGGTGCGTACACATACAGAAATACTTACCGAGGCAATCCGCGAGGTATCATGCATAGCATACCAAAATCATCATAGAGATATCATAACATAATCACTAATTACCCAACATGTAGCTATAGTACAAAATGCACATACATTAGCTGGAACTGATGCACAAGATCAATTGCATAGCACTTCCACATCACGATACTAATACATATATTAGCATACAATAAAATGAAAACACATGCCAACATGCCGAAATCACTACAATAACAGAAGCCCGAGAAACATATAACATGACGCTACATTTATAACATTCGAGAGTTCATGATCACAATCATATTCACATACCTCTAGTCATAATCGAACGAATTCATATTTCTATAAGCCTAGCATTCACATTCTTATATTTATAACAACAAAACACCTGTACAAATAAAGAATCGTGCTAAGCGATAAACGATTTAGCGGGGGAAACACAACTAAAGAGTGGACGACCATTCACAATGGTCGCCAAAGCAAACACATACGATATGACATATGCGGATATAATCATACATAATATAAACATACTTGAGTCACATGCATATATACATTATATTCGAACCACTATCATAGCATTTAGAAACTTATAATCAAATTCTTACATTCATATCAGACAAAGCAAACAAATCAAATACCTGCTGACTCACAATAGTGGATAACGAGTGTACGGAGGCGTACCTTAAGGGTACGAATCAGCCAAAGAGGTACCTTATGGGTACGAATCGAAAACCATTTAATTTTTATCACATTTAAAAACGTTTTTACTGAGGGGATCTTAAACAAGATCCAAACACATTGAAAAGGATTGCGAGGATCCGAACACATTAAAATGGTTCGCGAGGAACCAAACGGGGGACCTGATCGGGGTCCAAATGTCCGAAGGTGCTGCAGCTAAAGAGAATCTATTAGGCATGCCTAACTATCCAGTAGACTGACTCTCACAGGTCATGCATAACAGCAATCACACTTAAGCCTAGCACATTATTCATAGCAAGAATCACAAATCTTAGGCTTGAATAATAAATCAAACTCATTTAATGATATTCACCAAATTGCTCATATAACATTCATTGGTTCATAAACGTATAATACATCATATCAATCATGCATAAAATCCATTTACACAATTTAAATCTTAGCAATATTTATATCCAAAACACAACATATAATTTATCATGGATAACATGTTATTTATCATGACAAAATCATGGTCATTACACATATGAGCAAGGTACTATAGCATATAGTAGAGGGAAAAGCCATGAAAAAGGCATTTGAAATCCAATTTAAGGAAACAGAACACATGAGAGAAACAGGGGGAAATTGAATCTCTGCCGCGATCGCGACGAAGTCGCGCTCGCAACATAATGCCAGGGACACGAACAACTGAGCATTGCTCACGAACAACCGAGTGTGACGCGCCCGAACCCCACTCGCCATCCGGATGGCCCTCGGAAATCCGCTTTTAGGACCCGAGACCGGATGGAGGTTCATTAAAACTCGTGAAAGCTGATCGCTTCGCAATGGACAAAAATATATCCAAACCCATTGTTGGCAATCAACTTACGAGAGCGTCTATTGGGTTATCATAAGGCAGGATCACGGAGTCGCCACCCGATAGAACATCGGGAAATAAATCTAACCTTATGAGGCCCAAAACCAGAGAGGGTTCGGGACCTCACTCTTATTCATACCTTTGGTTAATATTATGTAAAAGGGTTTTTGGGATCAATTATTTTATCTCTCTTCTCACACGAGTTATGCCATAAATTAAAGCGCATTCAAACAAGTAAAAAATAATAAAATAACAAATAAAGCGATAAATAAAATATATTTACAGTTATCCAGAAATAAATATAAAATCATAAAAGGAAGATATAATAATAAGGATACATACATAAATCGGGCTATTCTTTTAGGCGGGAACATTAGTTCCCAATTACTTTTTATGAAAAGTTTTGAGTTCTCAAATCGACCTTTGCTTTGGGGTGAAAACCAGGACATTGGTCCAGTTTTATTAACAAATTTCATTTTGGTAGAAAACATTTATGTTGTGGTTCTTTTTAAGCGCGGTCAAAAATCTTTTATTATTACTAACCACAAGCGAATAAAGAGAATAAAATAATTACATATTTTTCAAATAATAATGATAAATAAATCCTAATTTACCTACCTCAACCGTAACCCTTGGACGAGTCATACCGCTCGCGATGACAGCCATAAAAGGAAATAATGTTAATCAATAATAAATGAATAAATAATTGAATAAAATAAATTGAAGGAGATAATTAAAATTAATAATTGATTAAATTAAATGATAAATAAAATGATAAGTAAATAATAAATTAAATAGATGAAATAATGGAATAAATTGATAGTTAATTAATGGATATGCAATATAAATGATAATTATAATAATGAAATAATAAAATGCTATTGACAATAATTATATCAATGATGATGAAAAATAACAATAATAAAATGTAAAATGATGTAAATAATAATATGAACCAAGTAATAATGATGATACTAATATATTGACAATAACAATAATCATAAAATGCATTAAACATAAAATGATAATATTAAGAATAATAAGTAATATAATATTAATATAACAATAATCATAATATCAACAATATAATATTCACACAACAATAACAATAATATAATCTCAATATTAATAATAATCAATAATAATATATAATACTAAATAAATATAATGATAATAGTAAATATTAATTAATAATAAACATAAATAACAATAATAATATAATACCACAATACTAATAATATTAAATAATGATAATCATATTAACAACAATTATAACAATAATCAATAATTATAATAATAATAAAACATAAAATTAAATAATAATAATCACAAATCAATTAAATAATAATATACATAAAATTAACAGAAATTAGATAATACCAATAATATTAATGATAATAATAATAATAATAATAATAATATGAATAATAATAATAACAATAAATAATAAATATATTAATAATAATAATATTACTATAACACAAAAAAATTAAATAAATAATAAAAACAGAATATTAAATAAATAATAATAATAATAATAATAAATAATAAATATATTAATAATAATAATATAAAATGAGAGAGAGAGAAGTTACCGGAGGGCCGTCGGAGCTTCGCCGGAGCGGCGGTTGACGACACCTCCCTCGCCGCCTCCTAGATCGCCTCGTCGGGAGTCCAGATCCGGTGGCCACGCGCCAGAACGTCGTCAGATCTGACCGGAAATCGCGTCGGAGCTTCTTTTGTTTACTTCCGGCATTCTCCTCCGACGAGGCCTTCCCCGGCGAGTGACGGTGGCGGACGACCACCGGAAGAAGCGCCCAGACCCCCCGATGGCAGCGCCGCCGCGCGTGTGGGTCCCCCTCAGCCGCAGGTGGCCGGCGCTGCCTCCTTCTTTTCTTCCTCTTTTTCTCTTTTCTCCCCGGCGCCGACGTCGTCTCTGTCTCCCCTGGGTCTTCTTTTCCTTTCTTTGATTTCTTTGGCTTTTTCCTTCTTTTGGTTTGATCAATTTGTGTCTCTCTTTTATCTTTTCTATTTCTCTTGTACTTTGATTTTCCTTTGTGCTTTTCTTTGCTCTCACTTTCTATTTCTTTGATTTTCTCTCTTTTCCTTTTTATTTCTTTGATTTTTCTTGGTCTCGGTTTCCTTCTGCTCTATCTTTCTTTTCTTTCTCTTTTTTTTTTTCTAGGTTTTCTTTCTTTGATCTGCCGAGCCCCTTGCTCTCTCTTGTTCTCTCTTTTTCTTATTTTCTCAATTTTCTTTCAATTTCTTCATCCATTTTTTCATTCAGCCGAGAGAGCCCCCCCTTGTTTTTGCTCATCATTTTCTATTTATACGTGCACATGGTAATTTCCTCCATAATTCCCTCCTTTTCTTAATTCAAATAACACACATTAATTAATTAATTTAAACATTACATATTAATTAAACATCACACATTAATATAATTAATCCACTTGATATATAATTTATTTAATTAATTAAACATTTAATCCATTTAAATTATCACATATATATATATATATATATATATATATATATATATATATATATTTATCTAATTAATTATACATTTTAAACTTTAATTATACATGCACTTTAATCACACAATAATATTAATTACTCAAGTAACTAACTACATTAACTAATTAATTTTTAATTTCACACACATATTTATTATATATTATTTTTTCCAATTTTTTTTCGGAGGGAATAATCAAGGATCAAAAATCACCATTTTCATTTTATGCCGGACTCGGGACCAGGTGTCTACAGTTGCCCCCAATTTTGGAGAAGCTAGTGCATAGACACCTAGGTGAGCCAAAATTCAAAGAGAAAGAGAGAAGGGATTACATACCTGTGGCGGAGACCCTGCCTTCTTGCCGGGAGTTGGATAAAGAGATGCCTCCTCAGAGGGCTTCAGGATTTACCTCCTCAGAGGGTTTCGGGATTTGCCTCCTCAGAGGATTTTGAGATTTTGCCTCCTCTTCATAATTTGCCTCCTCAAAGGACTTCAAGATTTGCCTCCTCAAATGACTTCAAGATTTTGCCTCCTTAGAGGTCTTCGGGATTTGCCTCCTCAAAGGACTTCAAGATTTGCCTCCTCAAAGGACTTCATGTTTTGCCTCCTCAAAGGACTTTGGGATTTTGCCTCCTCAGAGGACTTGGAGAATTTGCCGATTGATAATTTGCCTCCTCAAAGGACTTCAAGATTTGCCTCCTCAGAGGACTTCAAGATTTTGCCTCCTCAGAGGACTTGAAGAATTTGCCTCCTCAGAGGACTTTCAGATTTTGCCTCCTCAAAGGACTTTGAGAATTTGCCTCCTCAGAGGACTTCAAGATTTGCCTCCTCAAAGGACTTCATGTTTTGCCTCCTCAAAGGACTTTGGGATTTTGCCTCCTCAGAGGACTTGGAGAATTTTGCCTCCTCGGAGGAACTTAGGATTTGCCTCCTCAGAGGTTTTCAAGATTTGCCTCCTCAAAGGACTTTACGATTTGCCTCCTCAAAGGACTTTAAGATTTTGCCTCCTCAGAGGATTTGGAGAATTTGCCTCCTCAGAGGACTTCGAGAATTTGCCTTCTCAGAGGACTTTGAGAATTTGCCTCCTCAGAGGACTTCAAGATTTTGAGATATTGCCTTTTGAACGAGGACTTAAGGATAATGCTCCGAAGAGACTGAGAATGCCTTTAAAGAAGGACTTAAGGATAATGAATTTGCCTTTAAAGAAGGACTTAAGGATAATGCTCCGAAGAGACTGAGAATACCTTTAACGAAGGACTTAAGGATAATGCTCCGAAGAGACTGAGAATGCCTTTAAAGAAGGACTTAAAGAGAATGCCTTTAAAGAAGGACTTAAAGATAATGCTCCGAGGAGACTGAGAATGCCTTTAAAGAAGGACTTAAAGAGAATGCCTTTAAAGAAGGACTTAAGGATAATGCTCCGAAGAGACTGAGAATGCCTTTAAAGAAGGACTTAAGTAGAATGCCTTTAAAGAAGGACTTAAGGATAATGCTCCGAAGAGACTGAGAATGCCTTTAAAGAAGGACTTAAGGATAATATTTTGAAGATATCGATGATGCCTGTTGGATAAGGACTTAGAGATAATGCTCCGAAGAGACTGTAGAATGCCTTTAAAGAAGGACTTAAAGGTAATATTTTGAAGATATCGAGGATGCCTGTTGGATAAGGACTTAGAGATAATGCTCCGAAGAGACTGGGAATGCCTTTTGAGCAAGGACTTGAAGATAATGTTTTTGAAGAGACTGTGGGTGCCTGTTGGACAAGGACTTAAAGGTAATGCTCCGAAGAGACTGGGAATGCCTTTTGAGCAAGGACTTAAAGAATTACCTCTTACGAGGATTTGAAAAGTTTGATTCCTCGGAGAGGACTTTCAGATTTCGCCTCCTCAGAGGATTTTGAGATTTTGCCTCCTCTGAGGGCTTAGAGATTTTGCCTACTCAGAGGACTTTAGGATTCTGCCTCCTCAGAGGACTTTGAGGTTTTGCCTTCTCAGAGGACTTGAAGATTTTGCCTCCTCAGAGGACTTAAAGGTAATTAATTTGCCCCCTGGGGGGCTTGAGAAACGTCAGCTTGTCGACGTGCGACTGATGTACACTATCTAATGAGCGTCAAGCACCATGTATGCATGGAATATGTGAAAGGATATGCATTTATGAAATGATATGCAAAGGACTATGATCCTGAAATACATATATGTCGATGGCTTGCATTCATGTGGAAGATCATGGAATCGTCATTCTAACATGTTTTCAGATGATCATAAAAGGGAAAAACATGCAAAGGTTCAACATGAGAAATATATACAAAGGGATTATGTATGCAACATATATGCAAATGTTCATGCATGTGACAAGGATAAAGAGTCGCTCATAGGCATAGATGAAAAGAATCATATGCAAAGATAGGTGGGATATGTTATACACATGAAAGCTATGTAGGGAATTGGGTGTGTGCGATGTGTGCACATGTAAAACTATTTATTGAGAATATTTGCTACAATTATGTGTAAAAACATTTGCAAAAAGCATATGTACAAAGAATATGGCTGAGAGTGTACGCAAAGTATCATTTTCATGGGTAGTGATAAGAAATACCCCAAGATTGTAAAATGAGTGCAACCTATCAGGTACCTCAAACTCAAGTTTCTAACTGCCTTTGAGCATACTGAATGAACCACATTCTCAACTGATTCAATCTTAGCAAAAGAATTCGGGAGTCATTCCCAATGAAGTGTAAGAAAGTAAACACGTAAGTATCGATGTTTACTAAATCAGCATGTGAATACGAGACATACCATGCGATCTCTGTGTGTATGTGCAAAGGCCAAAACATAATTTTTCATTTTTTTTTTAAAAGCAAATTCTAGATGCAATATCGAGGACAAGACTCAACTCGAATGCAAATGCACTCGTGGCTTCCCGCTTGAAGCTCAAGAGACACCATACGCCTCTTCCTACGTACCAAACCTTACTAGAAGGTCATCTCCGCTAGTTAGATAAGGCCAAACCAAGAATCAATAGGTCTTACTTTGGTTGTAACGTTAGGCTTAGGTAATTGGCTATCAAAGGAGGATCAGGTCGCTAGAGAAAAACGGCCGCAACATTCATTTGGATGATGGAATCATTTTTGGACTAATTGTATACTGTCCAGATACTCTTGAATTTGGATTCGATAATGCTCTGAATTATCAAGCTCAACATAACAATTAAGCGAAGACAGGTAGCTACTGAACTCATCAAGGGGTATTATCTTGGGCCCTATTATTTTCCTTTTTTTTTGCCTTTTTTTTTCTTTGTTTTTTTTTCGATTTCGCAAGCTCATGTCTCTAATTACACAAAAAGCTTATCGATAATTCAAACCCCTTTCAAGAAGTGTAGACCAAAAATTATCGATGATTGAAAATTTCGTTTCCCAAGGGGTAAACCCATCCTTATCAGGGTGATTATTGATAGCTCAAAAAAATTTTCAATGATCAAAATTCCCTTCTCGACGTGCAGACCCATTCTTATCAGGCTGATTTCAACCCACAAAATTATTGATGATTGAGATTCTCTTCTCGAAATGTAGACCCATTTTCATCGGGGCAAATTTTTGATGGTCTAAGAGATTGCCAATGGTCAAGCCTCAAAGATCATCAATGATTAAAGATCTCTTTCAGAAGTGTAAACCCACTTTCGCCGGGACAATTTTTGACAGCTCAAGAAAATATCGTAATGTGCATCCATCTTTACTAGAGCGGCCATTCTTCTAAAGGGGAAGCCAAAATCATTTTAGGCGAAAGGTAGTTTTAATGTGTGTAACAACAAAACTGGCACGCATTTAGCATACCAAAATAAAGGCTCAAGGGGTTATCAAGCGATTGTAAAATAAGGGTAGGAAATGGTCATTTAGAGAGCTATACAAAGAAAAGGTGCCTAAATCATTTTCTAGATTCAGCCTTATCCAGGAGTCGCTTTGACGGGTAATCGGAAAGGTTCTAGTGCTCTTAGTGAGTTTTCATCCAATCCCCTAATTGCAACTAGTTTTTTTTTTCAGTTTATTTTCAAAACGAGCCAAAAGTGCTCGAAATTTAGACATTACGTGGTATAGTCAAATATTTTCATGTGATCTAGCTCTTAAAGACCAAACATATGTACTCCTTACTTAATTCAAAGTGGAATGAAACTCGAATTTCTAGAGTTAAGATCAAATCCATTCATAATTGAGAACTACTTAGGCGGAGTCAAACCTTGAATCAGAGGTACCTTAATGAGGTGCAAACATGTCATTGTTTTAGGATACAGCTTAACACAAAAATATTTTTATTCTATCAAAAATGTAAATGCACTAAAATCGTTTAAGCAAATAGAGAATTTTTCTTTCTTTTTTTTTTTAAATATGCACAAACTATGCGTTAAGAATCATGTATATGGAATGGCATATGCAATAGCATCATGTATATTAGCAATGCATGTAAGGAACGGTATGTGCAAAACATGTGTAAAAACACTTGTATAAAAATGCGTACATAAGATATGTGCAAAGGTGTGTGCGTGTAAAACACCTACGAAAAAAATATGAGTGTGTAAACACAGCATAATAAATGACGTGCATGCATAAGTTTGCAGTGTACATGTAAGCAGTATACAATGAAGGTAAAGGTGCAAGATATGACACAACATGAGAATGAATGTTCATAATACAGGGTGTATGTGCATATGGTGTGGTTTATACATGATAGAGATATGCATGTAAGATGAAGATGTGATGTAGGATGAAGATGATCTGGCACGAAAATGTGCGCCAATGAGTTGCGAGGAGTGGCAGAACTCACATATATAGAAGTGCAAAACATATACAAATAATGCACATGAGATGGGACACAACATGAGAATGATTGTGTACAGTGAGTTTCTATGGTGTGCGATACAAGATATGGGATGAAAGTGGTCGCAAGAAACAAATAGCGTTCACAAAGTATGCGTATTTACATGGTATGAGCATGCAAGACATGCATTGATATATACAATGACTAACATGCGTGACAAAAAAAAAATTTATGTACATTCGATGATGTATGCTGTATATACAGATAATGGTGCATGATGTATGTTATGGATGTCATAATGTTAGTGTGAGTTGTGACAGGCACTGCTATGTATGTATATGCAAGATAAATACATGTTACATTCATATTCACAAATCATGATACAAGCAATTTTATATACAGAGTGCACAACTTCTATTATTGTATGGAAAGAATTATTATACATAAGACATGTGAAGAAACTATATACAGAGTAACAGGTACATATAATAATTTTATGCACATAAAATGATGTATACATAAGGAGGAGATACAAAAAATTTATTTATGTATGAATGATACATTGAAATTCGTGAAAAACTATACACAAGATGATATTTACATGTAATAATTTTATGCACAGGAAAAGATGTATATATATGGGAAATGATAAAAAGTTATGTTTATGAATGACATGAATATACAATACATCAATAATAACCACATGCAAGCAGTAAATCCTTCCAACCTTATTGCCCCCACACACGAGGTCGTGCGGTCTCTGTCCTAGGTGGGCTTAGCCCATGGGTTAGCGGGGAACCCAATGGGCGCGTATGGTGCACGGTGGAAAACCGGTAGCATAACACCCCTATGCTAATGTACAAGCGGATGGATAGTGATTGTCATGTATTTAGACGTTCCACAAATTTCGACATGGCCCTACCGGGGCATGGAAGCCTTTGGCTAGGTTACCAAGCGAGACATCTGGATTCACCCAATACATGAGGATCCATACAGCAAGCATGGAATTAGGATTCATATCACCTGTGGGAAGTAGCTACGGCCATTACATGAGCTTTGGACAAGGGAGATGTTTCTTTAAGGCTACCCAAGCATGATCCCTGCCTACAGGTCTAGCTCATCGCGAGCATAACGACCGATCGGGTCATCATTTGATATACCATTGAGGTACGAGACTTGGGCTGGTGATTATCCTTAACACTTCCCCAAATTGAGTGAAAATGAGGTCGTGCTTCAGGAATGCACCGGGGCTGATAGAGGGACCAAACTAACATAATTCTAAGGCTCTAGCATGATGCAATGCAATTTTTCGAAAAGAGATAAAATTTCTTGATCCTAAACCCATTTACATTAGATTAATCAAAGGTACTTTCAGAGCAAAATCTCATGATATCCCCAGCGGAGTCGCCACTGTGACGTGCCCGAACCCCACTCGCGATCCGGATGGCCCTCGGAAATCCGCTTTTAGGACCCGAGACCGGATGGAGGTTCATTAAAACTCGTGAAAGCTGATCGCTTCGCAATGGACAAAAATATATCCAAACCCATTGTTGGCAATCAACTTACGAGAGCGTCTATTGGGTTATCATAAGGCAAGATCACGGAGTCGCCACCCGATAGAACATCGGGAAATAAATCTAACCTTATGAGGCCCAAAACCAGAGAGGGTTCGGGACCTCACTCTTATTCATACCTTTGGTTAATATTATGTAAAAGGGTTTTTGGGATCAATTATTTTATCTCTCTTCTCACACGAGTTATGCCATAAATTAAAGCGCATTCAAACAAGTAAAAAATAATAAAATAACAAATAAAGCGATAAATAAAATATATTTACAGTTATCCAGAAATAAATATAAAATCATAAAAGGAAGATATAATAATAAGGATACATACATAAATCGGGCTATTCTTTTAGGCGGGAACATTGGTTCCCAATTACTTTTTATGAAAAGTTTTGAGTTATCAAATCGACCTTTGCTTTGGGGTGAAAACCAGGACATTGGTCCAGTTTTATTAACAAATTTCATTTTGGTAGAAAACATTTGTGTTGTGGTTCTTTTTAAGCGCGGTAAAAAATCTTTTATTATTACAAACCACAAGCGAATAAAGAGAATAAAATAATTACATATTTTTCAAATAATAATGATAAATAAATCCTAATTTACCTACCTCAACCGTAACCCTTGGACGAGTCATACCGCTCGCGATGACAGCCATAAAAGGAAATAATGTTAATCAATAATAAATGAATAAATAATTGAATAAAATAAATTGAAGGAGATAATTAAAATTAATAATTGATTAAATTAAATGATAAATAAAATGAGAAGTAAATAATAAATTAAATAGATGAAATAATGGAATAAATTGATAGTTAATTAATGGATATGCAATATAAATGATAATTATAATAATGAAATAATAAAATGCTATTGACAATAATTATATCAATGATGATGAAAAATAACAATAATAAAATGTAAAATGATGTAAATAATAATATGAACCAAGTAATAATGATGATACTAATATATTGACAATAACAATAATCATAAAATGCATTAAACACAAAATGATAATATTAAGAATAATAAGTAATATAATATTAATATAACAATAATCATAATATCAACAATATAATATTCACACAACAATAACAATAATATAATCTCAATATTAATAATAATCAATAATAATATATAATACTAAATAAATATAATGATAATAGTAAATATTAATTAATAATAAACATAAATAAATAACAATAATAATATAATACCACAATACTAATAATATTAAATAATGATAATCATATTAACAACAATTATAACAATAATCAATAATTATAATAATAATAATAAAACATAAAATTAAATAATAATAATCACAAATCAATTAAATAATAATATACATAAAATTAATAGAAATTAGATAATACCAATAATATTAATGATAATAATAATAACAATAATAATATGAATAATAATAATAACAATAAATAATAAATATATTAATAATAATAATATTACTATAACACAAAAAATTAAATAAATAATAAAAACAGAATATTAAATAAATAATAATAATAATAATAATAAATAATAAATATATTAATAATAATAATATAAAATGAGAGAGAGAGAAGTTATCGGAGGGCCGTCGGAGCTTCGCCGGAGCGGCGGTTGACGACACCTCCCTTGCCGCCTCCTAGATCGCCTCGTCGGGAGTCCAGATCCGGTGGCCACGCGCCAGAACGTCGTCAGATCTGACCGGAAATCGCGTCGGAGCTTCTTTTGTTTACTTCCGGCATTCTCCTCCGACGAGGCCTTCCCCGGCGAGTGACGGTGGCGGACGACCACCGGAAGAAGCGCCCAGACCCCCCGATGGCAGCGCCGCCGCGCGTGTGGTCCCCCTCAGCCGCAGGTGGCCGGCGCTGCCTCCTTCTTTTCTTCCTCTTTTTCTCTTTTCTCCCCGGCGCCGACGTCGTCTCTGTCTCCCCTGGGTCTTCTTTTCCTTTCCTTGATTTCTTTGGCTTTTTCCTTCTTTTGGTTTGATCAATTTGTGTCTCTCTTTTATCTTTTCTATTTCTCTTGTACTTTGATTTTCCTTTGTGCTTTTCTTTGCTCTCACTTTCTATTTCTTTGATTTTCTCTCTTTTCCTTTTTATTTCTTTGATTTTTCTGGGTCTCGGTTTCCTTCTGCTCTATCTTTCTTTTCTTTCTCTTTTTTTTTTCTAGGTCTTCTTTCTTTGATCTGCCGAGCCCCTTGCTCTCTCTTGTTCTCTCTTTTTCTTATTTTCTCAATTTTCTTTCAATTTCTTCATCCATTTTTTCGTTCAGCCGAGAGAGCCCCCCCCCCCCCCCTTGCTTTTGCTCATCATTTTCTATTTATACGTGCACATGGTAATTTCCTTCATAATTCCCTCCTTTTCTTAATTCAAATAACACACATTAATTAATTAATTTAAACATTACATATTAATTAAACATCACACATTAATATAATTAATCCACTTGATATATAATTTATTTAATTAATTAAACATTTAATCCATTTAAATTATCACATACATACATACATACATATATATATATATATATATATATATATATATATATATATATATATATATATATATATATATATATATATATATATATATATATATATATATATATATCTAATTAATTATACATTTTAAACTTTAATTATACATGCACTTTAATCACACAATAATATTAATTACGCAAGTAACTAACTACATTAACTAATTAATTTTTAATTTCACACACATATTTATTATATATTATTTTTTCCATTTTTTTTTCGGAGGGAATAATCAAGGATCAAAAATCACCATTTTCATTTTATGCCGGACTCGGGACCCGGTGTCTACACCGAGCATTGCTCACGATGCTCCCCATGGTTCACGACTCGTGAACTTGCCCTCAGCCTTCAGGCACTCTGACATAATGCCAGGGACACGAACAACCGAGCATTGCTGACGACTTGTGAGCATTACTTACGACTCGTGAGCATTGCACATGACTCATGAGCGTTGCTCACGACGCTCCCCACGGTTCACGACTCGTGAACATGGTTCACGAATCGTGAACTTGCCCTCAGCCTTCAGGCGCGAGAGCTGGAAATCCCTTGCTATAGCTTTGGGGTTTCCATTTCTCAACAAAAATGCAAGAAGCCCAGAAACTTCAAATCAAAACTATTTTTCACCCAAATAAAACTTAAACTCAATCTTACCTCAAAATAGGCCTTCCAAACACCATAACCAACATAAAACAACATATTTCCACAATTAATTCCAAATAAATCATCAATTCACAAATCAAAATCTCAACCTTCAAAAATTTGAATTTTAACAGTAAATTCTATCAAACTCACAATTATGTATCATAACTGGTCATAAATAAAAACCCATATCATTTATATCAATATAAGTCCCATAAAACCTCACATTTCTAGAGAATCATGCAAAACCCTAAAATCACCATTAAACATCCAATTTAAAGAAATTTCCCAAACTCATGCATTTTCACTGCCAAACCTCATATACATTTATCTCAATCACTAATCATGCATTACTAACATAAGTACCCAAACTAATTCATGCATATACACATACCAAGTGACGCTAAATTCCAGAAATCAAACCCTACACACACAGACTTGATCTAAAGAGAGAGAACTATAGAGACAAAAACTCCCAAACTTCCAAACCAAACCAAGCCAAACATAACAAAAATAAAGCTCCTAAACCTCTTTGAAGGACAACCCAGCTGTTCTCTTTAAGCTTGAACCTTCCCTTTTCTTTTATCTTTCTTCTTGTCACCAATCACTTGCACAAACAAAACCCACAAATCTCTTAATCCAAACCCTAACTCAAATCAAATAAAACTAGAAGATGAAGAAACCCAAGTGCAGGAAACCCCAAAACCCAAACACATACCTCTTCAAGTTTCCCCTAACTCCACCTAAATGGCTCCAGCTCACACACAGCCAGGGAAGGGAGAACAAGAAACGAGACAAAGAAAGAAAGAAGAGCAAAGAGAGGGGAAGAGGGAGCAGGAACGGGAAACTAGTTTCTGCTCTTCTCTCTCTCTTCCTTTCTCCTTTTCTTCTTTTCCCATATTAATTTCACACACCAACCAAGTCCACATGGCAAACTCCCATAGGCTCAAATCAAAACATCGTATCTTATTACTCTATAGTCCTTGGCAAATCCTACTTCAGTCCTTGGCAAACCTACACTTCACTCACTAACACAATAATTCCTCACTTGAACTTTAATTAATTCTTTAATTGGGTCCTCAATACTTAAATTTCCACATGCACAAATTACCGAATTATCCTTGAAATCTCGACTTAGCATGCCAATTCCGACTAGGCCCATTTTGGGTTGTTACACGACACCTGAAGCATCGCTGTACATTATAAACTCCTTACCCGATCGGGGTTGAGTAAGTACAGGAGCTTCAATTAACAATCTCTTCAATTTCTCAAAGCACGCCTGGCACTTATCCTACCATTCAAATCTAACTCCTTTCCTCAACAATCTAATTATAGGGGCAGCAATGACTGAAAAATCCTTCACAAACCGACGGTAGTACCCTGCCAAACCAAGGAAACTTCTCACTTCCATAACATTCCTAGGCGCTTTCTAATTCACAATCACCTCATTCTTAGCTGGATCCACTTGAATACCCTTAGCTGACACAATGTAACCCAAGAAAGACACCTTTCAAAGCCAGAATCACACTTACTAAGCTTCATAAACAAACGGTGCTCCCTCAAAACCTGCAGCACTAACCGAAGATGCTCTTCATGCTCACTCTCATCCCTCGAGTAAACCAAAATATCATCAATGAACACTACTACAAATCGGTCGAGATATGGCCTAAACACTCGGTTCATCAAATCCATAAAAGCCTTAGGTGCATTGGTCAACCCGAACGGCATCATAAGAAACTTATAGTGGCCATATCTCGTCTGAAATGCAGTCTTAACCACATCCACATCTTTAACTCGAAGCTGATAGTAATCTGACCGAAGATCAATCTTGGAGAAAACACCCGCACCTCTAAGCTGATCAAACAAATCCTCGACTCTAGGCAAAGGATACTTATTCTTCACTGTGACCTTATTAATCTGCCTATAGTCGATGCACATCCTCAAAGTACCATCCTTCTTCTTAACAAACAACACCGGAGATCCCCATGGAGATATGCTAGGTCTAATAAACCCCTTATCCAATAACTCTTGTAGCTGAGTCTTCAATTCCCTCAACTCTATAGGAGCCATCCGATAAGGCGCTTTTGAAATGGGCGAAGTACCCTGCACTATCTCTATGGACAACTCCACCTCTCTCTTAGGAGGCAACCCAGGCAACTTGCTCGAAAACACATCTCCAAACTCTCTAACAACTGGGATATCCTCAATCCTAACCTAATCACGCTTAGAATCCAACACCACTGCTAGAAACGCTTCACAACCTTTCCTCATGAATCTCTTACATTGCATAGCAGAAATCACATTACTCAAGGAACTCGAACCTAAACCTTTAACCACAACAGAAGACTGATCTCTATCTAGCAACACCACCACTTTCCTATAACAATCAACCACAACCCGATGCTTACTCAACCAATCCATACACAAGATCATATCAAACTCCCGAAATGGCAACTCAATCAAATCCATAGAAAACTCAACACCTTGAACCAAAAGAGAACAATTCCTATACACTCTACTCACATTGACACTATGCCCTAAGGGACTGGTCACACAAACCTCATAATCTAACTGATTAACATCATGCAACTTATCAAATAACTTACTCATGCACAAATATGAGTGTGTGGAACCAGGGTCAATTAGAGTATACAACTCAGTGTCAAAGAGTAGGAACTTACCAGCAATCACATCCGGGGTATCCTGCTCATCCCGAGCTCTCATAGCATATACTCTAGCTGGAACCGCAAGAGGACGATCAACTGACTCTGATGGAGCTCCCTCTCTATGCCGACCACCTCGACCTCTACCTCTGCTTCTACCTTGACTGGCTCCCGGTGCATTTGATCCAACTCTGCTAGCCTCACGCTGATCGGTAGAAGCCTCATCCAACTAAGGACAGCTAGCCAGAAAGTGATCAGTGCTCGCACATCAAAAACAGCCACCCGTGAGCCACCTACACTCACCTCGATGGCGCCTGCTACAATGAGAACACTCAAGCAATAACTCAGTCCTATTACTCGAATAACCTCTACCAGAACTCAAGCTCATAGCAGAACCTTGCCTCCTGCTTCTCGAAGCCAGACCTAAAGAAAACTCATCCTGCAGGTTCCTAGACCTCTTACCCAAAGATAATGATGATGATCCTCCATAAGGGGGATTCCTCCTCTGAGCTCTCTCCCTCAGAACTGACTCTGATCTCTCAGCACGCACTGCTGCCTGAAAAATTTGATAATACCTAATACCCGGAGTACTCATTAATGAAATCAGCATAGCCCTCAAGGACTCATTCAAACCAGCCTCAAAGTGCCTACATCTGAACTCCTCTATCAAAACACCCTCTGGAGCATAATTCGTAAGATGGTTGAACTCTTTCTCAAACTCAAAAATGGACATAGCTCTCTGTCTCAAACTTAAGAACTGTGCCCACTTAGCATCCTATGACGCGCGCTAGACCCCGGGGCGGCCTTTTGACTGCCCGCTTTAGGGCGATCGGGCTGATGAGGTCCGTTGACAACTTGCAACGAATTACAAGTGCGTCTATTTTGGGCAACAAGGAGGTTTCATGGAGTCGCCACCCAATAGAACATTGAAAAATTTCGTCTCGCCTCAGTGAGCCTAAGACGGCGCATAATTCCATTTTGGGCAAACCAAAGGGGTCTTGGAGGCAATCACCCCAATAGAACATTGGGAATGATCCTCTAACCCTATAGAGCCTAGGATTTATTAAGCCTTTTTGACACAAGAGGTGTCTTGGAGGTCTCGTTCTAATGAATGATCGGATAGACCTCTCGTCTCGTTGAGCCCAAAGACCAGAGACGGTTCGGGACTTCCCATTTATTAATATCTTGGTTAAATTTATAATTGAGTTTTGAATTTACCTTTTCGTCTCTTTTCTCACGCGTTTAAATGCAATAAAAATTAAAGCGTAGTATCAACCATATAAATGAAGCGATAAAGAATAACATAAAGCGCATAAACATAAATTACAACAAAACTAGGGGCAGAATACAACCCCCATTTTAAATAAGCTGCGATCCACGCATAAATCGGGTTATTCATTTAAGGATGAGGAATTGGTCCTCGCATGCATATTTAAAGAAAAAACTTTTGATGTGGCAATTTTATTTAGGATGAAAATTTAGGACTTTGGTCCTATTTTATTAGAAAAAACCAATTTATTTTATAAAATATTTTTATGTGATTTTTTATTTAAGAGTGCATAAAAACCATTTTATTTAACAATTACATACACGAAAATCAAAAATATAAACAAAATGAGAATTAAAATGTACAATAAAGATACCAAACCCCGCGTCTCCTTCCTCACATGCATGGATGCTCAAATAAGAATAAAACAACGATTTGCAACCAAAAAATATAAAAACAAATAAAATTCATGTTAGTGATTGAGCCAAAGAAATTATTTAAACATATAAAATAACAAATTATAGATTAAAATAAATAAAACGTGCATTATTTATGACAAAATTAATTAAATAACATGATAAAATATATAATTTAACAAATTAGCAATTTTACATGCACAAAATAACACAACATAATGACGAACACAAATTATAAATAAAGATTAGCATGAATAAAAAATTAATAATAACAAATTTATCATACCTAAAACATGCATAAAATAATTATGAGGCAATTTAACATGCATAAGAATAAAATACATTAATTATGCCAAACATGTTAAATAATACTTATAATAACAACAATTTTGAGCAAAGAATAAAAATATTAACATATGCAAGAAACAATTTAACAAGAAAATAAAATAATAGATTTAAAAGAATTTACATATTAAATAAATAATTAAAGATAAAAATAAGAAGAAAATAATAGGTGTGACGCGCCCGAACCCCCGCTCGCGATCCGAGCGGCCCTCGCGGGTCCGCTTTTAGGACCCGAGACCGGATGGAGGTTCGTTAAAACTCGTGAAAGCTGGTCGCTTCGCAATGGACAGGAATATATCCAAATCCATTGTTGGCAATCAACTTACGAGAGCATCTATTGGGTTATCATAAGGCAGGATCACGGAGTCGCCACCCGATAAAATATCGAGAAATAAATCTAACCTTATGAGGCCCAAAACCAGAGAGAGTTCGGGACCTCACTCTTATTCATACCTTTGGTTAATATTATGTGAATGGATTTTTAGGATCAATTATTTTATCTCTCTTCTCACATGAGTTATGCAATAAATTAAAGCGCATTACAATCACATAGGAAAGCAATTAAATAAAGCAATAAATAAATTATAAAATAAATAAAATGGGACAGAACAATCCCAAAATAAATAAGAATAACTAAAACTTGCTTAAAGTAAATAAATAAATATATGCGTAAAAGAAATAAAAAATGTAAACATACATAAATCGAGTTATTCATTGAATTTTAGGAACATTGGTTCCTTTTTTTTTAACTTAAATTTGGAGAACTATTTTTAGGATAATGATTGAAAAAAACCGAGATGAATGATCCCATTTTATGAAAATTTAGTTCTCCTTTTGAAGGTTGGTTTTATTAGTTAAAATAGGACACTGGTTTATTTTATTAAAAAGAAATTCCATTTAGTAGAAAACATTTGTGTGGTGGTTCTTTTTAAACGCGGTCGAAAATCATTTATTATTACAGACCACAAGCGAATAAAACAAAATAAAATAATAATTACATATTTCATAATAATAAATAAATCCTAATCTACTCACCTCGACCGTGCTCCTTGGACGAGCCGTGTGCCACTCGTGGTTGTAATCATGACATAAAATTAATATTGGTTAATAATGATTGAATAAATAAATAAACAAATAAATAGTTGAATAAAGTAAATTGAGAAAAATAATAAAGGTCAATAATGGATTAAATTAAATTAAGTGATAAATAAATAAATAAATAAATAAATTAATTAAATAAATAGAGAATTGATGAATATAAAAACACAAATGGCAATTATAATGATCAATAACAATAAAAATAATGATGCTAATAATAATACCATAAAATGATAATAATAATAAATAATAAATAAACATAAAATGATAATAATAGATAGGTAAAATAATAATAATAATAATATGCTAATAAAACCAATCAATATAATAATAATAATAATAATAATAATAATAATAATAATAATAATAATAATAATAATAATAATAATAATAATAACAATAATAACAATAAAAAATTAACATTAATAATAATAATAATAATAATAATAATAATAATAATAATAATAATAATAATAATAATATAAAATAAATAATGATATTAATAGCAATAATATAATATAATAATAATAATGATGTAAAATAATATAATAATAATAACCATGACAATATTAATTGAAGCAATAAAATAATAACATCAACAATAATTATAACCAACAATAATAATCATAACAATAACATTAACAAAACCATGATAACAATAATAATGATATTAAATGATAATAACAAAACACAATAATAAATAATAATAACTAAATATATACAATAACAATAATAAACACAATAAGAATAACAATGAACATAACATAATAACAGCAATAATAAATACTAATAACAATAATAACAACATAAAATAATAATAATAATAATAGTAATAGTAATAATAATAATAACAATAATAATAAATAATAAAACAAATAATAATAATGATAGTATAATACAATAATGACAATAATAAAATAAATAAAATAATAATAATAATAATAATAATAATAATAATAATAATAATAATAATAATAATAATAATAAAAACAGAATAATACTAATAATAAGTAAATAAAATAATATTAATATTAATATTAATATTACTACTAATAATAATAATAATAATAAAAATAAAAATAATATTAATATTAATATAATAATAATAATAAATACTAAAAATAATAATAATAATAATAAACATAAAATAAATAAATATATAATAATAATAATAATATAAAATAATGAAAATAGAATAAAATAAAGGGGTTATCGGATTTCCCTCGCCCGAGCCGCCGTCGGTGGGGGGTGGCCGACACCTCCCTCACCGGAAGCCTCGTCTGGTCACCGGAAACCTTCCACCGGTGACCACGCGCCCGGTGAAGCTGCCACCACGCTGGAAACCGCATCTGAAGCTCACGAGATCACCACCGCCGATCTCCCTGTTGCCGGCGATTGGGGGAGATCGGCGGCCACCGGACGGATCGTCCCGCTGAGGGGAGCCCAGCGCCGCCGCGCGTGGTGCCGTCAGATGCCGGAGGTGGCGCCGGCCACCACTTCTTCCTCTCCCCTTTTTCTTTTCCTTTTTCCGTTGGCCCCTTGTTTTCCGTGTTTGCTCCCTCTTTTTCTTTTCTTTTTCCTTCTATTTTTTTCAATTCCAGCCGAGAGAGCCCCCCCTTTCTTGCCTTCAATATTTTCTTTTCATACTCCACAAATTAGGGCAAATAGGCCACCCAATAATTTCCTCCATTTTTTACCTTTTAATTTAATTAATCTACTTAAATTATCACATATATTTTATCTAATTAAACCCTATATTTATTTTCTTTTTTGAACTTTAATTTATTTTATAATATTAACTAATTAAATTAACAAAATCTTAATTTTTAATTTTTAATTTTACTTACCTATTTTATGTATTTTTTCGGAGGAATTATCAAGGAGCCTAGAGGGCCAAAACCGCAATGATTTTTTTTTTATTTTTATTTTATGTTACCCTTGACTCGGGACCCGGTGTCTACAGTTGACCCCAATTTTGGAGAATCTAGTATCTAGACACCTAGGTGAGCCAAAATTCAAGGAAGGAAGAGAGAGAGGATTACATACCTGTGGCGGAGACCTTGCTGCTACCTTGCTGCTGGGAGTCGGATAAAGAGATGCCTCCTAAGAGGGCTCCGGAATTTGCCTCTTCAAGGGACTTGAAAAATCTGCCCCCTCAGGGGACTTCAGAGGACTTCTAGTTTTGCCTCCTCAGAGGGCTTCTAATTTTGCCTCCTCAGAGGGCTTACAAGTTTGCCTCCTCAGAGGGCTTCGAGATTTGCCTCCTCAGAGGGCTTCTAGATTTGCCTCCTCAGAGGGCTTACAGGTTTTTCCTCCTCAGAGGGCTTAGAGATTTGCCTCCTCAGATGGCTTACAGGTTTTGCCTCCTCAGAGGGCATAGAGATTTGCCTCCTCAGAGGGCTTAGGTATTTGCCTCCTCAAAGGGCTTGCAGGTTTTGCCTCCTCAGAGGGCTTACAGATTTTGCCTCCTCAGAGAGCTTAGGAATTTGCCTCCTCAGAGGGCTTATAGATTTTGCCTCCTCAGAGGGCTTAGGGATTTACCTCCTCAGAGGGCTTACAGGTTTTGCCTCCTGAGAGAGCTTAGGAATTTTCCTCCTCACAGGGCTTACAGATTTTGCCTCCTCAGAGGGCTTAGGGATTTGCCTCCTCAGAGGGCTTACAAGTTTTGCCTCCTCAGAGGGCTTAGGGATTTGCCTCCTCAGAGGGCTTACAGGTTTTGCCTCCTCAGAGGGCTTACAGATTTTGCCTCCTCAGAGGGCTTAGGGATTTGCCACCTCAGAGGGCTTAGGGATTTGCCTCCTCAGAGGGCTTAGGGATTTGCCTCCTCAGAGGGCTTACAGATTTTGCCTCCTCAGAGGGCTTAGGGATTTGCCTCCTCAGAGGGCTTAGGGATTTGCCTCCTCAGAGGGCTTATAGGTTTTGCCTCCTCAGAGGGCTTACAGATTTTGCTTCCTCAGAGGGCTTAGGGATTTGCCTCCTCAGAGGGCTTAGGGATTTGCCTCCTCAGACTCAGAGTGTCATGCCCAGTTCCACTCGCTAAAGCTGATGCAGCTATAACGATAGGAAGTGACCGCGCACGCAAAATTACTTACATATGCTGAACTTAAGGTGATCATAAAAACCGATACAAATAAATTCTTATCTATACTTATTCATGCCATCCACATGCAGCACACATAAACATATATTTCACCATAAACATACTAGGTTGTTATCCTTATAGTTACATGCCAACATACTTGTACGTTACACATAAACTTATATATCACATGAGCATACAACTTTACTTACTTTCCATTTTGCATATACTATGTTATTATCTTATGCTTACAAGCCAAAACATGCTTTGTACATACAACATGCATATCCCAAAGGATAACCCAACCTACACTAATCCTAGTGTTGACCTTTGACCTGCGGAGTCTTCCTTCGAATACCTACTTCCGTACCTGCACGGATTAAAGAAAACCCGTGCTAAGTGTTTTACGCTTAGTGGGGAACTCACACATAACAAGCAATATGGTATATTAACATACGCATCAGTAACAGATATGATAAGCATATTTAGCATCTCAATTCATAACATATATTCATGCCAATTAAACTATGCGGTCATATTACCATTTATCACATAAGTTAATTTTTCATCCCATTATTACCACACACCTTTATTTCCCTTTTTCCTTTATGTAGATTATTTTTGCCTGCTATTCAAAGTCATGGATAACGGGTAAATTTCAGACAGAAATATATGTACCTCAAAGGTACTTCTTGTAAACAGAAATAGGTACCTCAAAGGTACTTCTTGTAAATAGAATTTTCAGTCATCTTAGTACCCCTTGGGTACATTTATTCTTGTAAATCAGGGAATCCCGCAAGGATTAATTCATAATGATTCCATCGGAATCAACTTACTTACTTAAGCTGCAGCACAGGGACCCTATAGGCATGCCTACCTATCCAATACTTGACTGGCAGGCTTAAGTTGTTTAATTATGTCATTCATTTCACATTGATCAATCTTCATAGCACATATATCATTCATGACCACATTCCCTTTTACAAATGCACTTTAACCCATCAACTCTTTACATTACTTAGTTAAGTTCAAGAATCATCATGTCATAAGCATATACACATCATTTGAGCATAACATCGCTTTCACACATATGTATATTGTTAATTTATTAAGTAAATTACAAATCTTAATCATGCTCATAAGTTCTCCCCATGATAACTACTTTTGTGATCATTTAATAAACCTAAACATGCATAATAAGTTGAGGGGAAGGTTATGGGCTTGACCCATGCCAACCATATGCTTTAAAACATAAATATAAGTCATTTTAAGCATTTCTCTATCGCGAGGTCGCGACGCTGTCGCGCTCGCGACAGTAGCTCACCTTGGGAGCCCTACGAGACTAGGTTTTACACCCATATTGCATCGCGAAAACCGACCGCTAGACGTCATTTTGAGGCAAAGTTGTCTTCTTAAAAATTGTTTCTCTACGTCTTATATTTCAAATGGGACAAGTTTCAGGTCATTTGGATTCCTAAATTAAGAGATATGTATTAAACACTACAGACTGTTCAAACCAACCAAGCTAGTCAGATACATGTCCGGTGTTTGCCATTTTTGAGCGTTTTATTGACAGAATAAAATTATGGTCATTCTTAGACTTTTGTAGGCACAGCAGTCACGGATCATTGAATCAAGAATCACTCAATTTAGATTTTTCAAACTTTATTTATAACAAAAACACTACCCGGAGGTCAGATCACATATAAACAGAACCTTTCCCTTAACCAAGGTTTATACTTTAATGGAGCTCATAACAACTCAATCATCAACTCCAATACAAATCAACCATATAATTCAACTATATCATCTTTCAAATCATGTACACCATAATCATATATAAGTTTCTAAAAAAAAACAAGCATACAATTCACACATTTAGATTAGTTCCCAAACCTCACACTCCTTAGCTCCTAATGGGGTTGTTGTTCACTTGTTTCCCCAACCTTAGCCTTGCCTTTGATTCTCTTCTTTTCTTCAGCTAGCAATCAGAAATCCATTACACACAACTCCACAACTTGTTCTCAAACACTAAATCCAGAAATCAGATAAAGAAGAAATACATATATCAAACCCTTTACTTACCTTCCCAACTTAATCTTAATTCCTGATTTCTTACAATTCTTTCTTACACACATCAAACTCCAGCTCACTTCATTCACTCTCACCACTCACTTTCTCTCTCACGAAATGAAGAAGGAAGAAGGCTCAATATTGGAATAAAGATGCAGAAAATAATGACCTCAAAAACCACTGAACTTTCCCTCTCCACTTAAACAATTAATGCTAAGTGATGATGAGTCCACTCATCACAAACCCACAGCAAAAGCCACTAAGAAAAACTGCTCCCCATTAGCTTCCACTATACTTATTTTATTCTTCTCAACTTCCAGCAATTCCCACTAAAAATCTGCTTCCATTAACTTATAATTATCCATTATTTTATGCCTTAATCCTTATTAATTAACTTAATTAGTCATCCACTTAATTAAGCATGCATAATATCATTTCAATCACTTACATACTTGTTATTTTAGCAATTAGGTCCTTCTGTAAATTTCAGATTAATCCACATTCATAATTAATTGCTTAAACACCACTTAAATCAAAAATTACCCCATAACACATACACATACATACTTCACATGTCATACCGAAACAACTAGGGTGTAATGCGGCCATTACAACTCTCCCCTCCTTAAAGAATTTTGTCCTCGAAATTCATACCTGCGTCAAACAAATGAGGATGTTGTTCACGCATAGCAGCTTCTGGTTCCCAAGTTGCTTCTTCTACTCCGTGATGTTGCCAGAGTACTTTAACAAGTGGTATCTGCTTATTTCGAAGTTGCCTTACTTCTCGTGCTAGAATTGTCTTTGGTTTTTCATCATAGGAGAAATCCGGTTGCACTTCTACTTCTTGTACATGCAACACATGAGATTTATCTAATCTATATCGTCTCAGCATAGATACGTGGAACACATCATGTAACTTGCTTAATGCTGGAGGCAAAGCTAAACGATATGCCACAGAACCTATTCTTTCCAAAATCTCATAAGGTCCAATAAACCTTGGACTTAATTTCCCTTTATTACCAAACCTCAATACTTTCCTCCAAGGCGACACCTTCAGAAATACTTTATCGCCTACTTGGTACTCAATGTCTCTTCGCTTCAAGTCAGCATAAGATTTTTGTCTATCACTTGCTGCTTTTAGCCTTTGCTGAATCATCTTAGCTTTTTCCTCAGTATCTCTCACAAGATCCGGCCCAATAATTCTATTTTCATTCAACTCTGTCCAACATACTGGTGTACGACATCTTCTTCCATACAGCACCTCATATGGCGCCATGCCAATCCTGGTTTAATAACTATTATTATAAGCAAACTCCATGAGTGGAAGGTATTTGTCCCAACTCTTGGAGAAATCCATAACACATGCCCGCATCAAATCCTCCAAAATCTGAATAATTCTTTCCGATTGCCCGTCTGTCTGTGGATGGAAAGCTGTACTGAAATTCAACCTTGTTCCCAAAGCAGCTTGTAACCTCTTCCAAAACTTGGAAGTAAACCGGGGATCCCTATCAGACACAATTGTCAAAGGTACTCCATGAAGACGAACTATCTCTTTAACATACAGATCAGCCAACTTATCAAGAGAATAGTCCATCCGAACTAGAATGAAATGTGCTGACTTTGAAAATCTGTCCATAATCACCCATACTGCATCTTGCTGTTTTGAAGTTAAAGGCAATCCTGTGACAAAATCCATTGTGACATTATCCCATTTCCACTGTGGAATGGGAAGTGGATTCAACATCCCTTGAGGTACTTGATGCTCTGCTTTAACTTGCTGACAGGTAAGACATTTAGATACATACTCAATTATATCCTTCTTCATACCTGGCCACCAATACAGTGGTTTCAGATCCTGATACATTTTATTTCCGCCTGGATGCATAGTGAAAACTGTGTTATGTGCTTCATGAAGCAATCTTTTCTTCAATTCTTTATCATCAGCCACACATATCCTGTTCTTATACCGTATTACTCCATTTTTATCCACCGTATAATCACAGTTATCACCTTTGCCAACTGACTGCCATACTTGTTGTAACTTAGAATCATTTTTCTGAACTACTAATAGATCATCTATCAATACAGGTCTTGCTTTTAAATGAACAAGCAAAGCTTCATCAGCTGCACATCTCCATCTTACCTGTTTCAACTGCATCGCTGAAACTATCTTCCTACTTAATGCATTCGCTACCACATTTGCTTTCCCGGATGATAATCTACTATGCAGTCATAATCTTTAAACAACTCTAACCATCTTCTTTGCCTCAAATTCAACTCCTTTTGGGTAAGCAGATATCTCAAACTTTTGTGATCGGTGTAGATTTTACACTTCTCACCATACAGATAATGTCGCCATATCTTTAAGGCAAACACTATTGCAGCCAATTCTAAATCATGAGTTGGATAATTCTGCTCATGCGGCTTTAGTTGCCTGGATGCATAGGCTACCACCTTTCCATCTTGCATAAGCACACATCCTAATCCCACTCCAGAGGCATCTGTGTACAACACATACTCTTTACCAGACATAGGTTGCGTAAGAACCGGGGCCTCTACTAACATCTTTTTCAACTGATCAAAACTCTGCTGACATTTTTCAGACCACACATACTTCACTCCTTTTCGTAGCAACCTGGTCATAGGTGAAGCTATCACTGAAAATCCTTTCACAAACCTTCTGTAATATCCTGCCAAACCCAAGAAACTACAAACTTCAAGCACATTCCTAGGTGGCTTCCAGTTCACAACAGCTTCTATCTTAGCTGTATCCACTTTAATCCCCTCAGAAGATATTATATGACCCAGAAAAGATACTTCCCGCAACCAAAATTCACATTTACTCAACTTGGCATACAACTGATGTTCCCGTAGCGTCTGAAGTACCATCCTTAGATGTTGCTCATATTCTTTCTCATCCTTGGAATAAACCAGAATATCGTCGATGAACACCACTACAAACTGATCAAGATAAGACCTGAATACTCGATTCATCAAGTCCATAAATGCAGCAGGCGCATTTGTCAACCCGAATGGCATTACTAAAAATTCATAATGTCCATACCGAGTTCTGAATGCTGTTTTAGGTATATCTTCTTTCTTTACTTGTAACTGATAATACCCAGAACGTAAATCAATCTTAGAGAACACACCTGCTCCTCTTAACTGATCAAACAAATCTTCAATCCGTGGTAAGGGATACCGATTCTTCACTGTCACCTTATTCAGCTGTCGGTAATCAATACACATTCTCATCGTGCCATCTTTCTTCTTAACAAACAAAACAGGTGCTCCCCATGGTGACACACTGGGTCTTATAAAACCCCTATCTAACAATTCTTGCAATTGAACCTTCAGTTCCTTCAATTCTGTTGGAGCCATTCTGTATGGTGCCTTAGACACTGGTGTCGTTCCCAGTAACACATCAATAGATAACTCTACTTCCCTTAGTGGTGGTATACCACCCAATTCTTCTGGAAACACATCAGGAAACTCCCTTACAATCGGTATATCTTGTAGCTTCACATTCTCTCTCTTATTATCCAAAACCAAAGCAAGTTAAGCTTCACATCCTTTTCTTAAACATCGACTGGCTCGCATCGCAGTTATCACATTCACAAGAGGATTAGTACAAACCCCTTTTATTGCCACTCTATTCCCTTTATCATCACTAAGCATCACAATCTTTCTTTTACACTTCACATCAGCGTCATACTTAGTTAACCAATCCATACCCAAAATCAAGTCAAACTCATCAAAGGGTAACTCAATCAAATCTGCAGGAAATTCATAACCTTGCACTCGTAATGCGCAATTCCTATGTACCCGATTCACATACACAGAACTCCCCAGAGGACTTGTTACACATATATCATATGCTAAACATTCAGCTTTAGACATTCTTTCACTTATCTTATTAGAACATACATATGAATGAGTAGATCCAGGATCTATAAGAGCAAACATATCCATATCATAAAGTATAAAAGTACCTGCTATCACTTCTGGTGCATCTTGCTCTTCACGATCCTTCAGGGCATAAGCACGGATAGATCCCGCACCTGACCTGTCTATATTTTCAGAATCAACTGCCCACCTTGACTGATTTCCTCTATCACGTCCTCTACCTCATCCTCTGTTAACTGAAGGCATATTTGAACCACCTCTACTTTGCTCCTGCTGATTACTCACTGCTACATGTGGTTGAGGGCAATTGGCAATAAAATGTTTCGTGCTTACACATCTAAAACAAGCACCTATGACCTTCCGACACTCACCCCAATGTCTCCTCCCACAGTGAGGGCATTCAGGTATATCAATTCGACTATTGGCTGTTCTTCGACTCTGATGAGCTACTGGGGGTTTTCCCCACTTCTTTCCTCTTACTGCAGAACCATATCTAGATTCCTCTGGTGGTGCCATGATAGAATTTTGTGGCCTTTTTCCCGCATTGTATCCTCCTCTATTGGCACTTATTTTCTGTCTCCATTCCCTCTGAGCCTCAAGATTCTTTTCAGCTATTAAAGCTGCCTGTACTATCCTGTAATAACTCACATTCTGATCTGTAATTAATGAAATCAGCAATGCCTTTATTTCCTCATTTAGTCCTTCCTCAAATCGCTGACACCTCAATCCCACAGTCAGGACATCTTTTGGAGCATACTTACTCAATCGATAAAATTCTGCTTCGTACTCAGAAACAGACATGGTTCTCTGTCTCAGACTTAAGAATTTCTTCCAATTTGCCTCTTGATATGCCTTGGTGAGAAACTTTTGCCTGAATTCACTTTCAAAGAAATTCCAATCCACCGGATCAGGAAGCTCAGGATTCTGTAATACCAACTTCCACCAGTCATAAGCAGCGCCCTGAAGCAAAGACACAACACACTCAAGCCACTGATCTTGAGGACACCGTATCTCCTTGAGAATTCTCTCTACCTTCTCAATCCAGTATTCCACTTTTTCAGATTCATCTAACTTTGTCCCAAAGAACTCTTCAGCTCCATGCTTTCTTAAGGACTCTGTTGGTATTCTAGGTGCCATCATACGCTCCATAAACCTTGCCATATCCTGTGTCATTTTTATCACTGCTTCCATGGGTCCCGCTAACATCTCATCTCCATGTCTAGCTGGCCCAGATTGTCTAGTGCCCGTTGTGACGCGCGCCGGATCCCCGCGGCCGCCCGCTCGACCGCCCGCACGTGGGCGATCGGGGCAATTGTGGGTCCGTCAACAGCTTGCGATAAATCGCAAGTGCGTCTATGTTGGGCAACAAGGAGGTTTCATGGAGTCGCCACCCAATAGAACATTGGGAAAGTTTCTCTCGCCTCGGAGAGCCTAAGACTTGCACATTTTATCCATATTGGGCCATGAGGCCTAGGATTAACGCTAAAGTCTCGTGACACAAGAAGTATCTTGGAGGATAACCTCTAACCTCTTGAGCCCAAAGACCATAGCTGGTTCGGGACTTCTCATTTATTTATACCTTGATTAATATCATAATTAAGTTTTGAATTCATTGTTTCATCAACTTTCCACACAATGCAATTTTAATTTAAAGGCGCAATCATTCATATCAAAAGCGGTAAATGTAAGCAAAATCCAAAATAAAGCATTCAAAATAAATTACAATAACACTAGGAGCGGAATACAACTCCCATTTATAAAAATGAAATACATGCATAAAACGGGTTATTCATTAATAGTGAGAACATTGGTCCTCGCATGCATATTTATTATGAAACAATTTTGATGTGATGATTTATTTGGGTATGAAAAACTAGGACATTGGTCCCATTTTTTTATTTAGAAAAAAAATGTCAAGTTAATTAATAAAAATGTTTTTTGTGATTTTCTTTTTAGCGAGCCTAAATAAATAATTTTACAAGAAAATTATATGGCAAAATTAAATAAAATCTTACAAATAAAGAAAATGAATAAACCAAACGAGCCTTTTTGGACCTCCCGATGTGCTCGCAAAAACGCCCAAGCGAAAAAATGAGTTTAGACATAAAAACAAAATACAATTAAAACAATGTTAGTGATTCAATCAATTAAATCAATTAAACATTACAAAATAATGAATAACAAATTAAAATAAAGTAAGATGATATGAAAAGAATAATGATGGAATAAAAAATATTAACAAACCAAAATAAAATGAGAAACATGGATTATATATGATAAATGATTAAATGATGTGATGAAAATAAAATAAAACATGTTAATTAATTAGTACATGAAAATATACACATGATGAAAATAAATGATGATAAGTGAAAAATAATGAATGAATAAATAAACAAATGATAATAAAATCATGTAACAATGATAAAAATTAGTAAACAAAGGAATGATGAAAATAATAATGATATGTAACAAGGTTAATTGATGTGTTCATAATTAATACAAACTATTTACATGGCAAAAAGATTAATTTAAATTAATTAATTATTTGCATGTTAAAAATAATGAGGAATCAAAATAAATTATTTACATGTTAGGAATTAAAAAAACAATGTTCACATGAATAAAAATCAAATCATATATAAACAATTAAATGGAACAAATATAAAATCAATACAACAAATGAATAGATGAAAACAATAAATAAATCAATAAAAATAATAAAATGGATATGAATAAATAAAATAAAATAGAAATGAAATAGAAATGGAGCCAAGAATATTTACCCTCAGAATATTGGATTTGATGAAGGAAAAGTGATGATTTTCCGGAAGATTGCTTGAAAGAATAAAATTAGCAATAAAATTAATTCTCTTTGTTTATGGAGAAAAACAAAGGAATTGATTTGTATGCTTAAGATTAAAAAGAAATTGATGTCAGAATGATGATTAATTTCTTGTGTTTATGAAGAGAAAACCAAGAAATTAATTGGAATAATTAACAATTGAAAATTGATCTTTCAATTTCAATTAAACCTTATTAATTAAAAAAAGAAAAATGAAATTTTGAAGAGAAAATAGAAGATGATGAATTCTGGAAATTCTGATCTCAAAAAGTATTGGAGGCCCCCCTTTTTTGATTCCATCCTAAACTATTTAAAAGAATAAGAAATGTTGCCCTAATTTAATTAAGGAAAACAAACCTAATTTTATTCAAATTCCTTTATTTTTGGGGATAAAATCAAGTTTTATTAATTAATAATCTATAAAAAATATTTTGGAATTTTATTTGAAGTCAAAAACCCTTAATTTTGGGATAAAAACGGATTTTTTTGGGTGAAAAAATCGGAAAAAGGCTGAAAAAATGGAAAATAGGGTAACAGACCCTATACCGACGGCCAGGAGACCGTCGCCACAAGGGGCACCGCCCGTCGCTATAGAGCGACGGGCACTCACGCGGCGAAGCGGGCTTCCGCGCGAAACTCGCGCGCTGGCGCTCGCGCACGAGCGCTCCGTGCGGCGCTCAGCGTGCGCGATGCTGCGCGCGCCTTTAGCGACGCGCAGCATCGGCGACGCTGAGCGTCGCCTTTGCGCGCGCTGCGCGATGGGCGCCTGCGCGCTGGGCGCCCAGGCGCCTGCGAGCTGGGCGCCAGCGCGCTGCCGCAAGCGCGCTGCCGCGCCCGACACTCGCGGTCCGAAAAAATTTTTTATTTTTTTTTTATTTTTTTTTCTATTTTTTTAAATTTTAAATTGACTAAAAACACCATAATTTTAAGCCCCCATTTTTCAAAATTAATTTTTTTTCAATTTTTTTTCTATTTTCTAATTTTTCACTCTAAAATGCAAATTTGACGAGAAAACCATCACTTTTAACCTTTTAAGCCTGTGAAGGCAATTATCATCATTGGGTAACTTCGATCTAGGCTGACTCAGGACCCGGTGTCTACAGTTGCCCCCAGTTTAGGGGAATCTAGTACACTAGTGTCTAGGTGAGCCTAAACTCAAAGAAGAAAAGGAAAGAGACGCGTACCTGAGTCGGCCGTCTTTCCTGCTTAATGGAATTGTAATGATAGTTGTTGCTGTCTTTTGGTTGTAGCTGGTAATGCTGTGGTCGTGCTAACCTCTTGTGGGTAGTGCCGCCATCGTGCTAACTGCTGTGAATTTTGGTAGTGCCGTGGTCGTGCCAACCTCTTGTGGGTTGTGCCGCCATCGTGCTAACCGCTGTGCATTGGTAGTGCCGTGGTCGTGCCAACCTCTTGTGGGTTGTGCCGCCATCGTGCTAACCGCTGTGAATTGGTAGTGCCGTGGTCGTGCTAACCTCTTGTGGGTAGTGCCGCCATCGTGCTAACCGCTGTGAATTTTGGTAGTGCCGTGGTCGTGCTAACCTCTTGTGGGTAGTGCCGCCATCGTGCTAACCGCTGTGAATTGGTAGTGCCGTGGTCGTGCTAACCTCTTGTGGGTAGTGCCGCCATCGTGCTAACCGCTGTGAATTTTGGTAGTGCCGTGGTCGTGCTAACCTCTTGTGGGTAGTGCCGCCATCGTGCTAACCGCTGTGAATTTTGGAACTGTGCTCCTTTAGATGTTTGGACTGGTGTCGTCACTCGGCTTTTGTTGGTGTTCCCCGCCGATTTCTCCTGCAAGATTGTATGCATAGGAATATACAAGAAATCACGTGTGCATGATATGGAATGCAAATGCTTGCAATAATGTATAGACTGTGCCCTAGGTGGTCCATGGTTCGCTGAGGTTGTAGCCTTCCTGCTCTACGATGCCCCCTGAATCCTGAGGATCGTCGACAAGTTTTCTGAAGGAGATGTCCGGTATATATCCTTGCCCTCCTGGTCAATGATCATTTACCCGGGATTCTTTTTCATGTTCTGTATTGTATGTTACTTGATTGAAAGAAGATCATCTGAAGTAATGCCGCCTTATCGCTCCAGGCATTGAACGTCATTGTTTTAAAGGTAGTGCGTCCCTTGTTGATTTTCACACTAGCTTTTCTTTGCGGGAAATGCGTCCCTTATGGGATTTTCACACAACCCTTTGCCTAATTTTTGCCTAGAATGGACCCAACCCAATCCAGCGGCTTTTATTTTATTTTTTTTTTGTAGGGCAGACTGCCTATTTCCAGGTTTTCACCCTGCCCTTTGGCCTAACTTTTGCTTAGAGAGCCAGTTACGGTTTTCATCTCTAACGGCCTTCTTTGGTTTTTTTTTTTTTTTTTTTTTTTTTTTTTTTTTTTTAAGGTTATCACCAAAGCTTCTGTTAAGAGCAAATAGCACATATCCAATGAAGGGACTGAGCAATAATCATTAGATGAACAATTGGTATATTTCTTTTTAAGACAGAACTGAATGATCAATGAAAATGTATTCTTTTATTCATTGCGAGATTGTGTACATTTCTATATGATTTCATCATACATGATTTTCATTTGACAACAATTCAAAAGCATATGACTACACATAATCTCGGAGTGGGTTTTGTCAGCATCAAACTCCTGTTATCAATCGGCCCTCTCGGGTTTTCTCGATTGAATATTTTCTCTTGGCCCTTAATTTTTGCCCAGGATGCCTTTTTTCGGTTTTCACCCTGACAGGGCGCCCAATTTTAGCAGGGCCGCCTTTTTTTTTCGGTTTTCGACCCGCGGGGCATTTATTCTCTTCTTTTTATTTTTGGTCTTTAGCCATGGAACCTTTTAAGTCTATCGACATTGACCGGGTCCTTGAACTCATTCCCATCGCTGTCTGCTAAAATCGCTGCTCCTTTTGTTAGCAACTTTTTCAAAATGAAAGGTCCTTCCCAGGTTGGTCTGAATTTTCCTCGTATGTCTGGAACTCCCGGCCTCATCATCTTAAAGACCAAGTCCCCCTCCTTCAACGGGTGCTTTCGTACTTTCTTGCCAAACGACCGAGCCAGCCTCTTTTGATAAACTTGGTTGTGGTAATAGGCTCGTAACCTGTCTTCATCCAACAGATTTAGCTGTGACAAACGTTGTTGTGCCCATTCTGCTTCAGGAATCTCAGCTTCCATGACTACCCTTAATGATTTCAGCTCAATTTCAATCGGCAGGACTGCTTCAGTTCCATATACCAGAGAGAATGGCGTTGCCCCTGTAGAGGTTCTGACTGTTGTTCTATATCCCCAAAGTGCGAAGGGTAACTTTTCTGCCCAATCCTTGTAGTTCTGAACCATCTTGGCCAAAATTCTCTTCACATTCTTATTTGCCGCTTCAACTGCACCGTTTGCTTGAGGACGATAAGGAGAAGACTTATGATGTTGGATCCTATATTTCTGGAGCATCTGCTTAGTTTCTGCTAGGAATTGTACCCCATTATCAGACACTATGTGATGAGGGAGGCCATATCTGCATATCAAATTCCGCTCATTGAACTTAGCCATATCCCTTGCATCAACCTTCTTGAAAGACTCAGCTTCAACCCACTTAGTGAAGTAGTCAATGGCAACTATGATGAATCTATGCCCATTAGAAGCCGTAGGACGGATCTCGCCTATGATGTCTATTCCCCATGCTGCAAATGGCCATGGAGATGTTAAGTTATATAACTCTGAAACTGGCACATGCCTCAAATTCGCATACTGTTGGCATAACTGGCATTGCTTCACAAATTTTGAACAATCTGTATCCATTGTGAGCCAATAAAACCCTTGGCGCATGATCTTCTTTGCTAAGGCTAAGCCATTCATGTGAGCTCCACAAACCCCGGCGTGAACCTCTTCCATAAGTCTTTTAGCTTCTTTCTCTGCCAGACATCTTAACTGGATACCATCAGCTTGCCTTTTATACAAAGTGCCATTAACACTGATGAATTGAGTGGATAACTTCCTGATCATTCTTTGGTCCTTCTCAGTGGCTTCCTCTGGAAAGACTGATCTCTCTAAATAATTCTGAATGTCATAATACCATGGATTTCCATCAATGGCCTCAATGTCCATCACCTGTTCAGCTTCAAAGCAAGGTCTTTCCGAACTATAAATCAGCACGGGTTTCATCGCAACTCCTGTTGGGTTATCCCACATAGACACTAATGTTGCTAGAGCATCAGCTAACTGATTTTCGTCTCTGGGGATGAAGTGAAAAGTGCAAATCTCGAACTGGCTGCTCAACGATCTCAAATGCTTTACATAAGGCAACAACCTTTCTTCCTTGACTGACCACTCCCTTCTGATCTGATGAATTACCAAGGAAGAATCTCCAAATACTTCTGCGGTCTCTGCCCCCAGAGCGAGTAATGCTTCCAATCCAAAGATGCAAGCTTCATATTCTGCTTCATTATTGGTAGCCTTATACCTCAGCTTCTTAGCCAATGGTAGTCTTTCACCATCTGGTGTCGTAAGAATAACTCCTACGCCTGCTCCCTTATTATTGACTGCTCCATCAAAGAATAATTGCCACCCTTGCACTGCTATGGCCGTGACATCTTCATCTGGGAAGTTGTATTCAAACTGATCTCCCTCAATAGGATGCTCGGCTAAGAACTCTGCTACCGCTCTTCCCTTAATGGTTTTCTTGGTTATGTACTCAATGTCAAATTCCTGCAACAGCAGTAACCACCTTCCCATCTTCCCTAGTAAAGAGGGTGCTTCTTGGAGGTATCTGAGCGGATTATGTTTGGCAACCGTTTGTACCTTGAAGGAATGAAAGTAGTGTCGCAACTTCTTAGAAGCCCAGATAACTGCTAAACAGATCTTTTCCACCTCTACATATTTGGCTTCGTAAGGCAGGAATTTCTTGCTAAGATAATAAACTGCAAACTCTACACCAAAATCATCTTCCTGAGACATCATAGCACCCACTGAGTTATCTTCCACAGCTAGGTACAGGATTAGTGGTTTGGCACGGCGTGGTGGTCTTAGTACCGGAGGATTTAGCAGATAGTCCTTAATGGTGTCAAAGGCCAGTTGACAGTCATCGTTCCATATCATCGGCTGATTCTTCCTAAGAAGCTTGAAAATAGGCTCACATACTGAAGTTAGCTTTGCAATAAATCGGCTGATGTACTGAAGCTTTCCTAAGAAACTTCTGACGTCCTTCTCCTTCTGGGGCACTGGCATCTCTCTTATGGCTTTGACTTTATCGGGATCTACCTCGATTCCCCTCTGGCTTACTACATGGCCTAACAACTTTCCTGATGTAACTCCAAAAAGGCACTTCTTGGGATTGAGGCGCAAATCGTACTTGCTAATTCTTTGAAAGAACTTTTCTAAAGCCTCAAAGTGACCTTCCCTGGTAGCCGACTTAATCATCATGTCATCAACATACACCTCCACTTCTTTGTGGATTAAGTCATTGAGAACCTTGGTCGCCATCCTCTGATAGGTTGCTCCTGCATTCTTCAACCCAAAAGGCATAACCCGGTAGGCATATGTCCCCCACTCGGTGATAAAGGCTGTCTTGATCCGGTCCACTATCTTGTTAAGAATTTGATTGTACCCTGCGTATCCATCCACAAAGCTATACATCATGCAAGCAGCAGCACTATCTACTAGCACATCAATATGAGGAAGAGGGAAATCATCTTTCGGACAGGCCTTGTTCAGGTCTCGATAGTCAACGCATACTCGAACCTTACCGTCCTTCTTAGCTACAGGAACCACATTAGCTAACCATGTTGGGTATTGAACCTCTATCAGGAACTTAGCGTCAATCTGCTTGTGGATCTCCTCTTTCACTTTCTGTGCCCACTCTGGCCTAAGCCTCCGAAGCTTTTGCTTGACTGGTTTAAACTCTGGGTAAGTTGGGATGGCATGTTCGGCAACATCTCGATCTATTCCCGGCATATCCTCATAGGTCCAGGCAAAGACTTTTTCATATTTTTTTAATATTCTCTCAAATTTTATTCTCTCTTCAGGAGTTATGTCTGATGCTAGCAAAATTTCCTTTGGATTTTCCAAAGTTCCGAGATTAAATGCAGTTGTGCCAGTTGAATTAATATCAAAAATGAATGCATCATGCTTATGATCATGCGAAATGAAATCATCAGAAACATCACACAAGTAAGCAAAGTTGTTCATCTCATTAACATAATCAGAAACATTAACATTGTCTTCAAAGAGTTCTGGTATAAAAAGAGAATCTAAATGACTATCAACTTCAGTCGACGCCGATGCTGTAGCTGACTGTGCTTTGGCTTCTTGATTTGGTGAAATCTTGAGATCTTCAATCTTCGGCTCTGGTTCCACTATCTTTTCCTTCCCTTTGAGCTTAGTGGCTAACATCCTATCAGTGACAATTTCTTCGGGCTCATCCCTGTCCCAGATGCTGCATTGGGTCATAATCTCCTCGTCCCAAAAGTTCTCTACAGCTTTAACAACTCCGATTTCCCAATCAAAGACATCATTGAAAATTTCAAAACCCGGGGTAATCTTCCCATCTACCCACTGCGGCTCTTCTTCTCCGGTGTAAGCACAAACCGATGATGATGGCACAAAGCTCTCCGAAATATGGGGAATCTTCCCTGACACTTTCTTCTTACCATACTTTCCTTGGTAGCCCAATCCCTTTCGATCTTTCTGACCACGTGTAGTGATAGCATCCTGCAGTCCTTGTGACTCTTTTCCCAAACCAGCCCCTGGGAGGAAGTGCATCTTTTTCAGCATATTCACCACTTGAGGGCTACCTTCTAAGCTTTGCTCTTCTCCGATCACTGATACATGAAAGCCACTGAATGGCTGATTAGAGATCTCCAAAGCAGACACTTGGTTCTCTCTTGCTGCTTTAATGGTCACTACCTCTCCTTCATGAGGTATCTTAATTATTTGGTGTAAGGTAGATGGCACTCCTCCTAACTTATGGAACCACGGTCTTCCAAGCAGAGCTGAGAAGTTTGCTGGGATCGGTAGAACCACAAAATCCGTTTCTGTCTCAATAGGCCCCGTCTTTACCAAAGCTTTGAAAGTTCCCAATGCTTGCCTCTTAGAATTGTCGTAGGCAGTGATGGTCAGGTCAGATTTGCTTAACATACTCTCATCCATCCCGAAGGCCTGAAGCGCTACCAAAGGGCAAACATTTATTGACGACCCGTCATCAACCATGACGCAAGCGGTGTGTTTACCATTGATCTGTGCCTTGATGTACAAAGGTCGGTTGTGGCTGCGACCCTCTGTTGGTAGGTCTACATCAGAAAAAACCAACTTCTCCCCGGATCCCCCCTTTACAAGGTCTAAAAGCTCGGATGGAGAGATTGTAGTTGCTACGGTGGATACACTCAATGCTTCAACTAACTTCTGTCGGTGAGAGGGGGACTGTCTCAAGAGGTCCCAAATAGATATCTGAGCCGTGGTCTTTTTTAGTTGCTTCAATATTGGATTTTCTTCCGGCTCGTTCTCTGCGATTGCTTGTGCTGGGTCCTGCTGCTTCTCGGCTTCTGGAATGACCCTCCCACTTCTTGTTACTGCTTCTACTCTTTCTTCTTCCTCTGAATCCCACGGATCCGTAAACTCTCCATTTTTCTCATCTTCATCATCTCCACTCTCACTAGTGGACCAACAGTCTATTGCTGCCACGGAAACCCCTTCTCCATCCACTGCAGGGCGAGTAATAGCGACATACTCATTTCCATATAGGTCTTGCATCACATACCATTCTGATAGGCTTGATCCAATCATAAAGACTGGAGGTGGCACTGCATTATAACCGGACTTCTTCTTGCTTTCCCTCTGCTCAGGATCGGTGATCTGCTTGTTGTCAATTAGATCTTGGACCCGATGTCTTAGTGTTATACAATCATCCGTCAAATGCCCGGTATGTTGGTGGAATGCGCAGTATTCATTCTCCTTGTGCCCTGGCTGTCCTTGGGTCTTGGCCGACCTAGGTGATAGGGGTCGCAGTTTTCCTTCTTTTATTAGCCTCTTCAGTACCCATGATAAAGGCCTACCCAAGTTGGAGAAATACCTCTGATTTACCCCGGTTACAGACACCTCGGCAGTCTTCCCAACTCTGTTACCACTGCTGGAACTTGCTAGCTTGGCTGTCCCCTGATTGCTGTATCCCTTCCTGGCATAGGACTCGCTGTTTGCCCTCTTGGCTAAATATTCTCCCTCTGCTTCTATGGCGATATCCTTCAGGGATTCCCAGTCTTTCAGTCCCTTCATTTTCAATCCATCTCTCAAGTAGGGGCTGGCATTTCGAATGAACAGCCGGATCTGATCAGAAGTGTCCGGTTTGCGTTTCATCTCCATAACCCGGTTTCTCCACCGAGTAAGGTACTCGTGGAAGGATTCCCCAGCCTTCTGTTGTAGCAACTCGAGATCTTTCAAAGTGACCTCCATCCGGGTACTGCAATCGTACTGCTTAAGGAACTCTTCAGTTAGCAAGTCCCAATCCTCCTTGGACCTCCTCTCAAGCCCATGGTACCAATCAATAGCAGCTCCTGTGAGACTCAAGCAGAAATACTCTATCTTTTGCTTTCTTGTTAAGGACGTTCCCTTCATGACCAGCGAGTATTGCTTGATGTGTGCGGCAGGATCAGAGGTGCCATCAAATTTGGGAATATCCGGCATCTTAAAATTCTGGGGAATCAGGTCATCCCCATCTAGCTCTCGGTCTTCCGGGTTCATTCCTTTTCCCACGGTCATCATCCTTGCCATGGCCTCAAATCTCTCTTCCATTTTCCTCCACATTGCCTCATCCAGTTTCGGTGACTTCTCTTTAGCTACTGTATGCTCCTCTAGCTCATCTCTCCCAAACTCGGCTTTAGACCTAGGGCCCTCTCTGCGCTCAATAGGTGCAGGCACTCTTTGCTCAACAACAGGTGGGTCAACCATTGGTTGGTTAACTGCAGCAGGATGCTCTTCTCTTACAACCTCTTGTTCAATTGGTACTCGGATAGGGGCAGCAGCAGCTTGTTGCCCAGCTATTGTGGTGGCAAGATTGCCCATCATTGCAATCATGCGGGCTTCAAATTCCTCCATCCTCTTTCCTACCTCCTCAGCAATTATTGCCCGGGTTGCATCAGACTCATTTGATGGATTAGCCATGCTGACTTCTGTTGATGATTCGAGAGAAAACCCCACACTATTTTCTGAGATTGAATCTGAACTCTGATCCAACACTAACTCTGTTAACCCCAAAAGCGGCGTCCTTCTTAACCGTCCGTCGGGACCTCTAGACCACCCAGGAGAATCTATGATGGCTGAAATGCAAAAATTGTTAAGATGGTGCATGATTAAAATGCAATGCATGCTCGTGCTGATGCAACATAGACAAACACATGCAAGCAGATAGATCCTTCCAACCTTATATCTCCCACACACGTGGTAGTGCGGTCTCTTTCCTAGGTGGGCTTGATCCATGGATTAACGTGGAACCCAATGGACACGTATGGTGCGCGGTGAAAAACCGACAGCATAACACTCCTATACTAATGTACAAGCGGATGGATAGTGATCGCCATGTATTTAGACGTTCCACAAATTTCGACATGGCCCTACCAGGGCATGGAAGCCTTTGGCTAGGTTACCAAGCGAGACATCTGGACTCACCCAATACATGAGGGTCCATACAGCAAGCATGGAATTAGGGTTCATATCACCTGTGGGAAGTAGCTATGGCCATTATATGAGCTTTGGACAAGGGAGATGTTACTTTAAGGCTACCCAAGCATGATCCCTGCCGACGGGTCTAGCTCATCACGAGCGTAACGACCGATCGGGTCACCATTTTGATATACCATTAAGGTACGTGGCTTGGGCTGGTGATTATCCTTAACACTTCCCCAAATTGAGTGAAAATGAGGAGGTGATTCAGGAACGCACCGGGGCTAAAAGAGGGACCAAACTAGCGTATTCTAAGGCTCTAATGAGATGTAATGCAGTTTTGAAAGAAGATGAAATTTTTAAATTAAAACTCAATTATGATTTTTAATCAAGGTACTTTCGAATCGAAGTCTCGAGTATGTCCCCAGCGGAGTCGCCACTGTGACGCGCGCCGGATCCCCGCGGCCGCCCGCTCGACCGCCCGCACGTGGGCGATCGGGGCAATTGTGGGTCCGTCAACAGCTTGCGATAAATCGCAAGTGCGTCTATGTTGGGCAACAAGGAGGTTTCATGGAGTCGCCACCCAATAGAACATTGGGAAAGTTTCTCTCGCCTCGGAGAGCCTAAGACTTGCACATTTTATCCATATTGGGCCATGAGGCCTAGGATTAACGCTAAAGTCTCGTGACACAAGAAGTATCTTGGAGGATAACCTCTAACCTCTTGAGCCCAAAGACCAGAGCTGGTTCGGGACTTCTCATTTATTTATACCTTGATTAATATCATAATTAAGTTTTGAATTCATTGTTTCATCAACTTTCCACACAATGCAATTTTAATTTAAAGGCGCAATCATTCATATCAAAAGCGGTAAATGTAAGCAAAATCCAAAATAAAGCATTCAAAATAAATTACAATAGCACTAGGAGCGGAATACAACTCCCATTTATAAAAATGAAATACATGCATAAAACGGGTTATTCATTAATAGTGAGAACATTGGTCCTCGCATGCATATTTATTATGAAACAATTTTGATGTGATGATTTATTTGGGTATGAAAAACTAGGACATTGGTCCCATTTTTTTATTTAGAAAAAAAATGTCAAGTTAATTAATAAAAATGTTTTTTGTGATTTTCTTTTTAGCGAGCCTAAATAAATAATTTTACAAGAAAATTATATGGCAAAATTAAATAAAATCTTACAAATAAAGAAAATGAATAAACCAAACGAGCCTTTTTGGACCTCCCGATGTGCTCGCAAAAACGCCCAAGCGAAAAAATGAGTTTAGACATAAAAACAAAATACAATTAAAACAATGTTAGTGATTCAATCAATTAAATCAATTAAACATTACAAAATAATGAATAACAAATTAAAATAAAGTAAGATGATATGAAAAGAATAATGATGGAATAAAAAATATTAACAAACCAAAATAAAATGAGAAACATGGATTATATATGATAAATGATTAAATGATGTGATGAAAATAAAATAAAACATGTTAATTAATTAGTACATGAAAATATACACATGATGAAAATAAATGATGATAAGTGAAAAATAATGAATGAATAAATAAACAAATGATAATAAAATCATGTAACAATGATAAAAATTAGTAAACAAAGGAATGATGAAAATAATAATGATATGTAACAAGGTTAATTGATGTGTTCATAATTAATACAAACTATTTACATGGCAAAAAGATTAATTTAAATTAATTAATTATTTGCATGTTAAAAATAATGAGGAATCAAAATAAATTATTTACATGTTAGGAATTAAAAAAACAATGTTCACATGAATAAAAATCAAATCATATATAAACAATTAAATGGAACAAATATAAAATCAATACAACAAATGAATAGATGAAAACAATAAATAAATCAATAAAAATAATAAAATGGATATGAATAAATAAAATAAAATAGAAATGAAATAGAAATGGAGCCAAGAATATTTACCCTCAGAATATTGGATTTGATGAAGGAAAAGTGATGATTTTCCGGAAGATTGCTTGAAAGAATAAAATTAGCAATAAAATTAATTCTCTTTGTTTATGGAGAAAAACAAAGGAATTGATTTGTATGCTTAAGATTAAAAAGAAATTGATGTCAGAATGATGATTAATTTCTTGTGTTTATGAAGAGAAAACCAAGAAATTAATTGGAATAATTAACAATTGAAAATTGATCTTTCAATTTCAATTAAACCTTATTAATTAAAAAAAGAAAAATGAAATTTTGAAGAGAAAATAGAAGATGATGAATTCTGGAAATTCTGATCTCAAAAAGTATTGGAGGCCCCCCTTTTTTGATTCCATCCTAAACTATTTAAAAGAATAAGAAATGTTGCCCTAATTTAATTAAGGAAAACAAACCTAATTTTATTCAAATTCCTTTATTTTTGGGGATAAAATCAAGTTTTATTAATTAATAATCTATAAAAAATATTTTGGAATTTTATTTGAAGTCAAAAACCCTTAATTTTGGGATAAAAACGGATTTTTTTGGGTGAAAAAATCGGAAAAAGGCTGAAAAAATGGAAAATAGGGTAACAGACCCTATACCGACGGCCAGGAGACCGTCGCCACAAGGGGCACCGCCCGTCGCTATAGAGCGACGGGCACTCACGCGGCGAAGCGGGCTTCCGCGCGAAACTCGCGCGCTGGCGCTCGCGCACGAGCGCTCCGTGCGGCGCTCAGCGTGCGCGATGCTGCGCGCGCCTTTAGCGACGCGCAGCATCGGCGACGCTGAGCGTCGCCTTTGCGCGCGCTGCGCGATGGGCGCCTGGGCGCCTGCGCGCTGGGCGCCCAGGCGCCTGCGAGCTGGGCGCCAGCGCGCCTGCGCGCTGCCGCGCCCGACACTCGCGGTCCGAAAACATTTTTTATTTTTTTTTTATTTTTTTTTCTATTTTTTTAAATTTTAAATTGACTAAAAACACCATAATTTTAAGCCCCCATTTTTCAAAATTAATTTTTTTTCAATTTTTTTTCTATTTTCTAATTTTTCACTCTAAAATGCAAATTTGACGAGAAAACCATCACTTTTAACCTTTTAAGCCTGTGAAGGCAATTATCATCATTGGGTAACTTCGATCTAGGCTGACTCAGGACCCGGTGTCTACACCCGTCCTCTCAGCTTCACGAGGGTTCACACTTTCAGCTGTTTCCTCTTGACGATCAGGATTCATCGTAAAATCTACAAAAATTTAACCAAGGACTTCCGCATTAGGTCAACATAACTATACACATCCTATCTACCCATTATTCCCAGAAATGACTAAACCTTTGCTCTGATACCACAACTTGTCATGCCCAGTTCCACTCGCTAAAGCTGATGCAGCTATAACGATAGGAAGTGACTGCGCACGCAAAATTACTTACATATGCTGAACTTAAGGTGATCATAAAAACCGGTACAAATAAATTCTTATCTATACTTATTCATGCCATCCACATGCAGCACACATAAACATATATTTCACCATAAACATGCTAGGTTGTTATCCTTATAGTTACATGCCAACATACTTGTACGTTACACATAAACTTATATATCACATGAGCATACAACTTTACTTACTTTCCATTTTGCATATACTATGTTATTATCTTATGCTTACAAGCCAAAACATACTTTGTACATACAACACGCATATCCCAAAGGATAACCCAACCTACACTAATCCTAGTGTTGACCTTTGACCTGCGGAGTCTTCCTTCGAATACCTACTTCCGTACCTGCACGGATTAAAGAAAACTCGTGCTAAGCGTTTTACGCTTAGTGGGGAACTCACACATAACAAGCAATATGGTATATTAACATACGCATCAGCAACAGATAAGATAAGCATATTTAGCATCTCAATTCATAACATATATTCATGCCAATTAAACTATGCGGTCATATTACCATTTATCACATAAGTTAATTTTTTATCCCATTATTACCACACACATTTATTTCCCTTTTTCCTTTATGTAGATTATTTTTGCGTGCAAATCAAAGTCATGGATAACGGGTAAATTTCAGACAGAAATATAGGTACCTCAAAGGTACTTCTTGTAAACAGAAATAGGTACCTCAAAGGTACTTCTTGTAAATAGAATTTTCAGTCATCTTAGTACCCCTCAGGTACATTTATTCTTGTAAATCAGGGAATCCCGCAAGGATTAATTCATAATGATTCCATCGGAATCAACTTACTTACTTAAGCTGCAGCACAGGGACCCTATAGGCATGCCTACCTATCCAATACTTGACTGGCAGGCTTAAGTTGTTTAATTATGTCATTCATTTCACATTGATCAATCTTCATAGCACATATATCATTCATGACCACATTCCCTTTTACAAATGCACTTTAACCCATCAACTCTTTACATTACTTAGTTAAGTTCAAGAATCATCATGTCATAAGCATATACACATCATTTGAGCATAACATCGCTTTCACACATATGTATATTGTTAATTTATTAAGTAAATTACAAATCTTAATCATGCTCATAAGTTCTCCCCATGATAAATACTTTTGCGATCATTTAATAAACCTAAACATGCATAATAAGTTGAGGGGAAGGTTATGGGCTTGACCCATGCCAACCATATGCTTTAAAACATAAATATAAGTCATTTTAAGCATTTCTCTATCGCGAGGTCGCGACGCTGTCGCGCTCGCGACAGTAGCTCACCTTGGGAGCCCTACGAGACTGGGTTTTACACCCATATTTCATCGCGAAAACCGACTGCTAGACGTCATTTTAAGGCAAAGTTGTCTTCTTAACAATTGTTTCCCTATGTCTTATCTTTCAAATGGAAAAAGTTTCAGGTCATTTGGATTCCTAAATTAAGAGATATGTATTAAACACTACAGACTGTTCAAACCTACCAATCTAGTCAGATACATGTCCGGTGTTTTCCATTTTTGAGCGTCTTAATGACAGAATAAAATAATGGTCATTCTCAGACTTTTGTAGGACAGCAGTCACGGATCCAATGAATCAAGAATCACTCAATTTAGATTTTTCAAACTTTATTTATGACAAAAACACTACCCGGAGGTCAGATCACATATAAACAGAACCTTTCCCTTAACCAAGGTTTATACTTTAATTGAGCTCATAACAACTCAATCATCAACTCCAATACAAATCAACCATATAATTCAACTATATCATCTTTCAAATCATGTACACCATAATCATATATAAGTTTCTAAAAAAAAACAAGGGGTTAATTATTTCGGTGGTCACTGAACTTTAAGGGTTGTAACGATTTGGTCACTAAACTTCAATTTGTAACAATAAAATAATATATCTATTATTTTGTAACGAAAAAATCAAAATGATCGGAAATCCGGTTTCGGCGGCAAACGGGAGCTGCTTGAAGATAGTGAAAATTGATTTTTTTTAACCATAAAGCCACGTCGGATCCATGTCAGATCCGACGTGGCAAAAAATCTAACGTTCATTATGCTAATAGGTCACGTGCCGGTTGCCATTTCCGATCATTTTGATTTTTTCGTTACAAAATAATAGATGTATTATTTTATTGTTACAAATTGAAGTTTAGTGACCAAATCGTTACAACCCTTAAAGTTCAGTGACCACCGAAGTAATTAACCCAAAAAACAAGCATACAATTCACACATTTAGATTAGTTCCCAAACCTCACACTCCTTAGCTCCTAATGGGGTTGTTGTTCACTTGTTTCCCCAACCTTAGCCTTGCCTTTGATTCTCTTCTTTTCTTCAGCTAGCAATCAGAAATCCATTACACACAACTCCACAACTTGTTCTCAAACACTAAATCCAGAAATCAGATAAAGAAGAAATACATATATCAAACCCTTTACTTACCTTCCCAACTTAATCTTAATTCCTGATTTCTTACAATTCTTTCTTACACACATCAAACTCCAGCTCACTTCATTCACTCTCACAACTCACTTTCTCTCTCACGAAATGAAGAAGGAAGAAGGCTCAATATTGGAATAAAGATGCAGAAAATAATGACCTCAAAAACCACTGAACTTTCCCTCTCCACTTAAACAATTAATGCTAAGTGATGATGAGTCCACTCATCACAAACCCACAGCAAAAGCCACTAAGAAAAACTACTCCCCATTAGCTTCCACTATACTTATTTTATTCTTCTCAACTTCCAGCAATTCCCACTAAAAATCTGCTTCCATTAACTTATAATTATCCATTATTTTATGCCTTAATCCTTATTAATTAACTTAATTAGTCATCCACTTAATTAAGCATGCATAATATCATTTCAATCACTTACATACTTGTTATTTTAGCAATTAGGTCCTTCTGTAAATTTCAGATTAATCCACATTCATAATTAATTGCTTAAACACCACTTAAATCAAAAATTACCCCTTAACACATACACATACATACTTCACATGTCATACCGAAACAACTAGGGTGTAATGCGGCCATTACAACTCTCCCCTCCTTAAAGAATTTTGTCCTCGAAATTCATACCTGCGTCAAACAAATGAGGATGTTGTTCACGCATAGCAGCTTCTGGTTCCCAAGTTGCTTCTTCTACTCCGTGATGTTGCCAGAGTACTTTAACAAGTGGTATCTGCTTATTTCGAAGTTGCCTTACTTCTCGTGCTAGAATTGTCTTTGGTTTTTCATCATAGGAGAAATCCGGTTGCACTTCTACTTCTTGTACATGCAACACATGAGATTTATCTAATCTATATCGTCTCAGCATAGATACGTGGAACACATCATGTAACTTGCTTAATGTTGGAGGCAAAGCTAAACGATATGCCACAGAACCTATTCTTTCCAAAATCTCATAAGGTCTAATAAACCTTGGACTTAATTTCCCTTTATTACCAAACCTCAATACTTTCCTCCAAGGCGACACCTTCAGAAATACTTTATCGCCTACTTGGTACTCAATGTCTCTTCGCTTCAAGTCAGCATAAGATTTTTGTCTATCACTTGCTGCTTTTAGCCTTTGCTGAATCATCTTAGCTTTTTCCTCAGTATCTCTCACAAGATCCGGCCCAATAATTATATTTTCATTCAACTCTGTCCAACATACTGGTGTACGACATCTTCTTCCATACAGCACCTCATATGGCGCCATGCCAATCCTGGTTTGATAACTATTATTATAAGCAAACTCCATGAGTGGAAGGTATTTGTCCCAACTCTTGGAGAAATCCATAACACATGCCGCATCAAATCCTCCAAAATCTGAATAATTCTTTCCGATTGCCCGTCTTTCTGTGGATGGAAAGCTGTACTAAAATTCAACCTTGTTCCCCAAGCAGCTTGTAACCTCTTCCAAAACTTGGAAGTAAACCGGGGATCCCTATCAGACACAATTGTCAAAGGTACTCCATGAAGACGAACTATCTCTTTAACATACAGATCAGCAAACTTATCAAGAGAATAGTCCATCCGAACTGGAATGAAATGTGCTGACTTTGAAAATCTGTCCACAATCACCCATACTGCATCTTGCTGTTTTGAAGTTAAAGGCAATCCTGTGACAAAATCCATTGTGACATTATCCCATTTCCACTGTGGAATAGGAAGTGGATTCAACATCCCTTGAGGTACTTGATGCTCTGCTTTAACTTGCTGACAGGTAAGACATTTAGATACATGCTCAATTATATCCTTCTTCATACCTGGCCACCAATACAGTGGTTTCAGATCCTGATACATTTTATTTCCACCCGGATGCATAGTGAAAATTGTGTTATGTGCTTCATGAAGCAATCTTTTCTTCAATTCTTCATCATCAGCCACACATATCCTGTTCTTATACCGTATTACTCCATTTTTATCCACCGTATAATCACAGTTATCACCTTTGCCAACTGACTGCCATACTTGTTGTAACTTAGAATCATTTTTCTGAACTACTAATAGATCATCTATCAATACAGGTCTTGCTTTTAAATGTACAAGCAAAGCTTCATCAGCTGCACATCTCCATCTTACCTGTTTCAACTGCATCGCTGAAACTATCTTCCTACTTAATGCATCCGCTACCACATTTGCTTTTCCCGGATGATAATCTACTATGCAGTCATAATCTTTAAACAACTCTAACCATCTTCTTTGCCTCAAATTCAACTCCTTTTGGGTAAACAGATATCTCAAACTTCTGTGATTGGTGTAGATTTTACACTTCTCACCATACAGATAATGTCGCCATATCTTTAAGGAAAACACTATTGCAGCAATTCTAAATCATGAGTTGGATAATTCTGCTCATGCGGCTTTAGTTGCCTGGATGCATAGGCTACCACCTTTCCATCTTGCATAAGCACACATCCTAATCCCACTCCAGAGGCATCTGTGTACAACACATACTCTTTACCAAACATAGGTTGCGTAAGAACCGGGGCGTCTACTAATATCTTTTTCAACTGATCAAAACTCTGCTGACATTTTTCAGACCACACATACTTCACTCCTTTTTGTAGCAACCTGGTCATAGGTGAAGCTATTACTGAAAATCCTTTCACAAACCTTCTATAATATCCTGCCAAACCCAAGAAACTACGAACTTCAAGCACATTCCTAGGTGGCTTCCAGTTCACAACAGCTTCTATCTTAGCTGGATCCACTTTAATCCCCTCAGAAGATATTATATGACCCAGAAAAGATACTTCCCGCAACCAAAATTCACATTTACTCAACATGGCATACAACTGATGTTCCCGTAGCGTCTGAAGTACCATCCTTAGATGTTGCTCATGTTCTTTCTCATCCTTGGAATAAACCAGAATATCGTCGATGAACACCACTACAAACTGATCAAGATAAGGCCTGAATACTCGATTCATCAAGTCCATAAATGCAGCAGGCGCATTTGTCAACCCGAATGGCATTACTAAAAATTCATAATGTCCATACCGAGTTCTGAATGCTGTTTTAGGTATATCTTCTTTCTTTACTTGTAACTGATAATACCCAGAACGTAAATCAATCTTAGAGAACACACCTGCTCCTCTTAACTGATCAAACAAAACTTTAATCCGTGGTAAGGGATACCGATTCTTCACTGTCACCTTATTCAGCTGTCGGTAATCAATACACATTCTCATCGTGCCATCTTTCTTCTTAACAAACAAAACAGGTGCTCCCCATGGTGACACACTGGGTCTTATAAAACCCCTATCTAACAATTCTTGCAATTGAACCTTCAGTTCCTTCAATTCTGTTGGAGCCATTCTGTATGGTGCCTTAGACACTGGTGTCGTTCCCGGTAATTCATCAATAGATAACTCTACTTCCCTTAGTGGTGGTATACCACCCAATTCTTCTGGAAACACATCAGGAAACTCCCTTACAATCGGTATATCTTGCAGCTTCACATTCTCTCTCTTATTATCCAAAACCAAAGCAAGATAAGCTTCACATCCTTTTCTTAAACATCGACTGGCTCGCATCGCAGTTATCACATTCACAAGAGGATTAGTACAAACCCCTTTTATTGCCACTCTATTCCCTTTGTCATCACTAAGCATCACAATCTTTCTTTTACACTTCACATCAGCGTCATACTTAGTTAACCAATCCATACCCAAAATCAAGTCAAACTCATCAAAGGGTAACTCAATCAAATCTGCAGGAAATTCATAACCTTGCACTCGTAATGCGCAATTCCTATGTACCCGATTCACATACACAGAACTCCTCAGAGGACTTGTTACACATATATCATATGCTAAACATTCAGCTTTAGACATTCTTTCACTTATCTTATTAGAACATACATATGAATGAGTAGATCCATGATCTATAAGAGCAAACATATCCATATCATAAAGTATAAAAGTACCTGCTATCACTTCTGGTGCATCTTGCTCTTCACGAGCCTTCAGGGCATAAGCACGGATAGATCCCACACCTGACCTGTCTACATTTTCAGAATCAACTGCCCACCTGGACTGATTTCCTCTATCACGTCCTCTACCTCGTCCTCTGTTAACTGAAGGCATATTTGAACCACCTCTACTTTGCTCCTGCTGATTACTCACTGCTACATGTGGTTGAGGGCAATTGGCAATAAAATGTTTCGTGCTTCCACATCTAAAACAAGCACCTATGACCTTCCGACACTCACCCCAATGTCTCCTCCCACAGTGAGGGCATTCAGGTATATCAATTCGACTATTGGCTGTTCTTCGACTCTGATGAGCTACTGGGGGTTTTCCCCACTTCTTTCCTCTTACTGCAGAACCATATCTAGATTCCTCTGGTGGTGCCATGATAGAATTTCGTGGCCTTTATCCCGCATTGTATCCTCCTCTATTGGCACTTATTTTCTGTCTCCATTCCCTCTGAGCCTCAAGATTCTTTTCAGCTCTTAAAGCTGCCTGTACTATCCTGTAATAACTCACATTCTGATCTATAGTTAATGAAATCAGCAATGCCTTTATTTCCTCATTTAGTCCTTCCTCAAATTGCTGACACCTCAATCCCACAGTCAGGACATCTTTTGGAGCATACTTACTCAATCGACAAAATTCTGCTTCGTACTCAGAAACAGACATGGTTCTCTGTCTCAGACTTAATAATTTCTTCCAATTTGCCTCTTGATATGCCTTGGTGAGAAACTTTTGCCTGAATTCACTTTCAAAGAAATTCCAATCCACCGGATCAGGAAGCTCAGGATTCTGTAATACCAACTTCCACCAGTCATAAGCAGCGCCCTGAAGCAAAGACACAACACACTCAAGCCACTGATCTTGAGGACATCGTATCTCCTTGAGAATTCTCTCTACCTTCTCAATCCAGTATTCTGCTTTTTCAGATTCATCTAACTTTGTCCCAAAGAACTCTTCAGCTCCATGCTTTCTTAAGGACTCTGTTGGTATTCTAGGTGCCATCATACGCTCCATAAACCTTGCCATATCCTGTGTCATTTTTATCACTGCTTCCATGGGTCCCGCTAACATCTCATCTCCATGTCTAGCTGGCCCAGATTGTCTAGTGCCCGTCCTCTCAGCTTCACGAGGGTTCACACTTTCAGCTGTTTCCTCTTGACGATCAGGATTCATCGTAAAATCTACAAAAATTTAACCAAGGACTTACGCATTAGGTCAACATAACTATACACATCCTATCTACCCATTATTCCCAGAAAAGACTAAACCTTTGCTCTGATACCACAACTTGTCATGCCCAGTTCCACTCGCTAAAGCTGATGCAGCTATAACGATAGGAAGTGACCGTGCACGCAAAATTACTTACATATGCTGAACTTAAGGTGATCATAAAAACCGGTACAAATAAATTCTTATCTATACTTATTCATGCCATCCACATGCAGCACACATAAACATATATTTCACCATAAACATGCTAGGTTGTTATCCTTATAGTTACATGCCAACATACTTGTACGTTACACATAAACTTATATATCACATGAGCATACAGCTTTACTTACTTTCCATTTTGCATATACTATGTTATTATCTTATGCTTACAAGCCAAAACATGCTTTGTACATACAACACGCATATCCCAAAGGATAACCCAACCTACACTAATCCTAGTGTTGACCTTTGACCTGCGGAGTCTTCCTTCGAATACCTACTTCCGTACCTGCACGGATTAAAGAAAACCCGTGCTAAGCGTTTTACGCTTAGTGGGGAACTCACACATAACAAGCAATATGGTATATTAACATACGCATCAGCAACAGATAAGATAAGCATATTTAGCATCTCAATTCATAACATATATTCATGCCAATTAAACTATGCGGTCATATTACCATTTATCACATAAGTTAATTTTTCATCCCATTATTACCACACACATTTATTTCCCTTTTTCCTTTATGTAGATTATTTTTTCCTGCAATTCAAAGTCATGGATAACGGGTAAATTTCAGATAAAAATATAGGTACCTCAAAGGTACTTCTTGTAAACAGAAATAGGTACCTCAAAGGTACTTCTTGTAAATATAATTTTCAGTCATCTTAGTACCCCTCGGGTACATTTATTCTTGTAAATTAGGGAATCCCGCAAGGATTAATTCATAATGATTCCATCGGAATCAACTTACTTACTTAAGCTGCAGCACAGGGACCCTATAGGCATGCCTACCTATCCAATACTTGACTGGCAAGCTTAAGTTGTTTAATTATGTCATTCATTTCACATTGATCAATCTTCATAGCACATATATCATTCATGACCACATTCCCTTTTACAAATGCACTTTAACCCATCAACTCTTTACATTACTTAGTTAAGTTCAAGAATCATCATGTCATAAGCATATACAAATCATTTGAGCATAACATCGCTTTCACACATATGTATATTGCTAATTTATTAAGTAAATTACAAATCTTAATCATGCTCATAAGTTCTCCCTATGATAACTACTTTTGTGATCATTTAATAAACCTAAACATGCATAATAAGTTGAGGGGAAGGTTATGGGCTTGACCCATGCCAACCATATGCTTTAAAACATAAATATAAGTCATTTTAAGCATTTCTCTATCGCGAGGTCGCGACGCTGTCGCGCTTGCGACAGTAGCTCACCTTGGGAGCCCTACGAGACTGGGTTTTACACCCATATTGCATCGCGAAAACCGACCGCTAGAAATCATTTGCAGGCAAAGTTGTCTTCTTAACAATTGTTTCCCTACGTCTTATCTTTCAAATGAAAAAAGTTTCAGGTCATTTGGATTCCTAAATTAAGGGATATGTATTAAACACTACAGACTGTTCAAACCAACCAAGCTAGTCAGATACATGTCCGGTGTTTTCCATTTTTGAGCGTCTTAATGACAGAATAAAATAATGGTCATTCTCAGACTTTTGTAGGCACAGCAGTCACGGATCCAATGAATCAAGAATCACTCAATTTAGATTTTTCAAACTTTATTTATGACAAAAACACTACCCGGAGGTCAGATCACATATAAACAGAACCTTTCCCTTAACCAAGGTTTATACTTTAATTGAGCTCATAACAACTCAATCATCAACTCCAATACTAATCAACCATATAATTCAACTATATCATCTTTCAAATCATGTACACCATAATCATATATAAGTTTCTAAAAAAAACAAGCATACAATTCACACATTTAGATTAGTTCCCAAACCTCACACTCCTTAGCTCCTAATGGGGTTGTTGTTCACTTGTTTCCCCAACCTTAGCCTTGCCTTTGATTCTCTTCTTTTCTTCAGCTAGCAATCAGAAATCCATTACACACAACTCCACAACTTGTTCTCAAACACTAAATCCAGAAATCAGATAAAGAAGAAATACATATATCAAACCCTTTACTTACCTTCCCAACTTAATCTTAATTCCTGATTTCTTACAATTCTTTCTTACACACATCAAACTCCAGCTCACTTCATTCACTCTCACCACTCACTTTCTCTCTCATGAAATAAAGAAGGAAGAAGGCTCAATATTGGAATAAAGATGTAGAAAATAATGACCTCAAAAACCACTGAACTTTCCCTCTCCACTTAAACAATTAATGCTAAGTGATGATGAGTCCACTCATCACAAACCCACAGCAAAAGCCACTAAGAAAAACTGCTCCCCATTAGCTTCCACTATACTTATTTTATTCTTCTCAACTTCCAGCAATTCCCACTAAAAATCTGCTTCCATTAACTTATAAATATCCATTATTTTATGCCTTAATCCTTATTAATTAACTTAATTAGTCATCCACTTAATTAAGCATGCATAATATCATTTGAATCACTTACATACTTGTTATTTTAGCAATTAGGTCCTTCTATAAATTTCAGATTAATCCACATTCATAATTAATTGCTTAAACACCACTTAAATCAAAAATTATCCCTTAACACATACACATACATACTTCACATGTCATACCGAAACAACTATGGTGTAATGCGGCCATTACACAGAGGGCTTACAGATTTTGCCTCCTCAGAGGGCTTAGGGATTTGCCTCCTCAGAGGGCTTACAGAGATTTTTTTTATACCTCTTCAGAGGACTTTGAGAGGAGTATCGAGCACCATGTATGCATGGAATGCATGTGAAAAGCTATGCATGCAAATGTTCAAGCATGAGAAATGTATGCATAGGGATAAGAATCGCCTCTTGAGAGGACTTAGAGAACTGATTGCCCCCGGAGAGGACTTTGGTTGATTTGCCCTGCCTCTTGAGAGGACTTAGGTTGACTTGCCCCCGTAGAAAATTTTGGTTGATTAAGAATCGCCTCTTCATAGGGCTTGAAAATTGCCTTTTGAGAAGGTTTTGGAAGTTCGCCTCTTGAGAGGGTTTAGAGATATACCTCTCGAGAGGGCTTTGGAAGCATCCGTTTATCGACATGTGAAGTCTTGATTAAGACTGATGTACACCATCTAGTAGGCGAAGGGCATCATGTATGCATGAAAATTATATGGAAAGCTATGCATGTATGTTATGCATGTATGTTATGAATGTAGAATTTAAGCACATAATTACCTGTATGAAATATTACACATGTAACACCCCGAACACACCCTAGTCGGATTAAGGTAGGTTTAGGGTGTAACGGAAACCGAATGTGGTTGCGATATGAATGGAAGTGTCAAAAAGGATACAACCGTCATTAATTCGAAAGTTTCGACGAGTTTCTGTAAATGGGACAATTATATCATCGTGCCTCTAATGACATGAAGAGAATTATTCTTGGTGTTTAAAATGTGTAATGGGATGATGGAAATGATTAAGTGTAGTAAAGGACGTTATCGGTATTAGGTGAAAAGTTAAGGGTATTTTGGTAATCTGCCAAATTGTGACTTAAATAAAACAATTAAGAAGATTTGTATGCCAATGTTTTAATAGGAGATAGTTATTTGCCAAATGTATGAAGAAACAAAAGAATAAAGGACTAAATTGATATTCAACATAAAAATCTAAGTGTAGCCAATAGGAGCATGGCATGTGGCTAAATATAGACCACGTATAAAAAAGGGGAAAGAATGAAATAGGGGGACACGGGTTCTTTGGCTAGAAAACTCAGAATTTTGCTTCTCCTTTTCTCTTTGTTCTTCATCTTTTAAATTGGTAAAAGAAAGAGAGATGGAAGTTGGGAAAAATTAAGCAAGAGTTATTGATTTGGAGGTAAGTTTTAGGTCTTTTGTTATCTTTCTTCCTTTTCTTTGTATAGGATTTTAAGTTATGTGTTTTTGAGGGGAAACTCATGTGAGTTGTGATGTGTTTTAATTGAGGGAATCAATTGATACAAGTTGGAATTGGATGCAAAATGAAAGAGAAAGAAGCGATAGAAAGTAAGTGAAGATAGAAGGAGGCACCACATGAGGTTTGGAAACTAGTTTGATTTGATGATAAATAATATGATTTGAGATGTATTTGAATGATATGTGTTGAATCTATGATGTTGATAGTGAGTGTTGGCTTTAGATTGTTAAAATTGTGCATGTGAGTAGGATTTCATGAAAATTGTGTTAAGAAACACTTGACCTTTCTTCGGTTATTAGGTTCTATTCAGAGTTTTAGAAATCCAAAAAGGGTGAGACCAATTGTATTAAAACCATAAGATCCGTGTCTTTAAATGTTGTAGAAATAGCTCTGTTGATTTGAGGACTCTAAGGTCATCAAAATTGATGATAACTGTAGTTGCATTTCTGTAGGAGGGCTTCTGGAACCAGTTGTGTTCCTTTGGCCATAACTCCTTTATTTTAAATCCAATTGCCTGAAACTTGTCCCATTTGAAAGATAAGACATAGGGAAAAAAATGTTAAGAAGGGACCTTTGCCTGAAATTGAGTGTAAGATATCGGTTTGCACTGTACAAAATTGTGGTGTGAACCAGTATCGAAGGTTAGCTTCTGTTTTGCTTAATTTAATATGTCACGGTCACAACCAATTCATTGTCACCGTGACCCCCCTGTTTTGTCTATTTAGGGTGTTTTTCTTCCCGAAATGCACCCGAATTTCACCACGAGTTCCCATAGCTTGTCCAATACATATTTATCATTATAAAATGAGTATTTTAAGCATGATGAACTATGCATGCTAATGTGTATAAATATGTATAAGCTATAAGTGTTTTAAGTGTAATGAATCAAGTATGTGAATAGGTATAAATGAGTATGATTAAGATTGGTAATTTAACTAATAAAGTAATAATATATAATTATGTGAAGGATAGCAAATGGAATGACAAATATATGTGTATGAGAGCGATGTTAAGCTCAAGTGATGAATGATATATGTGTTATGAAGATTGATCAATGTGAAATGGATGACATAATCAAATAACTTAAGCCTGCGAGTCAAGTAGTGGATAGATAGGCATGCCTATAGGGTCAAAGTGCTGCAGCCCAATGCGTTTAATGTATCTGATTCCACAATGTGATTACAATGCATATAATTCTTGCTGGATTTTATTATATGTGAAATGATATTACTGTACCTGAGGGTACCAATGCGTAAATAAGATTTTAATGTGATTATAGTACCTCGGTGGTACCAATGCGAAACCCATTATCCGCGTCTTTGAATTGCAGGCAACTTAATAAATGGAAATAATAATAATACAACCATTATGTATGTTATATTCTGGAATTATGAGATGGGTTGCTTAATGCTCTATGTGTATGAGAATGCTAAATAAATCATGACATGCCTAAAATGGTACTTAATGTGACATGGTCAGTTAAGTATGATCTTTTGCGTATAATGTATGATGTTCTATTTGTGTGATGTATTACTTGTTATGTGTATGTGTTTCCCACTAAGCTTTATGCTTAGCACGGATTTTCTTTTAATCCGTGTAGGTACTATTGATCGGGTCTTTCGAGAGTCTTTCCGCAGCAGTCCAGGTCAATGCAAGCTTATGAAGAGATATTAGCGTAGGATTTGTATAGTCTTGATAATGTATGCAAGATTTGAAATTCTGGAATTTTAAGTTTTGTAAAAATGATATTGGTTATGTAAATGGTCTATCTATAGTAAATTCTGACGAAGTATATTTTACAGTGCGATTGTATAATGAATTTATAGTTAAATATAATGTGTTTTTGAAAATGAAAGAAATTTTATAACTCATATTTTAGCTTAAAGGTTTATAAGTTTTGCGTGTTTGTTTCGGTAATGCCCTTGACCGTCGTTATGGACCACCGGTTCACGGTGTGGTTTACTACGTATGGGTAAGGGGTGTTACAACACATATGCGAATGTGACATACGACAACTGCAAGGAGTTGTGAAATGAGTACTATGCGTACTATGCATGGACTACGAATATGAAATGCATGCCAAGAATTACACATATGACATATATGCCACGTACATGGCTTGTATGCATGTAAAAATATTTGCAAATGATCATGAATGAGAAGTATCATGCATGAGAGATATATGCAAGGGGTTATGTATGCAGAATATATGCAAATAACCATGCATGCAAATGATCGTGCATGTGACAAATGTAGAGAGTCATTCATAGGCATAGATGTAAAGAATCATATGCAAAGACAGGTGAAAGGTGTTATATACATGAAGGCCATGTAAGGGATTGGGTGTGTGCAATATATGCACATATAACTGTGTGTATGAAACATGTGCAGGGAAAATCATATACGTGTGTACTGAATGCATGCGAAAAATGTACATGTGAGATGCAAGCCAAGGGTATGTCCAGAAAATGCATGAGAGTAATTGATTACAAAAATGAAGTTTAGAGAGCCATGAATGCCCAAAGGTGTCTATAAAATGTGCTCGCTAAAGATTTTATGCCAAAAGACATGTAAAACTATTCATGAGAATGTTTGCTACAGTTATGTGTAAAAACATTTGCAGAAAGTATATCTACAAAGAATTTGTTGGGAGTATGTGCAAAGTATCATTTTCATGGGTAGTGATAAGAAATACCCCAAAATTATAAAATGAGTGCAGCCTATCAGGTACCTCAAACTCGAGTTTCTATCTGACTTTAAGCGTACTTAATGATCCACATTCTCAACTGATTCAATCTCAGCAAAAGAATTCGGGAATCATTCCCAATGAAGGGCAAGAAGATAAATATGTAGACATCAAGGTTTACTAAACCAACAGGTAAATACATGGCATTACCATGCCGTCTCTGTGTGTGCGTGTAAAAGGCCAAAACAAGATTTTTCATTTTTCAAAAGCAAATTCTAGCTGCAATGTCGAGGACAAGACTGAACTCGAATGCATAAATGCACTCATGGCTTCCTGCTTGAAGCTCAAGAACACCATATGCCTCTTCCTACGTACCAAACCTTATTAAAAAGGTCATCTCTGCTAGTTGGATAAGGCCAAACCCAAAATCAATAGGTCTTACTTTGGTTGTAATGTTAGGTTTTGGTAATTGGCTGTCGAAAGAAGATCATGTCGCTAGAGAAAAATGGCTGCAACGCTAATTTGACAGATGAAAGCACCATTTTCAACCCCAGTTGTATACTGTCTAAATATTCTTGAATTTAGATTTGGTAACACTTTAGCTTGTCAAGCTCAGCATAACAATTAAGCTAAAAAAGATAACTACGGAACTCATCAAGGGGTATTATCCTAGGTTCTACTTTTCTTTCTTTCTTCATTTTTTTTTCTTTTCTTTTCTTTTTTTTTCTTTTCTTTTTTTCTTTTTTTCTTTTTCTTCTTTTCTTTTCTTTTTTTTTCTACTTTTCTTTTCTTTTTTTTTTCATTTTTTCCTTCTTTTTTTTTCGCAAGTTTACGTCTCTAATTACACAAAAAGTTTATTGGTGATTTAAACCCCTTTCCCGAAGTGTAGCCCAAAAATTATCGATGATTGAAATTTTTTTTCTCAAGGGGTAAACCCATCCTTATCAGGGTCATTTCTGGTAACCCAAAAATTATCAATGGTTGAGATTCTCTCCTCGATGTGTAAACCCACTTTCATCGGAGCAACTTTTGATAGCCCCAAGAAATGTTACAATGTACATCCATCCTTACTAGAGCAGCCATTCTTCTAAGGGGAAGCCAAAATCATTTTAGGCGAAGGGAGAAGTTTTAACGTGTGTAACAATAAAACTGGTAAGCGTTTAGCATACCAAAATGAATGCTCAAAGGGCTTGCAAGCGATTGTGAAATAAGGGTAGGAAATGGTCATTTAGAGAGCTCTACAAAGAAATCGTGCCTAAATCATTTTCTAGATTCAGCCTTATCCAGGGATCGCTTTGACGGGTAATTGGAAAGGTTCTAGTGCTCTTAGTGAGTTTTCATCCAATCCCCTAATTGCAACTAGTTTTTCAGTTTTTTTTTTCAAAACGGGCCAAATGTGCTCTGAACTTAGAAATGACATGGTATAGTCAAATATTTTCATGTGATCTAGCTCTTAAAGATCTAACATATCTACCTCTTAATCAATTCAAAGTGGAATGAAACTCTGATTTCTAAGGTTAAGATCAAATCCATTCATAGTTGAGAACTAACTAGGCAGAGTTAAGCTTTGAATCGGAGGTACCTTAATGAGGTGCAAACATGCCATCATTTAAGGATATAACTTAACACAAAAAAAAAATTTATTCCATAAAAAAATGTATATGTACAAAAATTGTTTAGGCAAACAAAGATTTTTTTTTCTTTTTTTCTTTATTTTCTCTTTTGTTTTTGTAAAAAATATGTGCAAACTATGCGTTAGAAATCATGTATATGGAATGGCGTATCCAATAGTATCGTGTATGCGTGTAAGAATTATATGTGCGAAACATGTGTAAAAACATTTTGTATAAAAATGCGTACATGAAATATGTGCAAAGATGTATGTATGTAAAACATTAACGAAAAAATTATAAGTGAGTGTGAATGTGTGAACAATGCATGACAAATGATGTGCATACATAAATTTACAGTGTACATGCAATCAACATACAACGATGGCATAAGTACAAAATATGGTATAACATGAGAATGAATGTTCAGGATATATGATACATGTGCACATGGCATGATTTAGACAGGACAGGAATACATGTGTGGTGTAAGGTGAAAGCGACCTCACATGATAATGTGTACTAATGAATCGTGAGGAAAGGCAAAACTCACATATATAAAAGTACAAAATATATACAAATAATGTACTCGACATAGGACACATTATAAGAATGATTATGTACAGTGAGTGGCACATGTGTGCGATAAAGACATGTGATGAAAATGATTACGAGGAAAGGATGACGTTTACGAGGTACGTGTGATCACATGTATATGTAAAATGGGGCATGGTATATAGCAACTAACATGCATAATGCAGGATTCATATGTGCATGGTATAATGCATGTTCATGATATGGCACACAATGTGGAAGATACAAAGTGTCATGATGTGTATAACATGTAGTCTAATGAAGTATGCTAATGTGTGCACACTATGACATGCAACAGTATATGTATGTTCCAACACATAATGTTTATGTACATATGCAATGTTATGACACATGATGAATGTATATTTTATTTGTTATTTTTTTTATTATTTTTATTATTTTTTATTATTTATTTTTTTTATTTTTTACATATCGTGGTGGTAGTATGTCTATGCGTGTTGTAATGCATGTCGATACATACCTTCGGTGACATATGCTGTATGTACTGGCTATGGTGCATGATGGATGTTATGGATATCATAATGTATGTTAGTATGTATGTGTTGCTATGTACTGCTATGTACATGCATGACAAATGTATGTTATATTCATATTCACAAACTATGATACAAACAATTTTGTATACAAAGTGCACAGGCTTTACTATTGTATGGAAAGAATTATACATGAGATAAAATGCATGTGTTTTATTTACTATTATTGCTCATAAAAAATGCATAATCACACACATACAAGAAAAATAAATTCTCCCAACCATTTTTCTATCACACAGGAAGTCGTGCGGACTCTTTTCCTAGGTGGGCTTGACCCATGGGTTAACAGGGAACCCAATGGGTGTGTAAAGCGTGCTGCGAAGCACAAACTCTCATAACTAAAAAAACGCATGCAGATGAATTTTCGGCTATCGTGTACTTGAATAATCCGAATAAACTGAAACACGCCCCTAGGGCTATAAAAACCTTTAAGGTGCGAACATCTATATTTATTTGGATTTTTTCAATACACGAAAACCCACTTCACAAGCAAAGTATTACGGTGCATGCCCCCTAGTGAAAGTAGCTATGTCCATTACATGGGTTTAGGTCAAAGGTGATATTTTAGGGTTACCCAAGCATGATCCCTGCCAACGAGTCTAACTCGTCATGAGTATAGCGACCGATCGGGTCATCATTTAATATACCATAAATGGCACGAGACTTGGACTGGTGATTATCCCGAGCACTTCCCTACAATGAGTGAAAGTAGGGTCGTATTTTAGGAACGCACCGGGATATATAGAGGACCAGCTAACATAATTCTAAGGCTCTAACAAGATACAATGCAATTTTTCGAAAAGAGATAAAATTTCTTGATCTTAAACCCATTTCTTGATCTTAAACCCATTTATATTATATTAACCAAAAGTACTTTCGGAGCAGAGTCTCATGATATCCCCAGTGGAGTCGCCACTGTGAAGCGCCCGAACCCCTGCTCGCGATCAGGGGGCCGCTTTTAGGACCCGAGACCGGATGGAGATTCGTTAAAACTCGTGAAAGCTGGTCGCTTCGCAATGGATAGGAATATATCCAAATCCATTGTTGGCAATCAACTTACGAGAGCGTCTATTGGGTTATCATAAGGTAGGATCACGGAGTCGCCACCCGATAAAATATCGAGAAATAAATCTAACCTTATGAGGCCCAAAACCAGAGAGAGTTCGGGACCTCACTCTTATTCATATCTTTGGTTAATATTATGTGAATGGATTTTTACGATAAATTATTTTATCTCTCTTCTCACACGATTTATGCAATAAATTAAAGCGCATTACAATCACATAGGAAAGCAATTAAATAAAGCAATAAATAAATTATAAAATAAATAAAATGGGATAGAACAATCCCAAATAAATAAGAATAACTAAAACTTGGTTAAAGTAAATAAATAAATATATGCGTAAAAGAAATAAAAAAATGTAAACATACATAAATCGAGTTATTCATTGAATTTTAGGAACATTGGTTCCTTTTTTTTTAACTTAAAATTTGGAGAACTATTTTTAGGATAATGATTGAAAAAAACCGAGATGAATGATCCCGTTTTATGAAAATTTAGTTCTCCTTTTGAAGGTTGGTTTTATTAGTTAAAATAGGACATTGGTTTATTTTATTAAAAAGAAATTCCATTTAGTAGAAAACATTTGTGTGGTGGTTCTTTTTAAATGCGGTCGAAAATCATTTATTAGTACAGACCACAAGCGAATAAAACAAAATAAAATAATAATTACATATTTCATAATAATAAATAAATCCTAATCTACTCACCTCGACCGTGCTCCTTGGACGAGCCGTGTGCCGCTCGTGGTTGCAATCATGACATAAAATTAATATTGGTTAATAATGAATAAATAAATAAAAAAATAAATAGTTGAATAAAGTAAATTGAGAAAAATAATAAAGGTCGATAATGGATTAAATTAAATAAAGTGATAAATAAATAAATGAATTAAATAAATAGAAAATTAATGAATATAAAAACACAAATGGCAATTATAATGATCAATAACAATAAAAATAATGATGCTAATAATAATACCATAAAATGATAATAATAATAAATAATAAATAAACATAAAATGATAATAATTAGAGGTGGCAAATTGGGCGGGTTGGGCGGGTTTAGGTTGGGTCATTAATGGGCGGGTCACAAATGAGCCAAAAAGCATGGGTCATAAATGGGTCAAATGTCCAAATGGGTTGGGCGGGTTGGGTCAACCCATTGGCTAAAAATTTTTTGAATGTACAAAAAATTCAAAAAATTTATAATAATATGCAAATGAGTCGGGTGGTCCAAACGGCCGATTTTAGTCCAAACGGATTGAGTGGCCCAAATGGGCCGCTTGAGGCCCAAACAGTCCGAGATGTGGTTTGACCATTTTAATCAATTTTTAATAAAAAATAATTTTTGATATAATAAAAAGATACTAAAGTGACTAATGTGAAATAATTTGGTCCAAATAAATTGGGTGGTCCAAATGGGCTGCTTTAGGCCCAAACGGGTCGAGATGTGATTTGACCTTTTTAATCCATTTTTAATAAAAAAAATAATTTTTCTAATAACAAGTGGCTAATATAAAATAATTTGGCACAAATGGATATACAAATAGCAAGTAATTGTTCATTTCAAAAAATTAAGTTTACAAAAATATTGTATATACAAATAGTAAGAAATAAGTGTTTTTCGATTTTAACTGATTATCACTTTACACTTTAATTTTGTTTTGAAAATTTAATATTCTTTCCCATGTGATATTGAAACTCATCTTCAGTTGCAATAATAATAAATATCTAGTCAGAATATTATAATATTACGCCGGATTATTAATAAATTCCTCTAAAATTAAAATTAAAGTTTTAATTGGCTTCTTTATCTTGTTTTCTTCTTATAAAACTTTTGATTAAATGTTCCTCTAAAATTAATAAATTCCTCTAAAATTAAAATTAAATGTTCAATTTAGACAAAGTGTTTTTCGTTGAATGCTAATTAACTCCAAAATACTTTAGATTATAAATTACTCAAATGTAGAACTAAAGTCTGAAGTAGTTGTTATTATTTCTATCGAAAATCTAAACAATTATTTTCATTTATCTAGTCGTTGAATAATTATGTTTTCGTACAATGATGAAATCAATAAAATTAATAGAGGAAAATAATCTTTTAAACATGGAGATTTGCTAACAAAGTCTACTTCATTGGAAAGAAAGGGATGGAAAAATAGAACAGAACAAAACTAGATCAAACTAGAGCTTGCCATAAACAATGCCCAGTAACTTCATTACTTACTTAACAAACTCTAATTTCCCTACTTCTTCTCAATAAAGAATGCTCTATCTACAATACCATTAAAAAAAAAAAATACTAAAGTACTGTTTAGTTACAAATTTACAAGCCAATTCTTCATCAGATTTTATAGATATTAACGTCTCCAAATCTCCATTAGGCAACTGACACTTCAATTCCACAGAATTCTCCAAGCTTAACCATCAGCTCTGTACAAATCAATCAAAACAGGGTTAATCGATAATTCCTCTAATCAAGACATAAATTGAATTCACTGATTAAACAATTAATGAGAGAAAAGATGAACAAACCTGGAAAGGTTATAGAACGATCGACGGCTAGAACTCTTAAACATACACCGTTCATAGGCTATTTGATCGACGGCGACTAAGAGCAGATGGTCAAGCAGTGGCCTCGTCTCCTGCCCCAAACAAAAGCTCTCGAGAAAAAGATCAAGCATTGTGGCATCAGATTTTACACTGGGTTCTGCATAAGCCTTGTTGATAACCACGATTATTACTGTTTTGTTTGGCATGGAAGCTTTCTCCAATGCAATTTGCAACACATTTATGGGGAACTTGATGGTTCGCTGCCATATATAGAATATTGAGAGCATAATATAATATAATAAATATTCTAAAATTACAACTAATTATATAAGGCGAAGAGATGGAGCTTACAGAAGGAGAGATAGGGCGATGGCAGGATTGGTTTTGGAAAATGAGTAAAGGATTAGATGAAGAGGCGGAGGAAAAGAAGAGATAGATAGTGGCAGCGAATATGAGAGAAAGAAATGAGTAAATGAGGCTGGGCAACCCGTTGCGCATAAGAGGCAGACCCAAACGGGTTGAATTTTTGATGGGTAAGTTTTGGGCGGGTTTAGATGCGTCATTTTTTAGTTGGGTTGGATTTGGGTCAATTTATGTTGGGCGGGTTTGGGCGGGTTAATGGGTTTGGGTCTATTTTTACAGGCCTAATAATAATAGATAGGTAAAATAATAATAATAATAATAATATTAATAATAATATGCTAATAAAACCAATCAATATAATAATAATAATAATAATAATAATAATAATAATAATAATAATAATAACAATAAAAAATTAAAATTAGTAATAATAATAATAATAGTATTAATAATAATGATAATAATAACATAAAATAAATAATGATATTAATAGCAATAATATAATATAATAATAATAATAATGATGTAAAATAATATAATAATAATAACCATGACAATATTAATTAAAGCAATAAAATAATAACATCAACAATAATTATAACCAACAATAATAATCATAAAAATAATATTAACACAACAATGATAACAATAATAATGATATTAAATGATAATAACAAAACACAACAATAAATAATAATAACTAAATATATACAATAACAATAATAAACACAATAAGAATAACAATGAACATAACATAATAATAGCAATAATAAATACTAATAACAATAATAACAACATAAAATAATAATACTAATATTAATAATAATAATAATAATAACAACAATAATAATAAATAATAAAACAAATAATAATAATGATAGTATAATACAATAATGACAATAATAAAATAAATAAAATAATAATAATAATTATTATTATTATTATAATTATAATAATAATAATAATAATAATAATAATAATAATAATAATAATAATAATAATAATAATAATAATAATAAAAACAGAATAATACTAATAATAAGTAAATAAAATAATAATAATATTATTAATATTAATATTACTAATAATAATAATAATAATAATAATAATAATAATAATAATAATAATAAAAATAATAATATTAATATAATAATAACAATAATAAATACTAAAAATAATAATAATAATAATAATAAACATAATAATAATAATAATAATAATAATAATATAAAACAAATGAAAATAGAATAAAATAAAGGGGTTACCGGATTTCCCTCGCCAGAGCCGCCGTCGGTGGGGGGTGGCCGACACCTCCCTCACCGGAAGCCTCGTCTGGTCACCGGAAACCTTCCGCCGGTGACCACGCGCCCGGTGGAGCTGCCACCAAGCCGGAAACCGCCTCAGAAGCTCACGGGATCACCACCGCCGATCTCCCTGTTGCCGGCGATTGGGCGAGATCGGCGGCCACCGGAAGGATCGTCTGGCCGAGGGGAGCCCAGCGCCGCCGCGCGTGGCGCCGTCAGATGCCGGAGGTGGCGCCGGCCACCGCTTCTTCCTCTCCCCTTTTTCTTTTCCTTTTTCCGTTGGCCCCTTGTTTTCTGTGTTTGCTCCCTCTTTTTCTTTTCTTTTTCCTTCTATTTTTTTCCTTTCAATTTTTGTTCAATTCCAGCCGAGAGAGCCCCCCCTTTCTTGCCTTCAATATTTTCTTTTTATACTCCACAAATTAGGGCAAATAGGCCATCCAATAATTTCCTCTATTTTTTACCTTTTAATTTAATTAATCTACTTAAATTATTACATATATTTTATCTAATTAAACCCTATATTTATTTTCTTTTTTGAACTTTAATTTATTTTATAATATTAACTAATTAAATTAACATAATCTTAATGAGTGGTTTTTTCCTATTTTCCCCATATAAAAAGAAAATGATGGAAAGAGAAAAAGGGGGAATTTCTTAGGGTTTATTTTTTGTTCTCTTCTTCTTTTTCAACAAATTCTCTCTAGGTTTTTAGAGTTTTCCCCAACAAAAATAAAAAGAAAGTTCATCAATTCTTCTTCTTTTTCCAATAAAATTTCTTCAAAATATATTTTTAGAAGGAGTTTTATTGATGGAATTTAATTTTGAGACAAACGTAATAATTATTTGCTCTCAAAATTCATTTTTTAACTTGTTATTTGTTTTCAATTAAACTTTTTTCAAGGTTTTTTTATTTTGAATCATTTTTTTGATGAAAAATTGGTTTTGAGACAAATAAAATGATTGTTTGTTCTTGAAATCTAATTTTTTCATTTGATTTTCTAAAAAACAAGTTTTTTTTCTCATAAATGATTTATTTTTTGTTTGGAACAAACAAAATAATTGTTTGTTCTTGAGATCATTTTCATTCTTTTAATCAATAAAAATCATTCTTTAGGCAAATAAATTAATTCTTTGTTCTTAAAGAATTGTTGATTTTCTTTCTTCATTTTTTTTCAAGTCTATTTTTTTGGAATAAAATTCCAATATTTTCATATCTCAATTCTAATATTGCAAATCACAAACAAGAAAATCAATCATTTTTTACCTTCATCGAATCCGAAACTCTGAGGGTAAACATTCTGGGCTTATTCTTCTTATTCTTTTTATTATTTTTGTTCATATTTAATTTATTCATGTACATTTTTATAATTTTCATTTATTTATTTATTCTATTATTTTATATTAGTTTTATTTAATATGTTTATATATTATTTTTGTTCAGGTAAAAATTGGTTTTTTTATTATTCCTAACATGTAATTGATTTATTTTGCTTTGATCGCTCATTATTTTTAACATGTAATTAATTAATTCATTTTGACTGATCTTTTTGCCATGTAAATATTTTATGTTAATTATGATAACATGTAAATAGCTAATTTAATCAAATCAATTTTGCATCTTTAGTTCTATCACGCTATGTTGTTAATTTAAGTAATTTATTTTGTCCACGTACACACATTATTCCATTTATTTTCACACTCGTATGTTTTTATTCTTTTTATTTATTTGATTTATTTTTTTGATTGGCTTAATTAAAATATTTGTTAATTGGATTCATTTGATTTGGTTCATTATTTTACTTTATGTATTTCATTTAATTTGATTGATTTATTTTACTTTATTCTATTTTATTCGATTTAATTTAATTACTAACTTTAATTTTCTTTTTTCATTTTGGCTATAACACTTACCCTTTTTTATTTGAGCATTGTCAATGGACGAAGATGCGAGATCGAGGGATTATAAATCTCACTTTGGTTTGCATATTTAAATTCATCAATTTCCTTTATTTCGATTTATTTGTTGTATTTGTGTATTTATGTAAAATTGTTTATTTTTATGCACGTTTAAAAAGAAAATCACCAAAAATATTTTTATTAATAATTTGAGTCTTTCCTAATAAAAATGGGACCAATGTCCCAATTTTCTCCATCCAAAATAAAAATTGTCAAATCAAAATTATTTTATAATAAATATGTAAGCGAGGACCAATGTCCTCATCTTTAATTTATATCCCGTGTTATGCATGATTTGTATTTTATTTACAATTGGGGTTGTATTCCGCCCCTAGTTTTATTGTAATTTATTTTCATACGCTTCATTTTAATTATACTTTTATTTATCGCTTCCTTTGAATGATTAACTTGCGCTTTAATTAAACTGCACCGAATTGAATGAGAAAAGGGATGAAACGCTAAATTCAAAGCTCAATTGTAAAATTAACCTAGGTATGAATAAATGGGAAGTCCCGAACCTTCTCTGGTCTTTGGGCTCAATGAGACGAGAGGGCCATCTCAATGTTCTATTGGGATGGGGCCTCCAAGACACCTCTTGTGTCCCGTAAAAGGCTCAAAATTGCACAGTCCTAGGCGCCACGAGGTGAGAGGGCCATCCTAATGTTCTATTAGGGTGGATGCCTCCAAGACACCTCTGGTTTGCCTAAGCGTGAGGCTAGAGGACTATCCTATCATTAGGGTGGAAGCCTCCAAGACACCTCCGGCTTGCCTATAATGGACATAGTTGCGCTGTGTTAGGCTCACCGAGGCTAGATGACCTTTCCCAATGTTCTATTGGGTGGCGACTCTAAGAAACCTCCTTGTTGCCCAAAATGGACGCACTTGTAATTCCTTATAAGTTTTCATGAACCTCATCTTGAAAGCCCTAGAAGTGAGCGGTTCGGGGCACCCCGGGATTCGGCGTAGGTCACACCTAATTATCCACTAGATTCACTCTTGCAGGTCATACATAATATAATTTATGTTCCAAAGCATAACATATAATTTATCATGAATAAAATCATACCATTATACATATATAAGCGTGTTATAATCCACTCAGTAGTAGAATCCATAAAGGAAAAGATTTGAAATTCATTTCCAGAAAAACGGAGCATTTCAGAAAGGTTGGGCAGACAAAGGGTCACTATTGTGATCGCGACAAGAGTCGCTCTCGCGACAGTAGCCAGAGGATCGGTCACGAGAAAAGAAGCGAAGGACATGAGTCGTGCAAGTCGACACGACTCGTGTCGATGCTTGACATGGCCGAAAGGCCTAGCACGCAAGGGAGAGCAAGGGACATGAGTCGTGCAGGATCAACACGACTCGTGTTAATGTTCTCCTTTGCCGATCACAAAGAGCCGAGAGCCGATCATGAAGGAAGAGAAGGGGGACACGAGTCCTGCGAGATGACATAACTCGTGTCGCTACCCTTCACCCTGTCACGAGTCATGCTCTAATGCACGTCTCATGACCTGGCTTCCTGGCAAGCACAGATCGTAGTCCTTCTCTCCTGGTCGGGGAACTTCCCGTCTTTCGATCGGCAACCAAGCGTCAAAGCACCCATGGCAATTCCGATCAAAAGATGGTAGCTCGATCGGGACCTGGATTCACCGACCCCCCTGTCGCGCATGCAACGATCCTCGCGCTCGCGATAGAGAGTCGTGTTCCAAATTTGCAAAAAAATATGCAGAGCTCCTTTGGCTCCAAAGCTCACCCAAAACTTCAAAACCCAAACAAACCTCATCTTAACTTGGATCGAGCATTCCTAGCATCAAAACAACAGCAAAACACAACTTTACAACACTTAATACAATCAGTACATACATTTATAAAAATTAATCCCAACAGTAGCACACCCAGAAATTCACAGTAAAATCCATCCAACTCAAACTTGTTCCCATAATCATTATTCATGCATCATAACTTAAATCAACCAAAGCTCATCACATCTCATTCACATGAACCCCATTAAACATTCACTTTCCAGAAAATTACCCAAAAGTATAAAATCAAGAGAATACATCCAAACACATAAATTCCCAAACCTATAAATTCCTTTGCTCCTAGTTGTAAGCTCCACTCCCACTTGCCTTCTCTTTCCCCTTGGGATCACGAGTAGGACTGAGGAACCGAAGAAAAACACACAAACACACAAAAACTCTAAGTTAAAATACATTCTAATAGACCAAGAGAAGGAGAGGAAGAAGAAGACAAAACCCAACCAACACTTACCAAATAAACTTGAGAAATGATCAATTTCCACCAAAAATCACTTGGATCCAAGCTAGGTGTGACGCGCACCGGATCCCCGCGGCCGCCCTTGTGGGTCCGTTGACAGCTTGCAATAAATTGCAAGTGCGTTTATGTTGGGCAACAAGGAGGTTTCATGGAGTCGCCACCCAATAGAACATTGGGAAAGTTTCTCTCGCCTCGGAGAGCCTAAGACTGCGCGTTGTATCCATTTTGGGCCAGCTAGAGGTGTCTTGGAAGGTAAACCTCTCGCCCTAAGGAGCCTAAGATTAGCGCTAAAGTCTTGTGACCCAAGAAGTATCTTGGAGGATAACCTCTAACCTCTTGAGCCCAAAGACCAGAGCTGGGTTCGGGATTTCTCATCTATTTCTACCTAGATTATTTTATGATTAAATTTTAATTATCATTAATTCGCTCTCTCTCCACACAATGCAATTGATTAAAGGCGCAATCATCCATTTAAGAGCATAAAATAAAATAGCATTAAAGCATGAAAAAAAATTTACAATAATACTAAGGGCAGAATACAACCCTCATTTATAAATGTGCTATACATACATAAAACGAGTTATTCATTAACAATGAGGACATTGGTCCTCTCATGCATTCATTATGGAAAACAATTTTTATGTGATGATTTTATTGGGTAAAAATAGGACATTGGTCCAATTTTATTTAGCAAACATTCTATTTAGCAGAAAACATTTGTGTGGTGGTTCTTTTTAAAAGCGGTCGAAAATCATTTTATTATTACATACCACAGATAAATAAAATAATATAAAATAATAATTACATATTTCTAAATAAATAAATAAATGAATACATAAATAATTGCATAAATAAATAACTAAATTCTAACAATAATCAATAATGATAATAATAATAATACATAAAATTAAATAATAATCACAAATCAATAAAATTAAATAACCATAGAACTCAATGATAATAATAATAATAATAATAATAATAATAATAATAATAATAATAATAATAATAATAATAATAAAAACAAAAATTAAGTAAATAAGTAAATAAATAAATAAATAAATAAATAAATATATATATATATATATATATATATAAAATAATATAAAATATAAGGAAAATAGGGGCTTACCGTCGCCGGAGTGTCGCCGGAGCAAGGGTGGCCGTCACCTCCACCACCGGAGTGTAGATCGTCGTCACAGGGTCTCACCGGTGGTGTCCACGCGCCGATCAGAGGTCCACCGTCGCCGGAAAACGCGCTGCAACGGTCCGGGTTCTTCTCCCTCATGCGCCGGCTGCCGGAGTCCGATTGGGAAACGGCGGCTACGACTGGGTGCGCCCGGATGTGGTGGTTCTTCCGGTGGGGCGCGTGCGGCGATCGGCGGCCGTGGCTGGCCGGCGGAGGCAATGCCTCCTCCTCTCGTTTTTTCTTCTTTTCTTCTTCTCTCCGGCGCTTCTGGTCTCCGTTGGCCTGGGTCTGCTGCTCCCTCTCCTCTGTTTTCTTTCAATTTCCTTTTCTTTTCCTTTATTTGGCCCTCAGCTCTCTCACTCTTTTACTCTCTCCTTCCTTTCTACTTTCTTTTGCCCTCACTTTCTTTTCTTTTTCTTTGGTTTCTCGGTGGCCTGTGCTCAGCTCCCTCTTTCTTTTCTTTTCTTTTCCTTTTCTTTCTCTTTTCTTTCTCTTTTCTTCTTGATCTGCCGAGCCCCCACTGCTCTCAGCTCTCCCTTTCTCTTTTCTTTTGTTTTCTTTTTCTTTTCCTTGGCTTTTTCTGTGTTCCAATCCGAGAGCCCCCCTATTTTTCTTCATCTTCTTCTTTTTATTCCCTAAAATTAGGTCTAATGGGCACAATGGTCATTTCCACCATAATTCCCTCCATTTCCTTTTTCATATCTTAATTAATCTAACTTAATTAAAACTAATACACACACATACTAATTTAATTAAACATGCATATATTAATTAAACATTACACATTAATTACATCTTAATATAATTAAACATTACATACATTACACATTGATATAATTAATCTACTTAATATATAATTTATCTAATTAATTAAACATTCTACATTTTAACTAATTAACTAATTAATCATTAATTTTACATGCATCTTAATTAATACAATAATATTAACTAATTAACTAACCAATAAATTAACTAATTAATTAACAAACAACATTAACTAATTAATTTTACATATACACATATTTATATATTATCACATATATTATTTTTTTCGGAGGGAATTATCAAGGATCCAAAATTATCATTGACATTTTTATACTGAGCTCGGGACCCGGTGTCTACACTAGGGCTATAGAAGAGAGGAGAGGAAGAAGAGATAAAGAGAAGTGGAAGAAAACGGGAAAGAGACAGCAAAATGACTGCTCCCTTTTTCTCTCTCCTTCTATTTATACCTACTTTCTAAAACCCTAGCCACATGTCACCCCATCTTTGGTGGATCTTGATCACTCACACCCTACCAACATGCAAAACACCACACACAAGACTAATCCCACTAATGCACACACTACTAACATACATGCACGTACACTCTAATAAAGCCCACAAAACATGCATATTACCCAAGAATACCCTTAACACACGCCCACACACCCACACATACACACATACACATGGCTCAAACTACTAGGGGGAAATCAGGGTGTGACACCCTTGGGTACAAACAAAAGCAACTTCTTTCATTTTTGCTCAAAAACATTTTGACATTGGGAGATCTTGAATAAGATCCAACTTATAAGGATCGCGAGGACCCAAACGGTGACCTGATCTGAGTCTAGAACACATTGGGGCTGCAGCTAACATAACACTATAGGCATGCCTATCTATCCACTTACTTTACTCTTACAGGCCAGACATTAATTCAAAATATTGATAACCTAATGAAGCATATTATAATATATACATTGATACATCAATAAATCACAAGTGAGAAACCAAGCAAGAAGAATAAATAATAACCATATAAAAACAAGGAAACGTCACGCTCGCGACAAAAGCCAAATGCACACTAAGGCGCGCTCACGATTCTCGACCACGCTCGCGGGAAGGAGCAGACAAGGCCTCTGTCACGCTCGTGATAGAGGGCGGGGAGTTCACTGTCGCGCTCGGGCGTATAAGCGTGATCGCGACAGTAATCAGCCAGTGTAATGCCCGCTCTCGACTGCACAATTAGCTCAGCTAAAGCAGTCGAGAATGGTCGTCACACGACAATCACAAGCACACAAATCTTTAAACACATACATATCAAAACTTGTACAAATAAATTTTGTTTCACATACATTCACATGCAGCGGATAACTCACACTATCATATGCTTGAATTTATATACTTACATATACACATACATCATAAGCTTAATATTACAAAACATAGTCATTCCACTAATTACATATTTTATGCTTCTCAAAAGATTAAATAAAACATATACATAACTTTTTGTCCAAAATCCCAAAACCCACACTATAGGCACTCCTAGTGTTGACTGTTGGCAATGCGGATCTGTCCTTTGAAATCACTTCACGTCCGAACCTACACAGATTTAAAAAACCCATGCTAAGCGATAACGCTTAGTGGGGAAAACAATACAATAACACAGTATATGCACATATGTGTATAGCTAATTCTTTGCAACAATAACAAGTCATATAGATTTCACATTCCAAACTCAACATACACATATATAAATATAATTACTCAATGTACATAACACATTTTGTCAGCCACATTTTGATTACACTATCACATCGCTTTCACATGCTCTTTATAATCATACTCATGGATATATCACTTAATTTCATGTCATTCAATCAATTAACACATTTATTTTTAGCCTTGCCTGTAACTTAAAAATGGGGATAATGGGTATTGCATCAGTACCCAAAGGTACAGTAAACACATTAGTATCTGTAGATACCACACATTCGCATTAGCACCCGAAGGTATCGAAAAGATCAATCATATCAATAAATTCACATTATGGAATCCAATAAGGATTCAAATTGCATTGATGATTCCAGAGGAATCGAACGCATTTGGTTGTAGCACATAGACTTTATAGGCATGCCTATCTATCCACTACTTGACTCGCAGGCTATATTATTAATTCGGTTTATTCATATTATCACATCTCATAAGCTTCAATAGTATTAATGTTCATTACACAAGTCAATCACTTTAACAATGGTATATAATGGCATTTTTATGCATAACATAACAATTATTATATTACACATGCTCAATTCACATATAAATTCATAAATTAATCAATCTAAGGCAATTTATAATTTATTTAAAACACTCATAAGTGTAGCGCTCGAGATAGAATTGGATGATAGCTTCTATCCCGCTTGCGATCCAAGTCCTGCTCCCGATAGAACCTACTCCACACCTCTGTCGTGCTCGTGCACATACACACGCTCGCGATAGAAGACAAAACCATTGTTAAGGAGAACCCTTATCGTGCTTGTGACAAAACCCAAATCTCAAATTCCAAGCTCCAAAACTCACTTCCTTAGTTCCACTATTGAGCCCTCTACACATATGATCCTTATTACTTACTAGCAAGTTCTTTAGGTGTTCAATTATCTACCTATTAGGGATATTATAACACATTTTCCATCGTCAAAAATTATAGCATTAATAGTATAATCCACACTAGTTCATAATATTGGATACCCTACAAATTATGTTTTACCAAAACTTACCTAACCAATTGGATTGCATCAATTGAGTGAGTTCCTAAACAAGTTTCTAATTCATCACGCATCATGCTTGCTTACATTCCAACATGTTACTTTACATACAAATCAATAAATTATACCATTTATATTACTATTCTAAGATTCATTCAAAACAGAGCAACATACATATATTCATCAACTAACTCATCAAATCATCATTTCATTTCAATTCATGAGAACACAAAGTCACACATCTCACATTTATTGCAACACATATATTTCATCCTCCAATTAATAATTATACTAAATCAGTAATAGCACACAAGTAAAAGTGTTATCCCAAACCTCTTCTCCTAAGCTCCTTAGAAAGTCACTTAGCTCCTTGGTCCACCACTTTCTCTTTTCCCTTATTTTTCTTTGTTTCCTCAACTATAAGTTCAAGTCCAATTTTCAGAATTGGACACCAATGTCAAATTCCTCATCAACTCAAGACCAAACTAATAAAAGAAGAAGATGGAAAGCATATAACTCAATTACTTACCTTGATCAATAACCAATTCAGCTCAATCAATCAACTATCCAACTTACTAATCAGATTTTGGAAGGAATAAATATCTGAAGATGAAAAAGAGTAACCAGAGAGAATTTGAAGAAGAACAGCCGAGAATCACACATGCAAAAGATGTGAATTTTTCTCTCATCTAGCCCTTTTATTGCATGGCTAAGGATAAGTTGGCAGCTCCACCAAGTCACACGTGTACTCCACTACAAATCCCTTAATCAACCTTAACCCAAAATCTGATTTAGTTAATCACCATTAGCCACTACTAATCTTGTTTAACATTAGACATGCACATCTACCAATTAGCTACTTAAACTATTTTATTTGATCAAATGAGTCCTCAATCAACTTACACCTAAGTCTTTAATTAACATATTCAATGCAATCTCATTCCAATTATTTTAATTGAACCAATTAGCTACTAGGGTATAATTCGGGCCATTACAACTCTCCCCTCCTAAAAAGAATTTCATCAGAAAAATTTATACCTAAATTAAATAGCTGGGGATATTGTTCCCGCATAGCAGCTTTTGGTTCCAAGTCGCCTCGTCTACTCCGTGATGTTGGCATAACACTTTCACCAATGGAATTTGTTTGCTACGGAGCTGTCTCACTATTGTAGCTAAGATAGCTTTTGGTTTCTCATCATAAGGAAAGTCCACTTGAACTTGCACGTCTTGTACTGGTATAATGTGAGATTTGTCTGAACGATATCTTCGAAGCCTTAACACATGGAAGACATCATGGAGCTTGGACAAGGCTGGAGGCAAAGCCAACCGATAAGCCACTGATCCCACTCTTTCTAACACCTCATAAGGTCCAATAAATCTCAGACTCAATTTTCCTTTCTTACCAAATTGTAACACCTTCCTCCAAGGAGACACATTGAGGAACACTTTATCACCTACCGTAAACTCAATGTCTTTCCTTTTTAGGTCTGGATACGACTTCTGCCTATCACTAGCAAATTTCAAACATTGTTGTATCATTCAGCCAAACCTATCTTATTTCATCATGTTTGTTTTTCAATCTTTTAATCATTCCATCATGCATTATACAAGTTATACACGTTATAATCACCATTTACATGCTATAAAAACCATATATACATTATAATTTCTTAGCTTTCCATTCAGCTTACAGGTGGGTTTTCATACCATGGTGTTTCAATTTATTCTAAGCATATTTATTCACTTATTTAAGCCCCCTAATCATGATTACTAAATTAGATTTAATTAAAAATGCCTTTATCTTATATTCATACTTAGACATAACCTAAAATTCAACTTAAATCAATGGAAATAGATAGATTAAATAACCACAAACATCAAATTCTTGCTCTACACCCCCTTAAGCCTCCTTTTCTTTCCCTTTGGCTTAAGAAACACCTTCTTCACCTTGATTACCTACCATGCCCGAATTGAAACATCCACATATCATAAAAACCATTCTTTCCTTTAATAGACTAACATCATAAATAAACTCTACACCCCTAAAAAATCCATAGGGACCAATAAATCTAAGTAAAAACACCTAAATCTCTTACCATAAATTTTATCCTAAACCTTGCACACTTGATTTTTCCCAATTCTAGTTCTCCAAATGGACTCCAATAACTTCTATTAGGTTACAGAGGAGTTGGAATTTATTTTGGAGGTTGAAATTTGGGGAGAGGTTTGAGAAAAATTGAAGAAAAGTGGGAGAAGAAATGAAGAATGTGGTTCAGCCTTGAGAGAGGGAGAAGAGGCGGTTCTTGACTGGATTTATCTAGAGAAATCAAGCCACTCCCTCCCTTGTATATGCCATAATTGAACTGAATCAGTCCAACCAAAGTGGTCCAACCGGTTTTAACAAAAATTTTAATTTTTCAGCTATTTTCCACTATTTCAAGGAATCTATGTGTTTTTCACCTTATTTTCACTTATTAGAAATTCCATCATTCTTATAATATCAAAAATAGTCTCCCTGCAAATTTTTAGCTCAATCGGAGTCCATTTGGAGCCCAATGTACTTAAATCGGTCCGATTCAACCACTTTTTGTTCTGCCGTAAAATCAAATTCTAATGCTATCAAAAATTATAGAAAATTATTTTATGCCTTTACACTTCCCACTTTACACCCTTTAGAGCTCAATAACTATTTTTAAAAATTCAGTCAAATCTCGGACAAAACCTGGTTCAATTTGAATCAAACCAGAGGCCAACTTCAGAATGACTTTCGGAGGCCTATATGAACTCGTTTTCAGCTCAAATTTCACCACTAGACTCCTAATGGCCCACAAATCAATTTTGCAAAATAAAATTTGTTCTAAAAAATGACAGCTGAGTTCGCTATATAACTACCTGAGGTCACCCATCTCGGGATTGCTATACTTCAAGCACACTTAATTATGAACTTCACTACTGTTAACATCACTCAATACACTACTCTACATTGTGGTCATCATAAAAACACTTTAAACATTCACTGTACACTTCTAAGCTAGTGTTTGGGCCACTACATTCTCTCTTTCCCTTTGTCCAACTCTTCTTTTCTCTTTCTTACATCTCCACCATACACTTGTCAATTAAGAATAGTGGATTTGGCAAATCCCACTTCTAATCCTTCACTTCTCCTCACACACAAACTTTAGCCACACAATTAAAACTATAATTCAAATATACCCTTAAACTTTCTAAAACACACACACATGCAAGCTCAAAACTATTAGGGTGAAAATCGGGTTGTTACAACTCTCCCCTCCTTAAAGGAATTTTGACCTCAAAATTCTCACCTGTACTGAACAATTGCGGATACTGAATTGTCATACTCTTTTCAGGTTCGCAAGTAGCTTCTTCAACTCCATGATACTGCCACAATACTTTAACTAACGGAATCTGCTTGTTTCGGAGCTGTCTCACTTCGCGAGCCAGAATAGCCTTGGGTTCCTCAACATAGGAATAATCTAACTGAACTTGCACATCTTGAACCGATAGTACATGAGATGCATCTGATCTATACCGATGAAGCATTGACAAGTGGAATACATCATGCAGTTTGGCTAACTCTCACAGCATCACTAACCGCTATGCGACTGGACCAATCCGCTCTAAAATCTCACATGGCCCTATAAACCTCGGACTTAACTTTTCCTTCTTACCAACACGGATAACTTTATGCCAAGGCGACACTTCCAGGAAAACTTTATCCCCAACCTTGTACTCAATATCTTTTCGCTTCAAATTAGCAAAGGATCTCTATTGGTCTCTTGCTGCTTTTAAAATCTGCTGAACCAATCTAAACTTCTCTTTGATGTCTCTAATCAATTTCAGACCAACAATGGAACGTTTAGTCAATTCAGTCCAACAAACTGGAGTCCTACATTTTCGTCAATAAAGAGCCTCATACGGTGCCATCTCGATACTCATCTGATGACTGTTGTTATCTACTAACTCCATTAAAGATACATATCTATCCCAAATCTAACACACAACCTCAAAACATGTCCTCTAGAATCTGAATAAACCTTTTTAACTGACCATCGATCTGCGGATGGAAAGCACTGCTGAAATTCAATCGAGTACCCAAAGCAGATTGAAGTTCTCTCCAAAATTTCGATGTGAACCTAGGATCCCGATCAGACACAATCGATAAAGGAACTCCATGAAGTTGAACTATCTCATAAGCATAAATCTCTACTAGCCGATCCATAGGGTAATCGAGTCAAACCAGCAAGAAATGAGCCAACTTTGTAATCCGGTCGACTATTACCCATATGGAGTCATGCTTCCTCTGAGTCAATGGCAAACCTGATACAAAATATAGTGACGTTGTCCCACTTTCACTGAGGAATAGGCAAAGGAGTGAGCAGACTTGACGGTACCAGATGCTCAGCCTTTACTTGCTGATAGATTAGACACTTAGAAATAAAGTCCACAATGTCCCTCTTCATACCGGGCCACAAATAGAATTGCTTGAGATCATGATACATTTTATCACCTCCTGGGTGCATAGTAAAAATTATAATGTGTGCCTCTTGTAAAAGTTTTCTCTTTTATTCTTTATCATTGGGCACACAAAAACGATCCTTATAACTTAGCACCCCTTCACTATCCATAGAGTACTCAGTCTGACTGTGACGCGCGCCGAACCCGTCAAACCCAGCAAGGGCCCTCTCTTTGAATCCGCTTTAGGACTCGAGGTATGAAGGTTCGCGTCTTTTGATCATGGGCGCCATGAGACATCATTGGTGTATCCCTCCCAATAGAACATTGGGGAGAATAACCTAGCCTATTGATGCTTAAAGGCACCTTTGAGGTATTTGGAGTCGCCACCCAATTTGCAAGAAATTGGGAAAGGGTTTCTCACCTCTAACGGTCTAAACCAGAGATATGGTGTCCGGAACTTCCCTCTTATTTATGCTTTGATTAATTATAAATGGGTTTCTAACTTCTTAAAATTATATCTCTTATCTCACACGAGCGATGCATTAAAAGTAAAAGCGCATTTCAAGCACATAAAGGAAGTAAATAAAAGCGATAAAGCAATAGATAGGGAAAGCGATAAATGAAAGCGGTAAACACGCAAGCACGCAATTACAATAGAAATAGGGGCAGAATACAACCCCAATAAAAGGAGATTAAAGATGTAAGTGGGACGGAATACAATCCCCAAAAGATAAATAAAGTTGCCCCAAAAATTAATTACAAGGGCCCGAATAGAAAAGAACTTGAATTTAAAACACTCACACAAGATCGAAATAAAAAGACATGCATAAATCGGGATATTATTTTAGGAACATTGGTTCCTTCGCACTTGTTCGAAATTTAGGAACATTGGTTCCTTCGTGTTAACTTAAAGAGGGTTCGAAGAGTCGTTTTGATTGTTTGAATGAAAACCGGGATGAGTGATCCCATTTTATTGAAAATTGACTCTTCGTTTTAGTTGTGATGTTTTTATGGTTGGGCTAAAATAAGGGACATTGGTCCCGATTTTATTAGTGAAAATTCTAATTTAATTATAGAAATATTTTTGTGATTTTTTATCGCACGCGTACACAAATAAAACAATTATTTACAAATAAACACACAAAAGGATGGGGAATTGAAAAGATCTCACCAAAATGGAGTGTCCGTCCACACGTCGCGATCCATCCGGGGAGTCGCGGGGCGCTCACAAGGCCCGACTCAAATTAAAACTCATACAAAAAGTAACATCAAAATATTAGTAAATATTCAAAGTGAATTAATCAAACAAATGATAAATATAATAATAATAACAATGATAGCAATGCAACAATAAATCAAATTATCAACAGTAAATAACAATGCAACAATAAATAGGATGAATAATAGACATAATAATCATAATAACACCATATAATAATAATAATGATAATAATAATAATAATAATAATAATGATAATAGGATGGTAATAATGATAATAATAATAACGATGAATGATAAATAATATGAGAAAAGAATAACCAATTAGGAATAATAATAATAATAATAATAATAATAATAATAATAATAATAATAGACTACATGGTAGCAGCTTATAATAATAATAATAGTAATAATAATGATATCAATAAATGGGCCAAATAGTGATGGTAATAATGATAAGGACAATATTGCTATATGATGCTAATATCAAATAGTAAGGGTAATGATAATATGAAAGGGGAATGGTGGCCAACGGCAAAACAAGTAAGAATTAAGCCATAAAAATCAAACCTAATATACATAGAGAAATTGGACCAAAACAAGACTAGGGATGTCAACAGTAGCAAAAATAAAAACTACTAGCCATGAATAAATATGATAATAGCAACAAAAATAATATTAACAACAATAAATAACATACAAAAAATAAATGAGGACGAGTTCAAGAATGTTTACCCTCAAAATTTTTAGATTGGGGAAACGGTGTCCCGATCGATTTTCCTTGTCGGAAAAGGCTCAATGCTACGAAGGACAATGCTCTGAAAAGACTGAGAATGCTTTGAAGAAGGACTTAACGACAATGCTGAGAGTGCCTTGTGAAGAAGGACTTACGGATAAAGCTCCGAAGAGACTGAGAATGCCCCGTGAAGGAGGACTCAAGGATAATGCTCCGAAGAGACTGAGAATGCCCCGTGAAGGAGGGCTTAAAGATAATGCTCCGAAGAGACTGAGAATGCCCCGTGAAGGAGGACTTAAAGATAATGCTCCGAAGAGACTGAGAATGCCCCGTGAAGGAGGACTTAAAGATAATGCTCCGAAGAGACTGAGAATGCCCCGTGAAGGAGGACTTAAAGATAATGCTCCGAAGAGACTGAGAATGCCACGTGAAGGAGGACTTAAAGATAATGCTCCGAAGAGACTGAGAATGCCCCGTGAAGGAGGACTTAAAGATAATGCTCTGAAGAGACTGAGAATGCCCCGTGAAGGAGGACTTAAAGATAATGCTCCGAGGAGACTGAGAATGCCTTTTGAGCAAGGACTTTGAAGGTAATATTTTGAAGATATTGAGGACGCCTGTTGGATAAGGACTTAGAGATAATGCTCCGAGGAGACTGAGAATGCCCCGTGAAGGAGGACTTAAAGATAAATTTTGAAGATATTGAGGACGCCTGTTGGATAAGGACTTAGAGATAATGCTCCGAAGAGACTGAGAATGCCTTGTGAATAAGGACTTGAAGATAAAGTTTTGAGGATGGCTTTTGAAGAAGGACTTAAAGATAGTGTTTTAAAGATATTGAGGATGCCTGTTGGATAAGGACTTAGAGATAATGCTCCGAAGAGACTGAGAATGCCTTGTGAATAAGGACTTGAAGGTAAAGTTTTGAAGATGCCTTTTGAAGAAGGACCTAAAGATAGCGTTTTGAGGATGCCTGTTAGATAAGGACTTAGAGATAATGCTCCAAAGAGACTGAGAATGCCTTGTGAATAAGGACTTGAAGGTAAAGTTTTGAAGATGCCTTTTGAAGAAGGACCTAAAGACAGCGTTTTAAAGAGATTGAGGATGCCTGTTAGATAAGGACTTAAAGATAACGGGGAGATTAGATGCACGTGATAAGTGCTTGTGCTAAGCATGTGCAAAGGATTACGTGTTGCAAGTACGCAAATATCATGGGCACGAAATGTGTGCGAAGAATTTCTTGTGCAAGATATATATAAAGTTCATGCATGCGTGAATGCATGTTGAGGCACCATCAAATGCCATACCCGTGAGATGCATATGTATGCAATAATGCGGGATAAGAGTTCATCCGAGTGGATTCGAAGGCGTCAGCTGATTTGATCGTCAGTTACGGTTGGATCTGTGCCCCCCTTGGATTGCCTTTGAATTTCATGCCTTTAAGGGATTATGAGGTTCTCCTCTGGTACCTGTAGTCATTATTTGAAGGTAGTGCGTCCCTCGTGGATTTTCGCACTAGCTTTTCTTAGCGGGAGATGCGTCCTTGTCGGATTTTCACATAACCCTGTGCCTTATTTTTTGCCTGGAATGGACCCAACCCAATCCAGCGGCTTTTATTTATTTTATTTTTTGTAGGGCAGACTGCCTGTCGCCAGGTTTTCACCCTGCCCTTTGGCCTAACTTTTGCTTAGAGCGCCAGTCATGGTTTTCATCTCTAACGGCTTTTTTTTTTTTTTTTTTTGGAGAGAGAAGTTGGAGTTGTTGCGAAAGGTTTTTCAGGTATGATTGGCATGTGCTTATGTCTCAGATTTTGGTTGGATGAGCTTAGTTTTTTATTAGGAAGGTGTTGTAGGGTCGGTTTCACAGTGGGCAGCAAGATGAGTTGACTGAAGTGCTCGAGCAGACAGAGCACCGGAGGGTAGATAGTAACAGTGTGCTGGTTTTATATTGGACTCAGACAACTTTGAGTGTGCAAGATGAACTGCCCTGGTTATACCAATACATCTTAGCATAAATGCATATATTTCAATCTGATTTCATATCACATGATCACTATTTGGCATTAACTCAAAAAATATGAGACATCCCCTAATCTCGGGATAGATCTTGAGAGCATCAAACTCCTGTTATCAATCAGCCCTCGCGGGTTTTCTTGATTGAATATTTTCTCTCTTTTTTTTTATTTAGCCTTTGCCATGGACCCTCTTTCCGTTCGTCAGTGTAGATTGAATTTGCTGTCATCTTCGTCAGCCGGGGAGACCGCCGCTTCTGAGAGTGGTTCTTCTCGGTATCAAAGTCTTGGTGTTAACCCTTGTGCAGACTGGTTGAGGTGATGGGTTCCTTATTTGGGGCTTGAATATGAAGTTTCACGTTTGGCCTTTATTGCTTTGGCGGTTTGAGCCCTGGAATGGTTGTTCAATGGCTAAGCTAGGGTAACAGGTTGGGCTTTGATGATTTGGGGTACTTTTATTGGCCTTGGTAGTTCAAGCTTTCGAAATGGTTTTCGTCGGCTGGGATTGGATGGATGGCTTTGGAGTTAGCCCTTTTAGGTCCTTTTCAGTAGCTAAGAAGAATGGCAATGTGCAGGCATGTGTAGATCAACGGGATTTGAACAAAGCTTGCCCCCCAAATAGCATTCCCTTGCCCCCTGATCAATTCTCTCTTTTCTTTACACCCCCAATTTATTTTTTTTTTTTACCCCAATTTTTTTTTACCACAATTTTTTTATTATTATTTTTTTTAGCCCAAATTTTTTTCGCCCCAATTTTCTTTCTTTTAACAAGCTTTGCTCAAGTCCTGAAGTTTACACATACGTGCACTTTTCATCTTAACCGCTGGTACCATTGTTGTTCAATTTGGTCGGGCATTAAATTTTGGTAAGAAATTTGGTTATGAGGGTTTTGGATGGTTAAGGGTCAGTCATAATCGGTTTTGGGGTACACATTCCGGATGGGTAGAGAGAAAAAGGGTCATATGGCTTGGTCCTGATGGGTTGTATATTTCTCACGGTGGTTTTGAGTTTTATTTGTCCGACTTTTGGCGTAACTTTCGAAGCTTGATTTTATTTGGCGACACCATATGTAGCTCCGGTGTTGTGGATGCGAAGAAGTGGCTTTCAAAATTTGGTTCGTCGTCATGTTGGCAATGGAAGGTAGTCTGGTCTTCTGAACGTCCTTGTCAATCTTCGACATGTCATACCAGGTCCAGGCAAAGGCTCTTTTTTTTTTATTTTCTCAAAATTATCCTCTCTTCAAGAGTTATATCAGATGCTACCAAGATTTTATTTGGATTCCCCAAAGTTCCGAGAATAGATGGAGTCGTATTAATTGGGTTAATGTCAAAATGAATGGATGCATCATGATCATGAGAAATGAAATCAAGGAAATATCGCATAAATAAAATAGAAATTGTTCAACATGTTACAATAACCAAATTGTCCTAAAAGAGTTCTGGAATTGAAAAGCAGTAAGCATTAAAAACATGATCTTCTGCTTGTGGTTTTGGAGGAACATGCCGATGAAGTGGATTGGCCCAGTCACATCTCTGGTGGAAGGATTGCATTGTAGTCTACTCCCTTCTTCTTCTCCCTTTTTTCAGGATCCGTGATTTTCTTGGAATCAATGAGGTCCTGAACCCGGTCTCTCAAAGTTCGGCAGTAGTTTGTCAAATGTCCAGTGTGCTGGTGGAATGCACAATATTGATCTGCTCTGTGGTGGGGCTGCCCCTGACTGCTGGCGGGCTTTGCCGGTAATGGCTGCAATAACCCCCAGCTTCTCAAACACCCACAACAAGGGTCTACCCAAATCAGAGTAACATCTTTGATTCCTTCTCACTGATGACTCTCCCGCTTTTTTAACATTGCCCTTATAGCCATCTCGGATATTTAGGTTTGCATTTTTCAGAGCATGCGCCTTCACCAGATCTCCATCCTCCTCAAGCATATTGTCATATTCCAGAGTAGGCCTCTTACCACCTCCTTGTCCCACTGGTAAATCAAACAGTTCCTTGCCTCGGGGCTTAGTGGCACTAGGAGATGCCGTGGTTCTCGTTGTATGGGCTATCTCGACAGGGGCCGACTCAACTCGGTTAAAGGTAGCCGCCATCATTCGGGCTTGTAGGACTAGCGCCAGGGCGTCTATTCTCTCCTTAATCATAGTTGTTAACCTCCTTTCGAGCTCCTCAAGCCGTCTATCCATCTCTTGGGCCATTGATGCACGAGCCTCCTCAATATGTCGTGAAAGGCTGGCCATACTCAATTCTTGGTTAGAGCCCTCTTATTTTTCACCTTCCTCTTCCTCCCCGCTTCCGCTGCTGGACCAACAGCCTATCGTTGCCACAAAGATCTCTCCCTTATCTACCTCAGGGCCAGTAGTAGTGGCATACCCATTTCCATACAAGTCTTGCAGCACATACCATTCCGGTAAGCCTGAACCAATCATGGCACAATGGGCTGACTTCTTTTGACTTTCTCTCTGCCCAGGATTAATAGCCTGTTTGCCATCGATCAAGGCTTGAATTCGGTCCCTTAAAGGACGACAGTAGTCTGTTCTGTGCCCTGTGTACTGATGATATGCGCAATACCAGTCCGTCCTATGCTTCGGCTTCCCTTGACTTGGGGCGGGCCCAGCTGGCAAGGGTTGCAACTTTCCTTCCTTGATGAGACGGGAGAAGTGCCAAGATAATGGTCTGCCCGAGATAGTGAGATGTTTGGGAGCCGGTCCTATGGCAGAGACTTCTGCCGCCCTGTCATTGCCCCCGTTATCACTGCTGCTTCCCTTATTTTTGCCCGAAGCCACATCTGCAGATCTAGCCACTTTATCTAAATGCTCAGCCTCAACTTCAATGGCTATGTCCTTAAGTGACTCCCAATCTTTGAGTCCCTTCATTTTTAACCCATCCCTTAAATATGGAATAGCATTTCGGATAAATAACCTGATCTGATCTAAGGTATCAGGCTTTCTCTTTATCTCCATCACTTGATTCCTCCATCGGGTTAAGTACTCATGGAATGATTCCCCTGACTTCTGCTTCAGCACCTCTAAATCTTTCAATATGACCTCAATCTTGGTACTGCAATCATATTGGCCAAGGAATTCTTCTGTTAACAGATTCCAGTCTTCTCTCATTCTTCGATCCAGCCCATGATACCAATCAACTGCTGGGCCAGCTAAGCTGAGACAGAAATAGTCCACTTTTTGCTTCTTAGTCAACCCTGTACCCTTAATGATTAGGGTGTATTGCTTAACATGTGCAGAAGGGTCTGATGTACCGTCAAATTTTGGTAGGTCTGGCATCTTAAACCTCTGGGGCAACAGCTCTCCATCATCCAAATCCATATCTTCAGGGCTCACTCCCTTGCCAGCTGTCAACATGCGGGTGATTGCCTCAATTTGCTGTCTCATACCCCTCATAGCCTCATCTTCTACCCTGGGTGCTCCACCCCTCACGGCTTGATGGGCTGCTATCTCCTCAACCTCTTCTTCCGTTGTGAAATCCTCATCAGGGTTTGGGATCCTTGCTCTTTTGGGTTCAACTGGCACAGCCGTAGCTTTAGGTTCATTTACAGGTTGATGGGCAATAACTCCAGCGAGGGGAGCCTCCCCACCAGCAGGCAGTTCGGCTTGCCCCCGAGGAGGGGCTACCGGCGGTTGTGGAGCAACTGGTGCTTGTGGAGCAGGGAGCTGAGCAAATCTTTCGGCCATTGCTCCCATCATTTGTAGCATTCTTCGTTCAAAATCCTCCAGTCTCCTGGCAAGGTCTTGGGTGGTTAAGTTTCCAGCTTCTTCTGCCATTGAGGATGATTCGCTACTTGTAGAGAGTGACTCAGAATCCCAAACAGGCACTAGTTCTAGCAATTCAAAGGGCGAGTTTGCCGTCGCTAGTCGATCGTCAGAATCTCCAGTCCACTCAGATGAATCTATGATGGCTGAAAAACTCAAATGGTTAGCTTGATGCATGGATGACAGTTATAATGCATGATCGTGAGTTATGCAGCATTTCGCAACAACATACAAGCAGATAAATCCTCCCAACCTTATCACTTCCACACGCGAGGTCGTGCGGTCTCTTTCCTAGGTGGGCTTCGTCCGAGGGTTAACAAGGAACCCATTGGACACGAATAGTGCACGATGGAAAACCGGCAGCATAACAGTCTTAATCTAATGCGCATTCGTATGGGTTTTGGCCATTACGTATTTGGGCAATCCAATTAAACCAAAGTGGGCCCAACGGGGCATAAAAGCCTTTGATGAAGACCATTTGATTTGGTTGATTTTGCTTAATACGTGACAGCCCACATCACAAGCATCGTATTAAGGAGCATACCTCTTAGGGGAAGTTTCTATTTGCCATTAGATGAGCTTTGGTCAAGGTGATGAAACTTTTAGGGCTACCCAAGCATGATCCCTGCCGACGGGTCTAACTCGTCATGAGTATAGCGACCGATCGGGTCGTCATTTTGATATACCAAAAGGTACAAGACTTGGGCTGGTGATTATCCTTAACACTTCCCTACAATGAGTGAAAGTAGGGTCGTGCTTCGGGAACGCACCGGGGTAAGATAGGGACCAACTAGCATAAGTCTAAGGCTCTAAAATGATATGATGCAATTTTTGAAAAGAGATAGAATTTTGAGTTTCAAAAACCCAATTATAAATTATAATCAAAGCACTTTCAGAGTGAAGTCTCAAACACAAAGTCCCCAGTGGAGTCGCCACTGTGACGCGCGTCGAACCCGTCAAACCCAGCAAGGGCCCTCTCTTTGAATCCGCTTTAGGACTCGAGGTATGAAGGTTCGCGTCTTTTGATCATGGGCGCCATGAGACATCATTGGTGTATCCCTCCCAATAGAACATTGGGGAGAATAACCTAACCTATTGACGCCTAAAGGCACCTTTGAGGTATTTGGAGTCGCCACCCAATTTGCAAGAAATTGGGAAAGGGTTTCTCACCTCTAACGGTCTAAACCAGAGATATGGTGTCCGGAACTTCCCTCTTATTTATGCTTTGATTAATTATAAATGGGTTTCTAACTTCTTAAAATTATATCTCTTATCTCACACGAGCGATGCATTAAAAGTAAAAGCGCATTTCAAGCACATAAAGGAAGTAAATAAAAGCGATAAAGCAATAGATAGGGAAAGCGATAAATGAAAGCGGTAAACACGCAAGCACGCAATTACAATAGAAATAGGGGCAGAATACAACCCCAATAAAAGGAGATTAAAGATGTAAGTGGGACGGAATACAATCCCCAAAAGATAAATAAAGTTGCCCCAAAAATTAATTACAAGGGCCCGAATAGAAAAGAACTTGAATTTAAAACACTCACACAAGATCGAAATAAAAAGACATGCATAAATCGGGATATTATTTTAGGAACATTGGTTCCTTCGCACTTGTTCGAAATTTAGGAACATTGGTTCCTTCGTGTTAACTTAAAGAGGGTTCGAAGAGTCGTTTTGATTGTTTGAATGAAAACCGGGATGAGTGATCCCATTTTATTGAAAATTGACTCTTCGTTTTAGTTGTGATGTTTTTATGGTTGGGCTAAAATAAGGGACATTGGTCCCGATTTTATTAGTGAAAATTCTAATTTAATTATAGAAATATTTTTGTGATTTTTTATCGCACGCGTACAAAAATAAAACAATTATTTACAAATAAACACACAAAAGGATGGGGAATTGAAAAGATCTCACCAAAATGGAGTGTCCGTCCACGCGTCGCGACCCATCCGAGGAGTTGCGGGGCGCTCACAAGGCCCGACTCAAATTAAAACTCATACAAAAATTAACATCAAAATATTAGTAAATATTCAAAGTGAATTAATCAAACAAATGATAAATATAATAATAATAACAATGATAGCAATGCAACAATAAATCAAATTATCAACAGTAAATAACAATGCAACAATAAATAGGATGAATAATAGACATAATAATCATAATAACACCATATAATAATAATAATGATAATAATAATAATAATAATAATGATAATAGAATGGTAATAATGATAATAATAATAACGATGAATGATAAATAATATGAGAAAAGAATAACCAATTAGGAATAATATTAATAATAATAATAATAATAATAATGGACTACATGGTAGCAGCTTATAATAATAATAATAGTAATAATAATGATATCAATAAATGGGCCAAATAGTGATGGTAATAATGATAAGGACAATATTGCTATATGATGCTAATATCAAATAGTAAGGGTAATGATAATATGAAAGGGGAATGGTGGCCAACGGCAAAACAAGTAAGAATTAAGCCATAAAAATCAAACCTAATATACATAGAGAAATTGGACCAAAACAAGACTAGGGATGTCAACAGTAGCAAAAATAAAAACTACTAGCCATGAATAAATATGATAATAGCAACAAAAATAATATTAACAACAATAAATAACATACAAAAAATAAATGAGGACGAGTTCAAGAATGTTTACCCTCAGAATTTTTAGATTGGGGAAACGGTGTCCCGATTGATTTTCCTTGTCGGATTTGTGATGATAAACACTTGAAGAAAATGTAGAAATTAATATCTTGAAATAAAAAAAAAAATACTTTGATGAAAAATATTTTTGGTGGATGATTTGGGCAAAAAGAAATTAATTTTCCAAGCCCAAATCACTCAATAAAAATGGATTATGTATTTTCGAAGAACAAATCAAGATTAAAACTTGAGGAAGAAAAGAAAAAAAAGAAACCAAAGAACCCCTTTGCTGGAGAGAAAAAATTGAAAGAAAGCCTTTTTCCAAAAAAATTGCCGTCCTCCTCCACAAATGAGGGCCAAATTCTATTTAATCTTGTCTTGGCCAAAAATGGCAAAAGACAAGAAAATCTTTTATTTTTGTTTCACCCCAAAAAGCATGAAATGGTGAAAGACTGAAGAAAATCAGACTGAAAAAGAAGCGGAAAAAAGGGAACAGGCGACAGGTCGCGCGGAGAAGGGCGAGGGCGCGCGCGGCAGCAGCCTGCTGCGCGCGTGGTGCCCCCGCACCGAGCGCGGCAGGCAGCTGCCTCGCGCACAGGGGGGGCGCGCGGCGCCCCCCGCCTCGCGCGCAGGGGGCTGCGCGCGAGGCCCCCTGCCTCGCGCGCAGGCGCGCCCCCCGCCTCGCGCGCAGAGGGGGCGCGCGGCGCCCCCCGCCTCGCGCGCAGGGGGCCTGCGCGCGAGGCGCCTGCCTTGCGCGCAGGCGCCCCTGCGTGCTGGGGCAGCCTGCAGCGCAGGCGGCCTTCGCGACTTTTTTTTTTATTTTAAATCTAGACACAAAATTAATATATTTTTTTTACTCCATTTTAATTTTAATTTCCCATTAAAAATATATTTTTAATTATTTTCCGAAAAAAAACACATCTTTGACAAGGGAACGATCGGTTCTCACATTTCTTGCCGAAAATCGGTCTTCTATTTCATCATCGGGTAATCCTGATCTTGGACCGCCTCGGGACCCGGTGTCTACACTGACCTCCACTTTTAACCACTTGCAAAGCACGCTGCAACATAGGATCCCTCCTCATCTAAGCATCAACAATCAACTACTTCAGACTTGGCCTAGCTCTCAACTGGGCAATCAGAGCTCCCTTAGAATTAAATCTCCATGAACCACGCTGCAATGCTAGAGCCGAAACTGATTTCTGACTCAAGGCATCAGCTACTATAACACTTTGTTCGGGTGGTAGTCCATTATATAATCATAATCCTTGAATAACTCGAACCACCGTCGTTGCCTCAAATTTAGCTCTGTCTGCGTGAGCAAAAATTGCAAACTCTTATGATTTGTGAAAATCCTACATGTCTCCCCGTATAGATAATGACACCAAATCTTGAGAGTAAAAACTACCGCAGCTAATTCCAAATCGTGCGTCGAATAATTTTGCTAATGGGACTTCAATTGCCTAGATGTATAAGCTATTACTTTACCATTTTGCATCAAAATGCAACTGAGTCCAATACTCGAAGCGTCACTATACATGGTATACTCTTTACCCGAGATGGGTTGAGTAAGTATAGGAGCTTCGACTAACAGACTCTTCAAAACTCGCTTGAAACTTGTTGGACCACTCGAACTTAACTCCTTTCCGAAGAAGCCTGGTTAAAAGCGAAGCAATAATCGAAAACCATTTCACAAATTGACTATAATAGCCAGCCAATCTATGAAAACTCCTCACTTTTAGCACATTCCTAGGTGGTTTCAAATTCAAAATTGCCTCAACTTTAAATAGATCAACCCAAATACACTCAAAAGAAACTATATGTCCTAAGAAAGACGCTTCTTTTAGCCAAAAATCACACTTACTGAGCTTTGCAAACAACTGATGATCCCTCAAAACCTGAAGCACAATCCGTAAATGCTCCTCATGCTCACAATCATCCTTTGAATATACCAAAATGTCATTGATGAATACAACAACAAATCGTTCAAGATATGGCCTGAACACCCTGTTCATCAGATCTATAAAAGCCGCTGGCTCATTCATCAACCCAAATGGCATTACTAAGAACTCATAGTGGCCATATCATGTTCGAAAAGTAGTTTTAGCCACATTTATATCCTTAGCCCGAAGTTGATAGTAACCGGATCGCAAATCAATCTTAGAAAAGACTCTGGCTCCCCTCAACTAATCAAATAGGTCGTCAATCCTAGGCAACAGAAACTTGTTCTTCACAATGACTTTATTAATCTGCCGATTATCGATACACATCCTCAAGGTGCCATCCTTCTTCTTCACAAATAATGCCGGAGCACCCCATGGAGAAACGCTAGGTCTGACAAATCCTTTATCCAATAGCTCCTATAATTGAATCTTTAATTCTTTCAATTCCACATGAGCAATTTGATAAGGGGCTTTAGATATAGGAGTAGTACCTAGCAGGATCTCTATGGATAGCTCAACCTCTCTCTCAGGAGGCAAACCTGGCAACTCTTTTGAAAATACATCCACAAACTCCTTCACTATCGGAATATCTTGGATTTTCACTTGACCACGCCTACAATCCAAAATCGAAGCCAAATACGCTTCACAACCTTTTCTTATAAAACACCTAGCTTGCATAGCCGAGATCACATTACCCAAAGAACCAGACCCTAAACCTCTCACCACCACTGCAGATTGATTACAACCTTTGAGCACTACTGTCTTCCTATGACAATCCACCACAACCCAATGCTTACACAACCAATCCATACCCATAATCAAATCAAACTCATGAAAAGGCAGACTAATCAAATCCACTAAAAACTCTACACCTTGCACCTTTAGGGGATAATTCCTATACATTGTACTCACATTGACACTATGCCTTAAGGGATTGGTCACACAAATCTCATAATCTAACCACATCTGGAAACTTAGCACAAAACTTATTAGAATATAAATATAAGTGTGTGGACCTAAGGTCTATTAGAGCATGCAATTCAGTGACAAAAAGTAGGAACTTACTAGCAATCACTTCAGGTGCATCTTGCTCCTCCCGAGTTCTCATTGCATAAGCTCTCGCTGGTGCCACATGAGAACAATCTACTGTCTCAGATGAAGTTCTGTCTCTAGGCTATCCACTATGACCTCGACCCCTACCTTGCCCCCGGCTGGCCTGAGGGCCAATAGACCCCGCTCTACTAGCTTCTTGTTGATCCTGAGTGTTCTCACTCAACTTTGGGCAATTAGCCAGGAAATGATCCATGCTACACTTGTTATAGTGCGAACACTCTGGCACAAACTCACTCTTACCAGCTGAAACACCTCTACTACCACTAGACACATAAGAAGATCCCTGTCTCCTACCTCTCGTAGTAGGGCTATTGGAATACTCATCCGAAAAATTCCCTTAGTTATTCCTTGACCTCTTTCCTTAAGATGAGCCTCCATGAGGGGGATTCATCTTTTGAGCTCTTTCCCTCAAAATAGTCTCCGAGAGTTCCGCTCGCAATGCGACATTCACAATCTGGTAATAGCTAACCATCGGAGAACTTGTCAAAGATATCAACATCATGCTAAGGGTCTCATTCAGGCCCGCCTCAAAATGCTGGCAACGAAAATCTTTGGTGAGGATACCCAGTGGAGCATACTTACTAAGCCGATTAAAATCCTTCTCATAATCTACTACTGATAAAGCCCTCTACTTGAAACTCAAAAATTATACCCATCTAGCCTCCTTATACGCACAAGTCACATACTTATTCTGGAACTCCCGCTTAAAGAACTCCCATGTGACTAGGTTGGGCAACTGAGGTTGTCTCAAAACCAATTTCCACTAATCATAGGTGGAACCTTGCATAAGTGAAACCACACACTCAACCTTCCTATCCGGAGGACAATGGATCTCTTCCAAAACCCTTTTCACTTTCTTAATCCACATTTCTACCTTTTCGGACTCATCCAAACTTGTCCCATAAAAATCTTCAGCTCCAGACTTCCCCATACTCCCAATCGAGGCTTTCGGTGTTGTTAGCCTCTCTAGGACTCTAGCCATGTCTTAAGATATCTTTAGCATAGCCTCAAAAGGCACGGTTGGAGCCTTAGGCTGCACCCTAGCTGGCTGAGTATGACCAAAAATAGATGGATCTTCCTCTTGGGGATTCACACTCTCAGCTGACCCCTCGAGAGATCCACATGCAGACTCTATCTAACTACAAAACATGAGGATATCCACATCAGGCCAACACAATCCTAAACAAAATTCTATTCTACGATCGGCCAAAAAAGTCTAAACTTGGCTCTGATACCAATAAAATTGTAACACCCCTTACTTATACGTAGGGGAGCTCACCTGCATAGAGGAGTGAGTGCCCGCATAGATAAGAGTTGTTACCAAATCGAGCAATGCATGCATAACATAATCCAAAGAAATATACATATACCCAATAATAGAATCAAGAACCATAAAATTGATAAACAATCATATATTCAGATGAAAAACACAATTAAGCTCAAACGGAACTTATTAAATCTCATACATTGATATACCAAAAATATTTACATTACAACACTATTTTAGAATATCACTTTACATAAATACAAACTTGAGAGTTATCGATATACAACATTGGTTACAAACCAAAAACTATACATTAGGGATTACAATATATAAAAACTAAGCCTCTAATAAAAGCCCTCCTATTATGTTGGCCTAGGCCATTGCGGATCGAACCTACCAAAAACTTCCACTGCTTCCACACCTGCACGGATAAAAACCCGTGTTAAGCGATAACACTTAGTGGTAAAAACCAAAAGATGAACGACCACTCACAGTGGACGTTAAAACAATTCACATACGTATGGCACACATATACATTTAAGCATAACAAACTTACACCATGATGTACATTCCTCAGATATATCATAAGATATAAACATTCATATAGCATCATTATATCATAACAATATAAAACTCGTAGCTTTGCCTGTAAGTCAGAGTAGCAGATAACGAGTGAACACATTGGTACTCATGGGTACAAACAAAAGCAACTTCTTTCACTTTCCTTCAAAAACATTTTCACATTGGGGATCTTAAACAAGATCCAACTTATAAGGATCACAAGGACCCAAATGGTGACCTGATTAGGGTCCAGAACACATTGGGGTTGCAGCTAACAAAACTTTATAGGCACGCCTATCTATCCACTTACTTGACTCTTGCAGGCTAGACATTAATTCAAAATATTGATCACATAATGAAGCATATTATAATATATAAATTGATACATTAATAAATTACAAGTGAGAAACCATGCAAGAAGAATAAATAATAACCATATAAAAATAGGGAAACTTCACGCTCGCGATAGAAGCCAAATGCACAATAAGGCGTGCTCGTGATTCTCAACTGCACTAGCGGGAAGGAGCAAAAAAGGCCTCTATCGCGCCCATGACATCGATTGCACTCGAGAAAGAGTGTGAGGAGGTCACTGTGGCACTCGCGGGTATAAGCGCGCTCACGACAGTAATCATCCCAGTAGATGCTCGGCTTACCGAGCTCTCAGTCGTGCTCGCGATCAAGGTCATGCTCGTGATAGAGGCACTCTCGGTAGAAGCCAGCATGGCCGATCTCTATCATGTTCATGATGCAGGTCCCGCTAGCGAGAGAGTCGAGCTTCCTGCTCCTACTACCGAGTTGTACAGCAACATCAGCTCAAAACAATCGCAAATCATGCAATTAACCCATAAAAGTTGTACACAATCAACTACAAGCATCCAAATCATATTACCCATGAAATTATCTAAATTATACACTTAAATAGAGAATTAAAAAGACAAAGGAAGCAACTTGAACATCAAAATTTAAAAACCAAGAATTTTCCTCCAAAAACCACATAAATCCAATCTTTCCCTCAATACACCACTTCCAACTCAAAACAACTCAAAATTAGTCACAACCCATATCAATCATACAATATCAATAAGTTTAATACCACAAATTTCCAGAAATCATAACAAAATTTCAAAATCAAAATCACTCAATTACACACAATTCCCAAACCTTAGGCTCATTAGCTCCTAGAACTTCAATCCACAGCACTACCTCCCACTTTCTCTTTTCCTTTGGCCTCCTTAGCTTGAATCTCTGAACAATCAAATGAAACAACACACTAATACAACACCCAAACCAGCAAACACACAAATCATTCAAAGAAGAAGAAAAAGAAGAAGAAGCGAAACACTTACCCAAAATCTAGAATTTGCCAAAACCAATTCCAAATTTCCAAAAGCTTTAAGAGATGATCTAGAGGGAAGAAAGGAGAAGAAGAGAAGAAGAAAAAGATGAAGAGGAAGAGGGAGCTGAACGGGAATAGAGGGCAATAAGCTGTCCCTCACGTTTTCTCTCTCTTTCCCTTAGTCCAACTCTTCTTTTCTCTTTCTTACATCTCAATATACACTTGTCAATTATAAATAGTGGATTTGGGAAATCCCACTTCTAATCCTTGTTTTCTCCTCACACACAAACTTAAGCCACATAATTAAAACTATCATGCAAATATACCCTTAAACTTTCTAAAACACATGCACATGCAAGCTCAAAACTATTAGGGTGAAAATCGAGGTGTTACAGGATATGTCTTGAAGGAAGGTCGGAGGAACTCAGTCCATCTTGCCACCTATATCAGTACTTTGACCTTATAAGACATCCCCATGCACTGGAGGAATGGCCTAGAGATGTATTGGTTGGCTCGGAATTGCACCGTGCTAGCGCCTGAAACCTCTCCCTCATATCGGGGCTCATCCACTCGGGAGCCTGAGGCTCGAGCTGATCCTGGGGAATGTTGCATCGTGGAGACATCCTATAAAAAAGAAAAGAATTAGTTTGGTATAATGATCATGAGTAAGCTAAGTACAACTTCAAAATTTTCGAAAATTCCAGCAGCATTTCGACTAAAATGTGCCCACAAAAAAAAAAATTTGCGGCAGCATCCTGTCAAGGATGTGCCTAGCAAGAAAATTCTAAAGCATTTGGGCAGCATCCCGATAAGGATGTGCCCCACTCCTTGCATGAAAACACAAATAAGGGGACAGGCCTGAGGCCCCAAGCAACTATTTTATTGGTGCAATAATTTTACATGATGATCAATTATTCGACAATTCAGCCTAATTCGGTTAACAATTATCAATCATACAGGGGTATATTCCTAAGTCTACTATTTCATCATTTTTTTCATTTTTTTTATTATTTCATTATCCTTTATTTTCAGTATTTGCATTTTAGTTGTCAGTATATAGGGTTCCAAAATGCAGAAAGTAAAAAGGCGTAATTTATACTACATTTTAAAGAACATATATGCCTTATGTATTCAGAATAGAAACTAAATAAAAAGAAGTGAAAAAAGAAGAAAAATACAGTAAAACTAACCTTGTAGTCGATGAAGTGGACTGAAAAAAACTTGAAGAAACTATATAAAAAAGGTCCTAGACGTGCTTGGTGGTGCGATGATCGTTTTGGCACAAGTGGTGCGTCAAACGGGTGAGAAATGGTTGAAAAACTGAAAGGACACATCTGCTTATATGAGAGAGAGGGAAGAAGAAGAAAATCGCAAGACATATGGTTATGCGTGGCTTTATATAGACTCTGTTGGCCGACAGGCTTACAGTCAGAAGAGCGACTAATAGGCATCCCGTCGGCCGTTCGAACATCCCTTCTCCTTTCTTTTTCTTTCTTTTTCTGTCCTTTTCCCAAATTTTTGGAAAGAAATTACTTCTTGAATATTTTGATCCCAATTTTCATGCACGATACACTTTTCCATCCAATTTGCTTTTCTGTAAAATTAAAAATGGCAAAAATACATGTAAAATATTTATGCCCGTGAGATGCATGAAATGTGCAGGAGAATAGATTCCTAGGCGGTCAACTGGTTGACCGATGGCCATACCGTCAGTCGACCCACCGACGGGCAGCCCAGCTGTCATGGCATTCTTTAAATTTTCCACCCTTTCCTCGAATTTCATGCACTCTTCTCTTTGGACTTCAACTAGAGCTCCTTTTCCAGGTTTTTTCCTCTTTTCTGCTTCCCTTTTCTATTTTTATTTAATTTTTTGCCTCAGAATCTTGAAAAATGTCATCCCCCCTCCTTAGTAAGATACGTCGAGTTCTTGATTACCCCCAAACTTGGGAAAATACTACTTTGACTCACTATTAGCTGCAGCCCACTTTTGGGACCCTCACTTCTATGTTTTCAGGTTTACTTATAAGGAATTATGCCCTCTGCCCAAAGAGCTTGTTGCGATCATTAGAGCGAGGTTTCTACCCGGCATAGTACCCCGCATCCTGAGCTGTGGTTTGATTCATACGAGGGACATCGCATTTGTCTTATGCATCCCTCCTTTCGCTGCTGCTAGGCTGGTCCCTTAGGTCCCCACTTTTGCTCTAGGACCCCTGAACGAGGCATTAGGGGATTTTTCTAATATTCCTCTGTGCCAGGCTGGAGTTATTCTTTTATTTTTCCTTATGAGATATTTGATTGTGACCTCCGAAGAGTTGATCGGTGATTTTCGGCTATTCGGGATAGTAGATGGCATCCACCATAGACTAACCCCATTTCCCCTAATTCTGGCTGAGATGATTTTGCTCTTAGTGTAACACCCCCTACTTATACGTAGGCGATCCTATCCGATAAGGAGTGAGATGCCGTATGGGTAAAGGTGCCACCATGCAGAAATAGGATAAACATACATAAACATATATACCGAAATACAGGGTAATTAAAAACTTTACAAAACCTTTCATGAAAGAAGCTGATCATGCATTAATATAACGAAAAAAATTACATTACTGTTTGATCAACCCGAAAGTACAAAGGATAATTACATAACCAAAATATACTTAAACATATGCGAAAGCTATTACAAAACTGACATAAGAGAGTTCTATACAAAATGAATCATCAAGCTACAAATATTAAGCCCTACACTAAAACCCAGCTGTGTTGGCCCGGCTGCGACGACTCTCCCAAGGCAAAACTCCTTTCGCACCTGCACGGGTAAACACACCGTGCTAAGCGATAAACGCTTAGTGGGGAACACACACACAAGAAATGGACGGCCATTCACAATGGTCGTCAAGCATAACGCATACAAAGGGCATGATCAGAAATACTCATTAGATACAATAGGAACATGCGAACACATAGAGTCATACAATTGACATACATAACCGCATTCATATTACCTCATCATTGTACACATTCGGATAATACATTATCATAATTATCAAAACAGTTCAAAATAATTAAGCACCTGTTGACTCAAGGTAGTGGATAACGAGTGAACAGACAGTACTTTATGTGTATGAACCGATTACTGACAGTACCTTACGGGTACGAATCGCAAACCATTTACTTTGTCATTTATAAAAAATTTTATTAAGGGACCTTAAACAAGATCCAAACACATTAAGGGTTCGTGAGGAAACAAATGGGGACCTAATCGGGGTCCAAACTGAATTGAGGCTGCAGCTAAAGACTCTATTAGGCATGCCTAACTATCCACTAAACTGACTCTTGCAGGCTAAAATCATATAGTTAACATCCACAGTTTAATTATAACAAGCAAAGAATTCACATACTTTGATTAATCAGTACATGCAATTATCATCCATCTTAATAGTATAAAGCTCATATTAAGTGATAATGTGTGCAAAAATCCATAATTTAACATCCCTAAATCATGTGAAACAGAAGAGATTTTATTGCAAAAATAGGGTAGGTCACGGTGGTAACCAAATTGGTTATCACCGTGACATACCAAGGATCTCGGCAGAATGCAATTCTGGGGTACCTCACAGTCACAACCAAAATGGTTGTCACCGTGACATACCAAAGAAACCAAATAGAAGCAAAGGTCTAGGTACCTCACGGTCACAACCAAAATGGTTGTCACCATGACGTATCCAAGACCCAGAACAGAAGCAAAATCTGGGCACCTCACGGTCACAACCAAAATGGTTGTCACCGTGATATGTTCAGATTCATGGCAGAATGCATCTTGTACATACCTCATGGTCATAACAAAAATGGTCGTCACCGTGACCCATGCCCAGATGCGATACCCAAGAGCCGATTTCCACTTCATTCAAGCCAAAATCCCAAACCTTCACTTCAACCAAAATATCCTTACTCAAACCATAATAATAAACGAATCAAACATCATTAAAACATGCCATAAATAAATTTTACTCAAGGATTCAAGGAACAACATCTATTTATATAATCAATCTCATCACTATTCATACCACATCTCCATCAATCTCATATTTGGTTTCATAACTCACAATCAAGGTTTTATGAATAATAAGAATCAAAACCCATAACACACATGCTATATCAAGAACATATCACAACCCAATTGCCAGAGATCACCACTAAGAAGTGGACACATGGTTAGGTTAGGAAATGAAAAGTAGAAGAAGGGAGAGAATTGGGAAATCTGAATTTTCATCCCTCATTCCCATTCTCTCCGCTCTTCTTTGTCTTTCTTTTCCTTTGCTTTCCATTGGTGTGCTCTAAGCTTGGATTCAAACTCTTGGTGGTGGGGATTGATCACACCCTGCATTAATCAGTAAGTTTATGCATCTCTTTTGTGTAATCTTCTTCTTCTTCTCCTTATTTTTCCTGGTTTTGGATTTGTAACTTAGGGTTGTATTTGTGTATTTTTGTGGTTTGATGCTTAGTTGAGCGTCCTCGTGAGCCAAAGGGCAAAGAGAAGGCGGGATCTAGTGGATCTAAGCATTAGGAGCTAAGGATTACAAGGTTTGGGAAAAATTCTTTTTTTTATATGTAAATATGTTCATGTATGTGTTCTTGGTGAATTCTGGAAATTTAGGTGTTTTTGATGTTTTTAATGGTTATTATGTTATGGGTTTTGACTCTTATAGTCCATAAAATATTGGTTGTGAGTTTTTGAATCAAATGTATGATAATGGAGTTATTGTATGAATAGTGTTTGGATTGATTATGAAATTGATGTTGTTCTTGAATCTATGAGTGGGATTTATTTTTTTGGCACGATTCAATGATGTTCGATTGGTCTATTATTATGGTTTGAGCAAAGATATTTTTTGTTAAAATGAAAGTTTTGGGATTTTGGCTTGAATGAAGTAGAAATCGGCTCTTGGGCATTGCATCTGGGCATGGGTCACGGTGACAACCATTTTGGTTGTGACCGTAAGGTGCCCAGATTTTGCTTCTGTTCTGGGTTTTGGGTACGTCACGGTGACAACCATTTTGGTTGTGACCGTGAGGTACCCAAACTTTTGCTTCTGTTTGGCTTCTTTGGTACGTCACGGTGATAACCATTTTGGTTGTGACCGTGAGGTACCTAACTTTTGCTTCTGTCTAGTTTCTTTGGTACGTCACGGTGACAACCATTTTGGTTGTGACCGTGAGGTACCCCTGATCAAGATTCTGCCGAGAGCTTTGGTATGTCACGGTGACAACCAATTTCGTTGTGACCGTGACCTACCAAAGCTCTCGGCAGAATGGTTGTGACCGTGACCTACCTATCACAGTGACAACCAATTTGGTGTTGACCGTGACCTACCTATCATGGTGACAACCAATTTGGTTGTGACCGTGACCTACCCTATTTTTGCAATAAAACCTCTTTTGTTTTACACGTTTTAGGAATGTTAAATTCTGGTTTCTAGCACGCAATATCACTTATTATGAGCAATAATTGTGCATGTATTGATTTATCAAAGTATGAGGATTCTTTGTTTATTATTATTGAATTATGGACATTAACTGTGTATTCTTTTAACCTGCGAATCAATTAAGTGGATAGTTAGGCATGCCTAATAGAGTCTTATAGCTGCAGCCTCAGTTCAGTTTGGACCCCGCTCAGGTCCCCATTTGGTTCCTCGCGAACCCTTTTATGTGTATGGATCTTGTTTAAGGTCCCTTTTTGAAAATGTTTTGTGAAAGTTAAAAGTAAAAATTGGTTTCTCGATTCGTACCCGTAAGGTACTGTCCGCAACTAGCTCATAACCGTAAAGTACTGTCTGTTCACTCGTTATCCACTACCTTGAGTCAGCAGGTGCTTAAGTGCTTTTAATTGTTTTGATAATTATGAGAATGTTTTATCTGAATTTGTGCTATAATGAGATATTATGAAGGCAGTTATATGATATCAAGTGTATGACTCCATATGTTCGTATGTTCATATTCATATCTAATGAGTATTTTTGATTATGCCATCTGTATGTGTTATGTTTGACGACCATTATGAATGGCCGTCCCTTTCATATGTGTGTTTCCCTACTAAGCGTTTATCGCTTAGCACGGTGTGTTTACCCGTGCAGGTGCGGAAGGAGTTTTGCTTTGGGAGAGTCGCCGCCATCGAAGCCAACACAACAGGGTCTTAGTGTAGGGCTTTATTTTTGTATTTTGAGGAATCTTTTTGTATAGAACTCTCTTACATCAGTTTTGTAATAGCTTCCGCTTATGTACATGTATTTTGCGATTTATTATTATCCTTTGTACCTTGGGGTTGATCAAACATTAATGTAATGATTTCCATTATATTAATGCATGATCAGCTTATTTCATGAATGGTTTGTAAAGTTTTAAATTACCCTGTATTTTGGTATGTAGGTTTATGTATGGATGTATGTATATTCTGTATCTGTGTGGCGGCACCTCTACTCATACGGCATCTCACTCCTTATCGGATGGGATCGCCTAAGTACGGGTAAAGGGTGTTACAAGTTGTGGTATCAGAGCCTGGTTTAGGCATTTCTGGGTGATTGTTTATGTGATGTTATATGTGGATACGTCTATGTCTAGGGTTGTGTTGGCTGATGCGGTTGTCCTCTTGTTTGTTAGATGGATTATGATTCTGCTCGAGGTGCGCTTAAGGAATCCGCTAAAAGTGTGAATCCTCCAGCTATAGATCCGTCTATTTCTGTTTCTGTTTTGGCTCAACGTGCTAGGGTCCAGCCCGAGGCCGCTGCTATGCCTTTTGAGGCTATGTTCAGATTGTATCAGGACATGACTCGGGTTTTGGAAAGGGTGACTGCCCCTAAAGCTCCGATAGAGAGTTTAAGAAGAGTTGATATTGAGGATTTTTATGGTACCGGGCTAAATGAGTCAGAGTTAGCTGAAAAGTGGCTTGATAAAGTAAAGAGAGCTTTAAAGGGAGTCAGATGTCCTCCCGATCAGCAAGCTGAATGTGCTGTGGCATTGCTTCAAGGATCGGCTTATGAATGGTGGGAGTTGGTATGTAGGCAACCTTAGATGCCTGATCCGGTTACATGGGAATTCTTCAGGGAGGAGTTCACAAAGAAGTATGTGACTCAGGCATATAGGGACGCAAGATGGGCATAGTTTTTGAGTTTGAAGCAGAGGGCCATGTCAGTTTCGGATTATGAGAAAGAGTTTAATCGGTTGTCTCGCTATGCTCCGCGTGGGGTTATGACAGATGATTTCAGATGCAAGCATTTTGAAGCTGGGTTGAATGAGTCTTTGAATATTGCTTTGATTTCTTTGATGTGTACGCCCGGGGTAAGTTATTATCAGATTACAGAGACTGTCATGAGGGCGGAGAAGACGAAATCATTGCTTAAGGAGAGAGCTCAGCGAAGGAATTCTGCACGGGGTGGTTTTTCCTCATCTTTGGGTAAGAGATCTAGGAACCCGCAAGATGAGCCATCAGCTGGTTCGGCTACTAGAGGTAGAAGGCAAGGTTCAACAGCGGTAGCTGGTTCTGGCAAAGGTGGTAGATCTGATGCTATACCTGTTTATGCACATTGCAGCAAGGCTCACCGGGGTGAGTGTAGGTGGCTCACTGGTGGGTGTTTTAAGTGTGGGAGCACTAAGCACCGCCTGGCTGGTTGTCCCAAATTGAATGAGGATTCAAGCCCATAGGGAGGAGCTAGCAGAGTTGGATCGAATGCGTCTCTGGCTGGCAGAGGTAGAGGTAGAGGTCGAGGCGGTCGACCTAGAGATGGAGCTATTTCTGAGACTGTTGAGCGTCCTCCACCTGTTGCAGCTAGAGCATATGCAGTTAGAGCCAGAGAGGAGCAGGATGCCCCTGATGTGATTGTTGGTAAGTTCCTACTCCATGACACCGAATTATATGCTCTAATAGACCCTGGTTCCACACACTCATATTTGTGCACGCATAAGATTGTTGATAAGTTGCATGTGGTAGATTAGTTAGACTATGAGATATGTGTGACCAATCTATTAGGGCATAGTGTCAATGTGAGTAGAGTCTTTAGGAATTGTCCTCTGTTTGTGGAAGGTGTAGAGTTCCCATTGGATTTGATAAAGCTGCCATTCCAAGAGTTTGACCTGATTTTGGGTTTGGACTGGTTGGGTAAGCATCGGGCTGTGGTTGATTGCCATAGGAAGACCTTTGTGCTTCGGGATAGGAACTGAGCTCCAGTGTTTGTAAGAGGTTTGGGTGCGAGTTCTGTGAACAATGTGATTTCTACAATTCAAGCCAAGAGGTTCTTGAGGAAAGGTTGTGAGGCTTTTCTAGCGGTGGTTTTGGATTCCAAGAGGGACCAAGTAAGGATTGAGGATATCCCTGTTGTGCGGGAGTTTAGTGATGTTTTCTCGAGTGATTTGCCTGGGTTGCCTCCAGAGAGGGAAGTTGAGCTAGCCATAGAGATCATGCCGGGTACCGCACCTATATCGAAGGCACCTTATCGGATGGATCCTGTAGAGTTGAGAGAATTAAAAACTCAACTGCAAGAGCTATTGGATAAGGGGTTTATTCGACCCAGTATATCTCCATGGGGAGCTCCGGTTCTGTTTGTCAAGAAGAAGGATGGGTCATTGAGGATGTGCATCGACTACAGACAGATCAATAAGGTTACAGTGAAGAATAAGTATCCGCTACCTAGAGTCGAGGATTTGTTTGATCAGCTCCGGGGTGCAGGTGTGTTTTCCAAGATAGATCTTTGGTCAGGGTACTATCAGCTTCGGGTCAAGGATGAAGATGTGGTTAAGACTGCATTTCGGACTCGGTATGGCCACTATGAGTTCCTTGTCATGCCGTTTGGGTTGACCAATGCTCCAGCGACATTCATGGATTTGATGAATAGAGTGTTTAGGCCATACTTGGACCAATTTGTAGTAGTGTTTATAGATGACATCTTGGTGTATTCCAACGATGAGACCGAACATAAGGAACATCTCCGATTGGTTTTGCAAGTGTTGAGGGAACAACGGTTGTTTGCCAAGTTGAGTAAGTGTGATTTTTGGCTTCGGGAAGTGTCGTTCTTGGGCCATATAGTTTCAGCCAAGGGTATCCAAGTAGATTTAGCTAAGATAGAGGCGATAGTTGATTGGAAAGCGTCTAGGAATGTTCAGGAAGTGCGGAGTTTCCTTGGTTTAGCGGGGTACTACCATCTGTTTGTTAAGAGTTTTTCTGTGATTTTCGCTCCGATGACTAGGTTGTTGAGGACGGGAGTTAAGTACGAGTGGTCGGCTAAGTGTCAAGCTTGCTTTGAGAGGTTGAAGCAGTTGTTAGTTAAAGCTCCTATACTGACTCAACCCATCAAGGGTAAGGAGTTTGTTATGTATAGTGATGCTTTAGGTGTTGGTCTGGGATGTGTTCTGATGCAGGAAGGTAAGGTGGTGGCTTATGCGTTTTGGCAGTTAAAGCCACATGAGAGGGATTATCCGACGCATGATCTTGAGTTAGCAGCGGTTATTTTTGCTTTGAAGATTTAACGCCATTATCTCTACGGGGAGAAGTGTAGGATCTTTATAGACCACAAAAGTTTGAAGTATTTCCTGACTCAGAAGGAATTGAATATGAGACAGCGTCGATGGCTTGAGTTGTTTAAAGATTACGATTGCATTGTGGATTACCACCCGGGTAAGGCCAATGTAGTCGCAGATGCTTTGAGTCGGAAGTCAGTTTCTGCCTTAGTTTTTAGACGGTTCAGATGGAGGTTTGGTTCGGATGGGGCTTTGATAGCTCATTTGAGAGTCAAGCCTACCTTGAGACAACGGATAGTTGATGCTCAGAAGATTGATGCGAAGCTTCAGAGGATTGTGCAAGAGGTTAGTCTGGGCAAGCAGTCAGAGTTCTCGGTTCATGATGGAGCACTTTTGTATAGGAACCGTTTGTGTGTTCCGGATGATGAGAAATTGAGGAAATAGCTTCTGAGTGAGGCACATAGCACGGTTTTCACCATGCATCCCGGGAGTAACAATATGTATCAGGATATGAAGCAGTTTTATTGGTGGTCTGGTATGAAGAGAGATATAGTGGATTTTGTGTCCAAGTGCCTGACATGTCAGCAGGTAAAGGCTGAGCACCAAGTTCCTTCGGGATTGCTCACGCCTTTATCCGTCCCGGAGTGGAAGTGGGATGACATTGCTATGGATTTTGTTTTCGGTTTGCCCTTGACTCAGAAAAAGCATGATTTTGTTTGGATTATTATGGATCGACTCACAAAGTCCACTCACTTCTTACCGGTTAGGATGGATTACCAAATGGATAAATTGGCCAGTATCTATGTGGATGAGATAGTTCGGTTGCATGGAGTGCCTTTGTCTATAGTTTCAGACCGGGACCCAAGGTTCACATCTAACTTTTGGAAAGAGTTGCAGCGACCTTTGGGTACCAAGTTGAACTTCAGTACGGCATTTCATCCTCAGACAGACAGTCAGTCCGAACAAGTGATTCAGATCTTAGAGGACATATTAAGGGCTTGTGTTTTGGACTTTCCGGGTAGTTGGGACAAGTATGTATCGCTTATCGAATTTGCCTACAACAATAGCTATCAGTCCAGTATCGGTATGGCTCTTTATGAGGCTTTGTATGGACGGCAGTGTAGGACTCCAGTTTGTTGGACAGAGTTGTCCGAGAGGTCAGTGATTGGGCCAGATCTGGTTAGAGATTCAGAGGAGAAGATCAGAATTGTGCAGTAGAATTTGAAAGCGGCCAAGGATCGATAGAGATCTTATGAAACTTGAAGAAAAAAGATGTGTAGTTTGAAGTCGGGGACAAAGTCTTCCTGAAAGTTTCTCCTTGGAGAAAAGTGCTTAGGTTTGGAAGGAAAGGAAAGCTTAGTCCTCGTTTCATTTGTCCGTATGAGATTTTGGCCAGAGTTGGTTCAGTAGCCTATAGGTTGGCTTTACCGATAGAGTTGTTAAGGTTGCACGATGTGTTTCATGTTTCGATGCTTCGTCGATTTCGATCAGATCCGTCGCACATTTCGTCAGTGCAAGATGTACAGGTTCAGCCTGATTTCTCTTATGATGAAGAACCAAGAGCTATCTTAGCTCGGGAAGTGAGACAGTTAAGGAGTAAGCAGATTCCATTGGTGAAGGTGTTATGGAATCACCACGGAGTCGAAGAAGCGACATGGGAACCGGAAGAGTCGATGAGAGCTCAGTATCCGCAGTTGTTCAGTTCAGGTGAGAATTTTGAGGATGAAATTCTTATTAGTAGGGGAGAGTTATCACACCCCGTTTGTCCCCTGGTAGAATGAGTCATGTTTGTGCACGTGCATTGTGTAAGTTTTGGCTTGTGTAAAGGGCATTTTGGGTAGAAATGCATGTTTTAAGAGTTTTTGGTGCATGTGTGGTGTTAGGGTGTGAATTAGTTGGGTTGCACTTGGGTGTGCTCATTCGCATGGTTGTAGAGTGTGTGTTAGGGCTGTGTTTTTGTGTGTGTTTGCTCATACCATGGTAGGGTGTGTCTTAGTAAGGTGTTCATTGTGTGTTCTTGGTGTATGGTTGTTTGGTGTGTGTGATGGATTTCCACCACTAAGAAGTGGACATATGGTTAGGTTAGGAAATGAAAAGTACAAGAAGAGAGAGAATTGGGAAATCTAAATTTTCATCCCTCATTCCCGTTCTCCCCTCTCTTCTTTGTCTTTCTTTTCCTTTGCTTTCCAATGGTGTGCTCTAAGCTTGGATTCAAGCTCTTGGTGGTGGGGATTGATCACACCTTGCATTAATCAGTAAGTTTATGCATCTCTTTTGTGTAATCTTCTTCTTCTTCTCTTTATTTTTCCTGGCTTTGGATTTGTAACTTAGGGTTGTATTTGTGTATTTTTGTGGTTTGATGCTTAGTTGAACCTCCTCGTGAGCCAAAGGGCAAAGAGAAGGTGGGATCTAGTGGATCTAAGCATTAGGAGCTAAGGATTACAAGGTTTGGGAAAAATTCTTGTTTTTGTATGTAAATATGTTCATGTATGTGTTCTTAGTGAATTCTGGAAATTTAGGTGTTTTTGATGTTTTTAATGGTTATTATGTTATGGGTTTTGACTCTTATAGTCCATAAAATATTGGTTGTGAGTTTTTGAATCAAATGTATGATAATGGAGTTATTGTATGAATAGTGTTTGGATTGATTATGAAATTGATGTTGTTCTTGAATCTTTGAGTGGGATTTATTTTTTTGGCACGATTTAATGATGTTCGATTGGTCTATTATTATGGTTTGAGCAAAGATATTTTTTGTTGAAATGAAAGTTTTGGGATTTTGGCTTGAATGAAGTAGAAATCGGCTCCTGGGCATTGCATCTGGGCATGGGTCACGGTGACAACCATTTTGGTTGTGACCGTGAGGTGCCCAGATTTTGCTTCTGTTCTGGGTTTTGGGTACGTCACGGTGACAACCATTTTGGTTGTGACCGTGAGGTACCCAAACTTTTGCTTCTGTTTGGCTTCTTTGGTACGTTACGGTGACAACCATTTTGGTTGCGACCGTGAGGTACCCAACTTTTGCTTCTGTCTGGTTTCTTTGGTACGTCACGGTGACAACCATTTTGGTTGTGACCGTGAGGTACCCCTGATCAGCATTCTGCCGAGAGCTTTGGTATGTCACGGTGACAACCAATTTGGTTGTGACCGTGACCTACCCTGTTTTTGCAATAAAACCTCTTTTGTTTTACACGTTTTAGGAATGTTAAATTCTGGTTTCTAGCACGCAATATCACTTATTATGAGTAATAATTGTGCATGTATTGATTTATCAAAGTATGAGGATTCTTTGTTTATTATTATAGAATTATGGATGTTAACTGTGTATTCTTTTAACCTGCAAATCAATTAAGTGGATAGTTAGGCATGCGTAATAGAGTCTTATAGCTACAGCCTCAGTTTAGTTTGGACCCCGATCAGGTTCCCGTTTGGTTCCTCGCGAACCCTTTTATGTGTATGGATCTTGTTTAAGGTCCCTTTTGAAAATATTTTGTGAAAGTTAAAAGTAAAAATTGGTTTCTCGATTCGTACCCGTAAGGTACTGTCCGTAACCGGCTCGTACCTGTAAAGTACTGTCTGTTCACTCAATATCCACTACCTTGAGTCAGCAGGTGCTTAAGTGCTTTTAATTGTTTTGATAATTATGAGAATGTTTTATCTGAATTTGTGCTATAATGAGATATTATGAATGCAATTATATGATATCAAGTGTATGACTCCATATGTTCGTATGTTCATATTCATATCTAATGAGTATTTCTGATTATGCCATCTGTATGTGTTATGTTTGACGACCATTGTGAATGGCCGTCCCTTTCATATGTGTGTTTCCCCACTAAGCGTTTATCGCTTAGCACGGTGTGTTTACCCGTGCAGGTGCGGAAGGAGTTTTGCTTAGGGAGAGTCGCCGCCATCAAAGCCAACACAGCAGGGTCTTAGTGTAGGGCTTTATTTTTGTATTTTGAGGATTCTTTTTGTATAGAACTCTCTTACATCAGTTTTGTATTAGCTTCCTCTTATGTATATGTATTTTGGGATTTATAATTATCCTTTGTACCTTAGGGTTGATCAAACAGTAATGTAATGATTTCCGTTATATTAATCCATGATCAGCTTATTTCATGAATAGTTTGTAAAGTTTTAAATTACCCTGTATTTCGGTATGTAGGTTTATGTAAGGATGTATGTATATTCTATATCTGTGTGGCGGCACCTCTACTCATACGGCATCTCACTCGTTATCGGATGGGATCACCTAAGTACGGGTAAGGGGTGTTACATGCATTTCTACCCAAAATGCCCTTAACACATGCCAAAACTCATACAATGCACATGCACAAACATGGCTCATTCTACTAGGGGGCAAACGGGGTGTGACAACTCTCCCCTACTAACAAGAATTTCATCCTCAAAATTCTCACCTGATCTGAACAAATGCGGGTACTGAATTCTCATCGACTCTTTTGGCTCCTAAGTTGCTTCCTCAACCCCGTGATGACTCCATAACACTTTTACCAAAGGAATCTGTTTACTTCTCAGCTGTCTCACTTCCTGGGCTAGAATAGCTCTTGGTTCTTCATCATAAGAGAAATCAGGTTGCATTTGCACCTCTTGCACTGACAGACCATGCGACGGATCCGATCGGTACCGACGAAGCATTGAAACACGAAACACATCTTGCAACTTCGATAACTCCATTGGCAAAGCCAATCTATAAGCCACTGGACCAACTCTGGCCAAGACCTCAAACGGACCAATGAAGCGAGGACTAAGCTTCCCTTTCTTTCCAAACTGAAGTACCTTTCTCCAAGGCAACACTTTAAGAAAGACTTTGTCCCCAACTTCAAACAGCACATCTTTCCTCTTCAAATTGGCATAAGACTTTTGTCGATCCTTAGCTGCCTTCAAATTCCGCTGCACAACTCTGATCTTTTCCTCTGTATCTCTAACCAATTCTGGCCCAATTACTGATCGCTCGGTCCAACAAACCGGAGTCCTACACTGCCGACCATACAAAGCCTCATACGGTGCCATACTGATGCTCGACTGATAACTGTTATTGTAGGCAAACTCCATAAGCGACACCTATCGGTCCCAACTACCCAGAAAATCCAAGGCACAAGCTCTCAACATATCTTCCAAAATCTGTATAACTCGTTCGGACTGACCATCTGTCTGAGGATGGAATGCTGTACTGAAGTTCAACTTGGTACCCAAAGCTCTTTGCAACTCTTTCCAAAACTTAGAAGTGAACCTTGGGTCCCGATCTGAAACTATGGACAATGGCACTCTATGCAACTGAACTATCTCATCCACATAGATACTGGCCAACCTGTCCATCGAATAATCCACTCTCACTGGCAAGAAGTGAGCTGACTTCGTAAGCCGATCCAATATCACCCAAACTGAGTCATGCTTCTTCTGAGTCAAAGGCAAACCGGAAACAAAATCCATGGCGATGTCATCCCACTTCCATTCGAGAACGGATAGAGGCGTGAGTAATCCCGAAGGAACTTGGTGCTCAGCCTATACCTGCTGACACGTCAGGAACTTGGACACAAAATCCACTATGTCCCTCTTCATACCGGACCACCAATAGAACTGCTTCATATCCCGGTACATCTTCTCACTACCAGGATGCATAGTGAAAACTGTACTATGCGCCTAACCCAAAAGCTGTCTTCTTAACTCTTCAATATCCGGTACACACAAATGGTTTCTAAATAGAAGAACCCCATCCTGAACCAAAAACTCTGACCGCTTGCCCAAACTAACTTCTTGCACAATCCGCTGAAGCTTCTCATAATTCCCCTGAGCATCAACAATCTTCTGTTTAAAGGTAGGCTTCACTCTCAACTGAGCCAACAAGGCTCCATCTGAACCAAACCTCCATCTAAACCGCCTTAGAAATAAAGCAGAAACTGACTTTCGGCTCAAAGCATCCGCGACTACATTGGCCTTACCCGGATGGTAATCCACAATGCAGTCATAATCCTTAAACAACTCGAGCCATCGACGCTGTCTCATATTCAACTCCTTCGTAGATACTTTAAACTTTTGTGATCCGTAAATGTCTTACATCTCTCCCCATACAGATAATGGCGCCAAATCTTCAAAGCAAAGATTATAGCCGCCAACTCTAGATCATGAGTCGGATAGTTCCTTTCCTGCGGTTCCAACCGCCGAGAAGCATATGCCACTACTTTACCCTCCAGCATCAGAACACATCCAAGGCCAACACCCGAAGCAACACTATACATAACAAACTCCTTACCCGATATGGGTTGAGTCAGTATAGGGGCTTCAACTAGCAACTTTTTTAACTACTGAAAACAAGCCTGACATCTGTTTGACCATTCAAACTTAACTCCTTTCCTCAACAACCTGGTCATCGGAGCGGCAATTACTGAGAAACCCTTAACAAACCGACAGTAATAACCCGCCAAACCGAGGAAACTCCACACTTCCTGAACACTCCTAGGCGTCTTCCAATCCACTATGGCCTCAATCTTGGCTGGATCCACTTGGATACCCTTAGCTGAAACTATATGGCCCAAAAATGACACTTCCCGAAGCCAAAAATTACACTTGCTAAGCTTAACAAACAGCCGATGATCTCTCAAAACTTGCAAAACTAACCGAAGATGCTCCTCATGGTCATTCTCATCCTTGGAATACACCAAAATATCGTCTATAAACTCCACTACAAACCGATCTAGGTATGGCCTAAACACTCTATTCATCAAATCCATGAATGCCGCTGGAGCATTAGTCAAACCAAACGACATCACAAAGAACCCATAGTGGCCATACCGAGTCTGGAATGCAGTCTTAACCACATCCTCATCCTTGACCCGAAGCTGATAATACCCCGACCGAAGATCTATCTTGGAAAAAACACTTGCTCCCCGAAGCTGATCAAACAAATCCTCGACTCTAGGCAACAGATACTTATTCGTCACTGTAACCTTATTGATCTGCCTGTAGTCGATACACATCCTCAAGGATCCATCCTTTTTCTTAACGAACAAAACTGGAGCTCCCCAAGGAGATTTGCTGGGTCGAATAAACCCCTTATCCAATAGCTCTTGTAGTTGAGTTTTAAGTTCCCTCAACTCTACAGGAGCCATCCGATAAGGTGCTTTCGATACTGGTGCGGCACCCGGTATAATCTCAATGGCTAACTCAACTTCTCTTTTCGGAGGCAACCCGGGCAAATCACTCGAGAAAACATCACTAAACTCCCACACCATAGGGACATCCTCAATCCTTACTTGATCCTTCTTGGAATCCAAAACCACAGCTAGGAAAGCCTCATAACCTTTCCTAATAAACCTGTTGGCTTGCATCGCTGAGATCACATTATTCACAGAACTAGCACCCAAACCTCTTACAAACACTGGAAATCTATTCCTATCCCGAAGCACAAAGGTCTTCCTATAGCAGTCCACCACAGCCTGGTGCTTACCCAACCAGTCCATACCTAAAATCAGGTCAAACTCTTTGAAAGGCAACTCTATCAAGTTCGCAGTAAACTCAATTCCCTCAACTAACAGGGGACAACTCCTATAAACTCTACTCACATTGACACTATTTCCTAATGGATTGGTCACACATATCTCATAGTCTAACTGATCTACCACATGCAACTTGTCAATAATCTTATCTGTGCACAGATATGAGTGTGTGGAACCAGGGTCTATTAGAGCATACAATTCAATGTCATGGAGTAGGAACTTACCAGCAATCACATCAGGGGCATCCTGCTCCTCTCTAGCTCTCACAGCATAAGCTCTGGCTGCGACTGGTGGAGGACGCTCAACTGTCTCCGAAACAGCTCCATCTCTAGGTCGACCGCTTCGACCTCTACCTTGGCCCTTACCACGGGCAGCCTGAGTAGCATTAGATCCAACGCCACTAGCCCCTCTCTGTGGACCCGAATCCTCACTCATCTGTGGATAGTTAACCAAATGATGCTCGGTGCTCCCACATCTAAAACACCCACCAGTTAGCCACCTACACTCACCCCGATGAGCCTTACTGTAGTGCGAACAAATAGGCATAGGCTCAGATCTACCACCCCTGCCAGAACCAGACTCAGCTGCTGAACCCTGCCTTCTACCCCTCTGTAACACCCCGCCATCCCCGTTGGAAGGATACCGGAGTGCCACGCGAACAAACATATAAACAAATCCATATACACATGTATAAATAAAACAAAAGATAATATGTAAAGAAACTTTTAAATCGTTTATAGAAAAACCTTTAACATATACATATACATATCACTATCGTTTTAAAAAAAGGGCTCGTAAGCAAATACATATACAAAAATATACTTGTTTCTTTACAAAAGATTCATTTTGCTATACACAAGCCATGTACAAAAATATAACAGCGGAAGACTTCAAAAATATAACAACTCCATCCAAAAAGACTCCTAGTGGCCGACCTGCAGATATCTGACTCCAAATCTAAACTCGCCACCTGCACGGGAAAAGAGCCCGTGCTAAGCGATAACGCTTAGTGGGGAGGAACAAAACAAAATAACAATATACATATACAATATAGTATCTCATCACCTTTAAGATATTTACAGTATAAGCAATTAACAAATACAAACATATTTCTCTGATTGCACCGATACAGGATATACAAGAATTCATGTGCAACAAATACTTTTAATCATGTCAACAAACATCTCAACATATACATCACATATAAACATGTAGCCTGATTAGTCTGGTATAAACCTAAGAAGTGGATACGGTCATTTGGATACTGATAGAACACAGTATCCCAAGCATATAGAGACATGAGTCTCGAACATGTACTTTTCATATAGAGACCGAAGTCTCGCTTTATTTCCATATAGACCAAACATGGTCGAAACAAGGATCCAGACGGACCCGCATATATCATTTTATCATATAGCAGCTGCACACACACAGACCTAAGTAAGCGCTTACTTATCCACTACTATGACTATTCAGGCTCAATTGATACAACTCAACAATTCATATATCAAATCATGAGAATTTCATTAAATACTAGCTTATAAATCATGTATACTTGTATAATAGTCAAATTCAGAAACATTTAAACATATAAATATTAACTACTGGAGGTAATAAGAACAAATAGCTCATAATGAAAAAGTCCCTGTTAAATAAACTATAAACATGTAAATCATGTATATTAATTATTAATCATGTATACAAAACCCCATATTAAGCAATTATTAAAACACAATACAGATTTTAAATCAAATATTTATCATGTAGCGCAAAAATTATTGAAATCAGAAGTTAAACCTCAGTTTTAATAAAACAGGGCAGCAGGGGAAGGCTGGTCACGCCGTGACCATTCATCACGTCGCGTGATGCAGGCTTCACGCCAGCGCCAGGCAGAGGAGCAAGGCAGTCACGGCGTGACCACCAGTCACGTCCCGTGACGCCTGTGAGAGGAGAGGGAGAAGTCACGGAATCACGCGGGGAAAATAGGCGAGGTCGCGAGGCGTGATGCTTCATCACGTCGCGACTTCCCTAGGGGAGGAAGGTCATGGCGTGATGCTTCATCACGCCACGTGACTTCCCAAAGGAGGGAGGTCACGGCGTGATGCCCCATCACGTCACGTGATCTTCCTCTCACAGCTTCTCCTTCTTCCTCACAAAGCCTTCAAATTTCCAGAAACTCATAAAACCAGAAGAATCGTGAAAACAGAGTACAACCCAAAACTCAAATCCCCATTTATCTAAAACCATTTTTCATGCAAAAATCATGCTAAGACGTACCTTTAAGTCTCCAGAGCACATTCACAGCAATTAGAATACCAATATCACATTTTTACAACTAACACAGAAGCAATGCCAGAACATTAACTTTCCAGGAAATTCATATTCAAACTCTTGTATATGCCTTTCAATGACAAACTCTATATTACTCTTCTCTACAGAAATCATATATACACATCACATTACTCATGCATTTCATTAAACAATATACACAAACGCATTAATACCAACACTGAAAGCAGGATCCAAACTGAGAAAATCATATAGTCCCAAACCTGTTACTGAAGTTCCTAAAAACGTCCACTGTACCTCCTCCTCAATCAACCACCTTATCTTTTCCCTTCTCTATTCTTCTATCTTCCAGTACTTGCAACAGACAAACCGATACCCAGTTAATCCCAAGAACCACTATATATATAACTCAGAATAATCCCAGAAAAGATGAAGATCAAGAACCCAAAGTAAAACCAGTAGCTACTTACCCTACTGAAGCTTCAAAACCTAAAACCCAAGCTCTCCAAACAGATGATCATACACATGCAATGGGGAAAAGAACAGAAAATGGAGAGGAAGGAGATGGCCAACGTGAGAGAGAGCAAAAGAGAGAGAGAAACTCATATGTTTAGTTTTCCAGGAACCAAAACATTCAAAACTCTCCTTTCCCTCACCCACGTGCCCATACACTCACCTCATCCACCTGGCACACATGCACAGTTACACAATTCCATTAATTCCTCTTTTACTAATAAAACCTTGGCAAATTACCTTTCACTCACTCAAATAAATCTGCCATTTAAAATACTTTTGTTTCCTTGCAATTTAATCCTCAATCACAAGTAAAATTACTCAATTGTCCTTAAATATCAATTTAAAATTGCCAACTTCCGATTAGGCCACTTATGGGGTGTGACAACTCTCTCCCCCTTAAGAAAATTTCATCCTCGAAATTTCCTCGCTTATCACTTGTAGGTAAATCTTTAAACAAATCTCTGAATCGCTATCACTTATACCATACAACTATCACATCATGTACACTCCACACTTTCCTTAACACACTACACTCTAATCCATATACCTCTTCTAATCATCAAGTACTCGATGGATATCCTGTCAGCTTCTCTCAGGGAAGTGCATACAATGATGCTGTTTACATACAAATGAGGGATGCGGATGAAATGGTCATGTAATGATTTATGTATGCGAGATGATGCGAAAATGCAATGTAAGCTATTATAATGTACTTTTCCCATCCCCATGTTTCACTATGCTTATGTGCACATGATTTCAAGAAGATAGCTGACAGGAATACAGAGTGTCACCTCGAACTCTTATCAATTCACATCTGCCACTGCCTCGTCTATGCTCTCACGCGAGTCGGACTCTATCTATACTTTACATAAACGACATCTGCATTAGGCCACAACTCTAGACAAACTATGACATTAACCTATACTCTACACCTTCTAGTCCCGAACCAATTAACCTAGTGCTCTGATACCAAGCTGTAACACCCCGCCATCCCCGTTGGAAGGATACCGGAGTGCCACGCGAACAAACATATAAACAAATCCATATACACATGTATAAATAAAACAAAAGATAATATGTAAAGAAACTTTTAAATCGTTTATAGAAAAACCTTTAACATATACATACACATATCACTATCGTTTTACAAAAAGGGCTCGTAAGCAAATACATATACAAAAATATACTTGTTTCTTTACAAAAGATTCATTTTGCTATACACAAGCCATGTACAAAAATATAACAGCGGAAGACTTCAAAAATATAACAACTCCATCCAAAAAGACTCCTAGTGGCCGACCTGCAGATATCTGACTCCAAATCCAAACTCGCCACCTGCACGGGAAAAGAGCCCGTGCTAAGCGATAACGCTTAGTGGGGAGGAACAAAACAAAATAACAATATACATATACAATATAGTATCTCATCACCTTTAAGATATTTACAGTATAAGCAATTAACAAATACAAACATATTTCTCTGATTGCACCGATACAGGATATACAAGAATTCATGTGCAACAAATACTTTTAATCATGTCAACAAACATCTCAACATATACATCACATATAAACATGTAGCCTGATTAGTCTGGTATAAACCTAAGAAGTGGATACGGTCATTTGGATACTGATAGAACACAGTATCCCAAGCATATAGAGACATGAGTCTCGAATATGTACTTTTCATATAGAGACCGAAGTCTCGCTTTATTTCCATATAGACCAAACATGGTCGAAACAAGGATCCAGACGGACCCGCATATATCATTTTATCATATAGCAGCTGCACACACACAGACCTAAGTAAGCGCTTACTTATCCACTACTATGACTATTCAGGCTCAATTGATACAACTCAACAATTCATATATCAAATCATGAGAATTTCATTAAATACTAGCTTATAAATCATGTATACTTGTATAATAGTCAAATTCAGAAACATTTAAACATATAAATATTAACTACTGGAGGTAATAAGAACAAATAGCTCATAATGAAAAAGTCCCTGTTAAATAAACTATAAACATGTAAATCATGTATATTAATTATTAATCATGTATACAAAACCCCATATTAAGCAATTATTAAAACACAATACAGATTTTAAATCAAATATTTATCATGTAGTGCAAAAATTATTGAAATCAGAAGTTAAACCTCAGTTTTAATAAAACAGGGCAGCAGGGGAAGGCTGGTCACGCCGTGACTATTCATCACGTCGCGTGACGCAGGCTTCACGCCAGCGCCAGGCAGAGGAGCAAGGCAGTCACGGCGTGACCACCAGTCACGTCCCGTGACGCCTGTGAGAGGAGAGGGAGAAGTCACGGAATCACGCGGGGAAAATAGGCGAGGTCGCGAGGCGTGATGCTTCATCACGTCGCGACTTCCCTAGGGGAGGAAGGTCACGGCGTGATGCTTCATCACGCCACGTGACTTCCCAAAGGAGGGAGGTCACGGCGTGATGCCCCATCACGTCACGTGATCTTCCTCTCACAGCTTCTCCTTCTTCCTCACAAAGCCTTCAAATTTCCAGAAACTCATAGAACCAGAAGAATCGTGAAAACAGAGTACAACCCAAAACTCAAATCCCCATTTATCTAAAACCATTTTTCATGCAAAAATCATGCTAAGACGTACCTTTAAGTCTCCAGAGCACATTCACATCAATTAGAATACCAATATCACATTTTTACAACTAACAAAGAAGCAATGCCAGAACATTAACTTTCCAGGAAATTCATATTCAAACTCTTGTATATGCCTTTCAATGACAAACTCTATATTACTCTTCTCTACAGAAATCATATATACACATCACATTACTCATGCATTTCATTAAACAACATACACAAACGCATTAATACCAACACTGAAAGCAGGATCCAAACTGAGAAAATCAGATAGTCCCAAACCTGTTACTGAAGTTCCTAAAAACGTCCACTGTACCTCCTCCTCAATCAACCACCTTATCTTTTCCCTTCTCTATTCTTCTATCTTCCAATACTTGCAACAGACAAACCGATACCCAGTTAATCCCAAGAACCACTATATATATAACTCAGAATAATCCCAGAAAAGATGAAGATCAAGAACCCAAAGTAAAACCAGTAGCTACTTACCCTACTGAAGCTTCAAAACCTAAAACCCAAGCTCTCCAAACAGATGATCATACACATGCAATGGGGAAAAGAACACAAAATGGAGAGGAAGGAGATGGCCAACGTGAGAGAGAGCAAAAGAGAGAGAGAAACTCATATGTTTAGTTTTCCAGGAACCAAAACATTCAAAACTCTCCTTTCCCTCACCCACGTGCCCATACACTCACCTCATCCACCTGGCACACATGCACAGTTACACAATTCCATTAATTCCTCTTTTACTAATAAAACCTTGGCAAATTACCTTTCTCTCACTCAAATAAATCTGCCATTTAAAATACTTTTGTTTCCTTGCAATTTAATCCTCAATCACAAGTAAAATTACTCAATTGTCCTTAAATATCCATTTAAAATTGCCAACTTCCGATTAGGCCACTTATGGGGTGTGACACCCTCACGGTTGAACCAGATGATAACTAATCTTGCGGATCCCTTGCTCTCTTACCCGAAGACGAAGAAGAAGAACCACCCCGAGACTGATTCCTCCTCTGAGCTCTCTCTCTCAGCACTGACTCTGACCTTTCAGCCCTCATGGCAGCATCTACAATCTGATAATAGCTCACCCCTGGCGTGCTCATCAAGGAGATCAAAGTTACTCTTAATGATTCATTCAAGCCAGCCTCGAAGTGCTTACATCAAAAATCATCTGTCATAACCCCTCGCGTAGCATATCGGGACAACCGATTAAACTCTTTCTCATAATCCGAAACCGACAAAGCCCTTTGCTTCAAACTCAGAAACTGCGCCCATCTCGCATCCTTATTAGTCTGATTTACATACTTCTTCATAAATTCCTCAACAAAGAATTCCCATGTAACAGGATTAGGCATCTGAGGTTGTCTGCACACCAGCTCCCACCATTCATACGCCGACCCTTGAAGCAAGGCCACGACACATTCTGCTTGCAACTCCGGAGGACACCTAACTTCTCTTAAAGCACTTTTCACCTTATCTAACCACCTCTCTGTCAACTCAGATTCATCTAACCCGGTTCCATAAAAGTCTTTGGCCCAAGCTTTTCTCAAGTTCTCCATGGGAGGCCTGGGGGCAACCACTCTCTCCAAGACCCTCGCCATGTCCTGTGACAGCCTGAACATGGCTTCAAAAGGCATGGCAGCGGCCTCGGGCTGGACCCTAGCAGCTTGAGCTGACACAGAAATAAAAGGATCTCTAACTTGAGGGTTCACACTTTTAGCGGACTCCTCAAGTAATCCACGAGTAGAATTAGAAGCCATCTAAGCAAACAAGGAAAAACGACATCAGCCAACACAGCTCTAAACATAGACACATCTATACATAGCATCACATTAACAACACCCAGAAATGCCTAAACCGGGCTCTGATACCACATCTTATAACACCCCCTACTCATACGTAGGCGATCTTATCCGATAAGGAGTGAGATGCCGTATGGGTAAAGGTGCCACCATGCAGAAATAGGATAAACATACATAAACATATATACCGAAATACAGGGTAATTAAAATCTTTACAAAACCTTTCATGAAAGAAGCTGATCTTGAATTAATATAACGGAAAACATTACATTACTGTTTGATCAACCCGAAAGTACAAAGGATAATTACATTACCAAAATATACTTAAACATATGCGGAAGCTATTACAAAACTGACATAAGAGAGTTCTATACAAAATGAATCATCAAGCTACAAATATTAAGCCCTACACTAAAACCCAGCTGTGTTGGCCCGACTGTGATGACTCTCCCAAGGCAAAACTCCTTCCGCACCTGCACAGGTAAACACATCATGCTAAGCGATAAACGCTTAGTGGGGAACACACACACAAGAAATGGACGGCCATTCACAATGGTCGTCAAGCATAACGCATACAAATGGCATGATCAGAAATACTCAACAAATACAATAGGAACATGCGAACACATAGAATCGTACAATTGGTATACATAACCGCATTCATATTACCTCATCATTGTACACATTCGGATAATACATTCTCATAATTATCAAAATAGTTCAAAATAATTAAGCACCTGCTGACTCAAGGTAGTGGATAACGAGTGAATAGATAGTACTTTATGGGTACGAGCCGATTGCTGACAGTACCTTACGGGTACGAATCGCAAACCATTTACTTTGTCATTTACAAAACATTTTATTAAGGAACCTTAAACAAGGTCCAAACACATTAAGGGTTCGCGAGGAACCAAATGGGGACCTGATCGGGGTCCAAACCGAACTGAGGCTGCAGCTAAAGACTCTATTAGGCATGCCTAACTATCCACTAAACTGACTCTAGCAGGCTAAAATCATATAGTTAACATCCATAGTTTAATTATAACAAGCAAAGAATTCACATACTTTGATTAATCAATACATGCAATTATCATCCATCTTAATAGTATACAGCTCATATTAAGTGATAATGTGTGCAAAAATCCATAATTTAACATCCCTAAATCATGTGAAACAGAAGAGATTTTATTGTAAAAATAGGGTAGGTCACGGTGGTAACCAAATTGGTTATCACCGTGACATACCAAGGATCTCGGCAGAATGCAAGTCTGGGGTCCTCACGGTCACAACCAAAATGGTTGTCACCGTGACGTACCAAAGAAACCAAACAGAAGCAAAGGTCTGGGTACCTCACGGTCACAACCAAAATGGTTGTCACCGTGACGTACCAAAGAAACCAAACAGAAGCAAAGGTCTGGGTACCTCACGGTCACAACCAAAATGGTTGTCACCGTGACGTATCCAAGACCTAGAACAGAAGCAAAATCTAGGCACCTCACGGTCACAACAAAAATGGTTGTCACCGTGACATGTCCAGATTCACGGTAGAATGCATCTTGTACATACCTCACGGTCACAACCAAAATGGTTGTCACCGTGACCCATGCCCAGATGCGATACCCAAGAGTTGATTTCCACTTTATTCAAGCTAAAATCCCAAACCTTCACTTCAACCAAAATATCCTTACTCAAACCGTAATAATAAACCAATCAAACATCATTAAAACATGCCATAAATCAATCTTACTCAAGGATTCAAGGAACAACATCTATTTACATAATCAACCTCATCACTATTCATACCACATCTCCATCAATCTCACATTTGGTTTCATAACTCACAATCAAGGTTTTATGAACAATAAGAATCAAAACCCATAACACACATGCTATATCAAGAACATATCACAACCCAATTTCCAGAGATCACCAATAACACATACATGAACATATTTACATACACAAAAATAGGAAATTCCCCAAACCTTCAAATCCTTAGCTCCTATTCACTTAGTTCCGCTTCCTGATGCCTTCTCCTTGCCCTTTGGCTCACGAGGAGGCTCAACTAAACCTCAAACCATCAAAGCACACAAACTCAAAATCTTAACTTTAAACTTAAAACCAGAAAAAACAAGAAAGAAGAAGAAGAAGAAGAAGAACAAGGTGGAAAAATGCAGAAACTTACCAAATAAATGCAAGATGTGATCAATTCCCACCACCAAGAGCTTGAATCCAAGCTTAGAGCACACAAATGGAAAGCAAAGGAAAAGAAAGGCAAAGAGAAGAGGGGGAACGGGAATGAGGAATGAAAAATTCTGATTTTCCAATTCTCTCTCTTCTTCTACTTTTCATTTTCCTAGCCTAACCATGTGTCCACTTCCTAGTGGTGGAAATTAACCACACACACATACACTACAATCATGCATCACATACACCCAAAACTCTCCCAACTAATAACACCCTACATGTGTGTGTGCACACACACACACAAGCATAACCCCAAAACACACTCTACAAACATATAAGTAAACACACCCAAGTGTAACCCAACTAATTCACACCCTAACACCACACATGCACCCATATGCTAACAAAACTCTTAAAACATGCATTTCTACCCAAAATGCCCTTAACACATGCCAAAACTCATACAATGCACATGCACAAACATGGCTCATTCCACTAGGGGGCAAACAGGGTGTGACACTTAGATTCTATCTGTACTGACGCCTCTGCTGCCTTCACTTGGAGCCCTTTATTACTCCAGGTATGTCATTATTTTAAAAGGTAGTTCGTCCCTTGTGAATTTTCACACTAGCTTTTCTTAGTGGGAAATGGGTCCTTTCAGATTTTCACATATTCCCGTGCCTTATTTTTACCTGGAGTGGACCCTACCTATTCCAGCGACTTTTTTTTCTTTTTCTTTCTTTTTCATTATTATTTTTTTCTTTTATTTTTTTCCAACATTTCTTCATTTTTCCCTTTTTTTTTAATATGGCTACGGGAGAAGCTGAAACTACTAGCAGAACCTCCTCCTAGGGTGTTCGACCAGTACTTGCTGAGGCATTTTCTTCCCCGATAGCGACTATATTCATTTGCATCTCCCAATAAGGGTGTTACTAGATTGGGTGAGCTAGCGGATGAGGATATTAGTTTCATGAGCCCCTAGCTCCCTATTTCTGCTATGACCTTGGATGGGCCCTCAGGGTGTGTCCCTTTGTGTGGGTTGCATGAGGCTACCTTGTACATTACTGCCTACTATACCCGATAGTTCGGAGGGACTCAGGAAGTTATTAAGCATCCCCTATCTTTTCAGGTCGGTGTCCTATTCTCGGCTTTTGCTTTTAGATACCATAGTGTAGACACCGAGTCCTAAGGCATTTCAAATCAGAGTTACCGGATGAAGATATTGGTACCCGATTTCGAGCAAACGGACGAAAGTTATAGATTTTTGCACTTTGAATTCACAAGGATTGAAGGTTTTCTGCAGACAGGAAGTTTTTATGCATTGAACGGAGTGTTTTAGTTGAAAATTTGGTGTTTGGGTTGATCGATGGGTAGCCCGTCGATTAAGGGTGGCCCCGTCACTCACTCCGAGCGATGGCCATCCTCATGCGAGCGGCGTCGGTTGCTCGCGCTTAAGGGACGTGTGCCTCTCGTGCGAGCGACGCCTGTCCCTCGTGTGTGATAGCTCAACCCTCGTGCGACCGATGCCCGTTGCTCACGCCCATCCCTCACCTAATCTCTCATCGCTCAAAAAGACCGGGGCTACCCCTGTGATCGATGCCCGTCGATACACTGAGTGACGCCAGTCGGCCGATGATCTGTGGCAGTTTGTGGGGATTTCCCAAGTGGATTTCAAGGGATTTCAAAATATTTTATTTTATTTTATGGGATTTCCAAATTTTCTCTAAATATTTCCAAATATTTGATTTGATTTTCAAATATATTCCAAATTCTGGGTGTTTTAATTTGATTTTGTAAATCTTTTTAAAATTAAAATTTAAAAATTAAAAAGATTTGAATCCTTTTTCTTAGTCTATAAATAGTGGGCTAGAATTCATTTTCAAGGGGTTTTAAAAATTTTCAGAAAAAAATGTTAGAGAGGTTTTTCTTGAAAGCTAAAAATCTCAAAAGAATTTTCAAAAAGTTCTTCTTCTTCATTTTTATTAAATATTTTCGAGAAAAAAGGAGAATCCAAGAAAATGAAATCAATTCGCTTTTACTTGATCTATCCATTTAATAATCACGATTATTACAAAAGTCAAGAAAGAAAAATTAATTTTCCTCTCTTGATTTGATTTTGATAAATAATAATTTTGTGGTAGAAAATTTTATCAAAATTACACATCCCTAATAGATCCACACGACATTCGCCCTCAGAAGGTAAAATTTTGAATTGACCTCTAATTTATTTTATTGCTTTACATTAATTTATTTTTGATTAATTGCTCAAAAATATTATTTTAATTGTGAAAAAATTGAGTTTTAATTTAATTTTCCTTGTTTTTTTCGGGTCAGGAACAACCGATGGGTTGAAGGTCCACGGACGATCGTCGCTCAACGGAGCGACGAGTTGTGGTGAAAACCTCTTCTGCCCATCTGTAATGCCCCAAAGTGTACCCTAGTCGGATTAGAGTGTCAATTGTATAGTAAGGGTACAAGAGAGATTGTGCAAGTATGAGTTATGGTACTTGTGAGGATGAAATTGAAAGAAATTGAAAGTATTTGGAAGAAAGAATTCTGATTAGGGTTTAAAGAGAAGTTTGCTAAGGACTTAGTGGGAAGTTTGTATTAAGATTGGACATGTGGCTGGAAATGGACAAGTGGTATGTAGGGCTGCTTAGTGGCAAAAGCTGGAAATGCCACCTAGACTTTACATGCAATACATAGTTGAGTGAGAGGCAGAATTTGGAATTTTGGTCGTTCACTTGAGTCCAGCCATTCCTCTTTTCTATCTCTAAGCTCCTTTTTTCTTCATTTCACTAAGATAAGTTTGGTTTCTTTTCAATTGAATTTGAGAATTTGGTTGGATTGGTTTGAAGAAGTGAATCAAGAAGGTAAGTGTGGTTCATAGAATGTGTATTTCTTCTTCTACCCTTTTCTGATTTGGATTTGGATTTTGAGTGATTTGAGTAATGGACTAAGAGAGTGTATTTTGATTGATTATGTAAGATTTCTTTGATAAGAGAAGAGCTAAGGGCAAGGAGAAGATCTAGCTTGAGATAGAGTACAAAAACATGCTTTTGAGAGGTTTGGGATATATGTGTTTATATGTTGATTCTACTTGAGTATGTATGTTGATTAGCTTGACGTTGATGTGTAATTGATGCATGAACATGAGATTTGAGATATTGAGCATGATTATGTGCCATGTGATGAAATATAATTGAAGTGTTATAAATGCTATGTGATGAGAATGGAAATCCAACATGTGCATGACAAAGAACAAGCAGAACCCTAATTTCAAAGATGTGGATATTGGATGTGTAATTCATAGATAATGGCATGTACTGAGAATTTGACTAAGTCTAAATGTTCATATATGTGTATAGGAATTATAATTTGAATTTGGTGATTTGGTTTGGCCAAGTTGGCTATTTTCAAGCTTGACAAGCTTGATTGTGTTAGATTGTCTTTGAAGCCTCTACTGACCCCCGTGAAATGTTTATTGTGTAAAATCAGTCAAAAATGGGTGCGACCAATTGGGTTAAAACCATAAGATCCATGGCTTTAAATGTTGTAGAGGTAGCTTTGTTGATTTGAGGACTTTATGGTCTTCAAAATTGACCATAACCGTAGTTAAAATTCTGTAAGAGGGCTTCTGGAACCAGTTGTGTTCCTTTGGCCATAACTCCTTCATTTTAAATCAAATTTACCTGAAACTTTTCCCATTTAAAATTTAACAGCCCAAGGAACAAATTTTAAGAGGGACCTTTGCCTAAAATTGAGTGTAAGACAACGGTTTACGCTATAAACAATTGTGGTTTGGAGCAATCCCGAGATTCTGCTTCTGTTTTGCTTCCTTTGGTATGTCACGGTGATAACCAAAATGGTTGCCACTGTGACCAATGTCTGAAGAAGGCAGAATTGCATGTAATTTGACCTCATGGTCACAACAAAATGGTTGCCACCGTGACCCTTCCCTGTTTTGTGTATTTAGGGTGTTTTTCTTCCCGAAATGCACCCGAATTTCCCTACAAGTTCCTATAGCTTGTCCAACTCATGTTTAATGTTATGAAATGAGTATATGAATGTTTTCCAATTGCAATTACATTTAAATTATGCTATAGCATAATAGTTTAATAATGGAATGATAATATGTTTATCAAGTCATGTGTGTATACAAGGCATGATCGGATGTGAACGTGCTTAATGTGGTGATGCTATGTGAACAAAGATTGCTATGTGATTGAATAGTACTATGCGAATGAATATCACAATGCGAATGAACATTACCATAAGAATGAATAATATTATGCGAATAAATATTAATATGCGATTGAATAACATGCAAATGAATGATGCCATGAGAATGAATGCGTAGTGAATGAATAAACTAATAAGCCCGTAGTAAAGTTTCTTTGTTAAACATCATCAAATGTTACAAATGTATGCCAAATGGAATCTAAACTTGTTTAAATACATTATTTGAGAATTCTAATGTGTTTAACATACGAATATGTATATATATGTGATGTGGAAATGAATAATAGATTGTGTATTTGTATGTTGAACTATATGAACATGTTTATAGTTATGTAAAGTTTATATATGTATTTATTGAGTTGTATGAGCAATAGTATAACATGGTAGTTGAATATAAGTAATGTATATGGACAAATGTATAGAGTATTTATTCAAAGCCTGAGTTGTTCATAGAAGTGGATAGATGGGCATGCCTATAAAGGGTTAGATGATTTGAAGCTGCTAGATGTTTGGCACCGACGGGTGTCTAGATATTTGGCACCGATGGGTGTCTATATGTTTGGCATTGGCGGATGTCTAGATGTTGATACTTACTAGTATCTAGATGAATTGAGACTCCGGTCTCCCTATGATTTGAGACTTTTATCTCTAGATGTTTTGGTACCGTTACTAGGTATATATATGTACCTGTATCCACTTACGTTATGAGTCAAGCTATTAATTGTTGCTATATGTATATGAGATGTTATATGTAAATGAATTACAGGAAATGCTAATAGAAGTACATGACTATTGTACCAGAGATGCTTATATGAGTTTACAAGAGCACATGAAAAGCTGGTAGTTGTACATGAATATGTTATAAGTATGCTTTTATGCTTATATGTATATAAATGGACATGATATGCAATGACACAATATTATATGTTATATGAGATGATAGTTAGAGTTAGAAGAATATGAGCATAATATAGGTTACATGAGATTAGTAGATATGTTATAAAGCATGTTGATAAAATGTTTGGTATGCTACAAGTATGGTAAATGCTTATTACTTTATATGCTCTTAATTGATCGGCATATCGTGTAACCCCCCGATACCCCCATTGGAAGGATGCCGGGGCATCACGCGCACAATTCACAAAATCGCATACATATAGTCAAAGCATGTTAAGAAAATAAGTACATCCAAAGATAATAAATCCATATACATATAATAATATGGTCATATCATTTTACAAAAAGGGATTTGTAAATAAATACGTATACAAAATAATCCTTTACAAAAATTATATTTCCAAAATTATACTCCATATACAAAATACAGCGGAAGACAAAATAACTCCAATTCTAGACTTCTAGTGGCTGACCTGCAAATGTCCGACTGCTAAAAAGAACCTGCCACCTACATGGGAAAAGAGCCCGTGTTAAGCGATAACGCTTAGTGGGGAGGAACAACACATGCATGTACATATAATCGCAAATATCATATATTTATATATATATAAACATAATAATAACAAAGGCATAGAAACATATACTACTCAAGCATATAACAATTGTTCATTAACTCAAGTATATTGGGAGAATAAACCATTCAAATTCGAATACACGCCTTACATCTCATCATGTCATAACTCATATTCACATACATGTAACATATTTCATTTCATATAACTATTAGCTTCATATAACAATCGCATGTACTAAATTCAAGTAATAGCCTGATTATTCGTTAATTAGTGGATACGGGTACTAATGATACTGATAGGACACAGCATCCCAAGCATATGGAGACATGAGTCTCAAAACATTTTATAATCATGTATACCCGAAGGTATACTGGAGACCGAGGCCTCAAACATCTTATATGACCCAAACGGGGCCCGCATGTAAGAAATAACATATAGCAGCTGCACTCACACTCTAACCCTGGATAAGCGCTTATCTATCCACTATTATGACTACCAGGCTCATAAAATAACTCAATCATGTTCTAAAATAATCATGATATAATAGAGAATCAACCAAGTATAATTATACGACTCCATGTATACATGTGCATTTAATCAAGATAAAGACATATAAATCATGTACAAATTTAATTAAGATCATATAATTTATCAATTAATAGGCCAAATAAGACAAATCATGTGTCGTGTAATGAAAACCAACGTAAAAGAAGCTTTTGAACTCTTTTTCAAAACAGGGCAGGAGAGGCCTCACTGTAGCGCTCGTGACAGGAAGTCGTGCTCGTGACAGTGAGGGGAATAGAGGTCGGTCACGAGTTGCACAAGCTATTGCGACTCATGACGCTAGCACCTCCCGCCTCGCAAGAAGAAGGGACGGTCACGAGTCGTGATCCTTCCTCACGACTCGTGATACCCACGCTCTGCAGGAAAGGAGGTCACGAGTTGTGATTCTCCCTCATGACTTGTGACTTCCAAGAGAAGAGGGTCACGAGTCGTGATCCTTAATCACGACTCGTGACAGTCCTCTCACAACCTTCTTCATGTCTGCCGAACGAAAACCACCGCGAGTAAGAGAAGAGCCGGTTTTGTCGTGCTCGCGATAGAATCAATTCTCCTTGATCTCCAGAAACGCAAAAATAGAAATTAAAGTAAAATCAAAACCCAACTATACCCAAACCCATTTTCATGCTAAAACATATAAAAGCATACCTTTTTGGCCTCCAAAGAACATTTACAACCATAATAACACAAATCAACCAATATCATTTCACATCAAAATAACATTTACAGAGATTCAAATCCAGAATTTTCCAGCTCATACTCATGTACTTAATCTCAAAATTTCACATGCAAAACATCAAAACTCTATCACCACAAATCATATACACAACGTCATTTTACTCATGCAGTTTCAAAATTCTATCATCCTATATCATATGTACTACCTATTTACTCATATATTTCATATACCACAAATACACAAATAGCATTAACATTTAACTCAATAACAGGATCCAGATGAGATGAACAATATACTTCAAATAAACTCCCAAACCTGAAATGGAGCTCAAACTTCCACTGACTTTAATCCACTAACTTTCCTTTTCCTTTATCCTTTCTCTTTTCTTCAGCTTCTTGCATCAATAAAATCAAAATAAACCCAGTTAACCTAAGGTAAACAAAACCATATCACCATAACAAATCCAAATGAAGAAGAAGATGATGGAGAAGAAGATCCCCAAACCAAAATAATACAGCCACTTACCTTTTTGGAACCTTCAAATCCAAAACCCTAGCTTAAAGATGGAAGAACACCCACATGCAAGACTTGAGAGAGCATAAAATGGGGATGAGAGAGTGAGAGAGAGGCGTGGGAAAGGAAAGGGCAAAATCCCAATGGCTTCTACGGGAAGCTACTCTTTTCCTTCCCTCTCTCTTCTCCTTTCAAATCCTCATTCAATGCTCCCACCAACCATTACACATGTCACTCAACCAATGGTCCTTTTTACTCTCATCTTTGACTAATATCCAAAGCACCAAACTTAACTCACACCATATAATCTCCAATAAAACACTTTTTCATCCAAGTTACCATGCACCAATACTACTAGATTATCCCACAACAAAAGTACCCTACATCCATACATCACATAAACACCATATAATTCCTTCATATAACTTAAATAAATAATTCTTTGCAATAAAATCCTTATTATCCAAATTTTCTTTTGCTAAAATTTATGATATGCTCAAAATATTCCGACTTACTACGCAGATTCCGACTAGGCCTATTTTGGGTGTTACATATCGACTATTGATATGCTTTGATGGTGATGTTTATGACTTCATTAGAAGTCTTTTATATGTGATATCCCCACTAAGCGTTATCGCTTAGCACGGGTGTTTATCCCGTGTAGGTTTATAGGTTCAGAGGGTTGCACATTTGCAAAGTCATGGCCACTAGGTGTATAAGTTAAAGTCTTTTTGTATATGGCATAGCTTTTTGTATACATGATATAGAAGTTTTGTATAGCTTGGCATATGTAAATGTAAAGCAATTTTGTATAAGATATGTAAACAAAATCTAAGTGTAAAAAGAATGTTTTGTAATGTATAAAGAATAGTATATGTTGAGATGTACATGATTATAAAGTTTTATTTAAGAAATGTCTATAGCTTGTATTTAAAAGGTATTCCGATGCGTGTGTTTGTATGTTTTCTATTTCGCTTTCGCATGACTGTTTGTATGTGTATGAGTGCATAGCGACTCCGATATCCTCCCAAGGGATATTGGGACGTTACACTGTAGGTCGGCCTAGGTGTAGACACCGGGTCCCGAGTAGCCAAGATCAGGATTACCCGATGATGAAATTAAGTGTGCCGATTTATAGGCAAAAAGAATGAAGTTGGAAATGACGATTTCCTTGTCGATTTGTTGTTTTAAAATTTAATAAAAATGTATTTCAAAAATATTTTTAAAATTTATTTTGTGATGAAAAAAAGTGAGTTTTTAAATTTAAAAAAAAAAAATAAAAAAAAAAATTTCTGAGTGAGGGACGAGCAGCCTGTCGGTCACACCTTCAGACGGGCAGGCCGTCGGTCACGCCTTCAGGTGGGCAGGCCGTCGGTCGGCCCCTCCGCACCCCTGTTCGTCCGTTTTGCCTATTTTGGCCATTTTGGCCATAACTTCTTCATTTTAAATGCTTTTTAACTCATTTTTTTTTGCAAAATTTAATTCTAAAATCCTTCTATCTTCCAACCCAATAAATTCAGTGGTTTTTGTAATTATGAGAATTAAATTAATTTAATTTCTTAATTAAAAAATCTGAATTTTAAGGGGGAATAAAAAGAGTTTTGAGGGGGAATTAGGGGGGATTTTCTTTAGAAAATATTTTTCTTCTTCTTTCTTCTTTTCAAGAACAAATTCTCTCAATTTCTAAAGAAATTTCCAGCAATTCTTAAGGCAAAAAATAACTATTTTTGTTCTTGAGAATTTTCTTATTTTCAAATCAAACAATTTTCTACTTTGAGACAAACAAATCAATTGTTTGTTCTTGAGTAAAATTCATCTTTCAATATTTTATTTTTTCTAATCATATTCTTCAAATCAAGACAAGGAATTGGATCATTTACCTTCATCTCTTCAAGATAAATTTTGAGGGTAATTATTCTTGGCTCAATTTCTTAAATTAATTTTAATTTCATTCTTTTGTTTTTATTTAATTAGTTAATATGTAAATTATTTTAGTTCTATCATTTTCTTCTTATTTCTTGTTTTTTTTTTTTACTTTTTTTATTTAATTAATCATCATGTAAATTCTTTTAGATCTATTACTTAATTGTTCATATTTCTTTTTTTTATTTAATTGTTCATACTATTATTTTTATTCATATTATTTTTATTTAATTGTTCATGTTGTTCATGTTGTTCATATTGTTCATCTTCTTTTATTATTATTATTATTATTATTATTATTATTATTATTATTATTATTATTATATTTGATTATTCATATTCTTGTCATTATATTTGTTCATATATTATTATTATCATTAGTATTATTATTATTATCATTATTATTATAATTTACTATTATTATTACCATCATTATTTTATTATTATTTTATCATTATTTTATTATTATTATTATTATTTTTATTAATATTATTATTATTACTTCCACATTTAATTGGATTGTTCATATTTTTTGATATTATTATCATCATTATTATTATTTATTATTATTATTGTGATTAGTGCTATCATTATTATTTGTCATTACTATCATCATTATTATTTTTATTAGCTTTGTTTTGTTTTTATGTTTTATTATTGTTGTCATCATCATTATTATTTTTATGTTTTCATACATGTTGAATTTGATTATCATTATTATTTTCATGTTTGATGCATGTTAAATATTATTGTTTATTTCTTATGCATGTTGATTTTATTATTACCTTTGCTTATGTATGTTGGCTTTTATCAATATTATTAATATGTTTTATGCATGCTGATTTTTATTATTTCTTTTGTTTTTTTATGCATGATTGGATATTAATGTTATTTTGTGTTTTTATGCATGTTAAACTCTATCATCATTATTCTATGCTTTTTATGCATGTTAAATTTTATTAATATTATTTTATGTTTTTTTTGCATGTTGATTTTGTTAATTTGTTAAATTGCATATTTTTATTATGTCATTTTAATTGGCTTGCCATACATGATGCAAATTTGATTGCCTTAATTCAATTATTTTCAAGTTATATGTTTAATTATTTTTATACTAACTTCATTTTTATTTGTTTTCTTTTATTTTCATTTTTCAATAGTTATTTTTCATATGTGAGTTTTTGTCAAGTGGGAGCCCATGGAGATTTGAAGATCCACTTGGGAGTTGTTTATTATTTTTGTTGCTTTTTGTTATTTTGGATTAATTTATTATTATGTAATTTGTAATAATAAATTTATTTTCTTGCACGTTAATTAAGAAAATCACAAAAATATTTCTATTAAACTAAATTGGATTTTATTTAATAAAAATGGGACCAATGTCCTAGATTTTTCATCTAAAGTAAATTATCACTTTAAAATTGTTTACTTAAATTATGCATGAGAGGACCAACGTTCTCATTTTTAATAAATAGCCCGATTTATGTATGATTTGCATTTTATTTACAAATGGGGGTTGTATTCCGCTCCTAGTTTTATTGTAATTTATTTTCCTTTCATTTACTTTATTTATCGCTTTTATTATATGATTGATATGCGTTTAATTAAATTGCATTAAAATTGAATGAGAAAAGGCATGAAATACTAAATTCAAAACTCGATTATAAACTTAACCAAGGTATGAATAAATGGGGAGTCCCGAACTTTATCTGGTCTTTGGGCTTAAAGAGGCGAGAGGTTTACCCTCCAAGACACCTCTTGTGTTACGAAACTTGGCGTTAGTCCTAGGCTCCTTAGGGCGAGAGGTTTACCTTCCAAGACCCCTTTGGCTGGCCCAAAATGGATAATAAGCGCAGTCTTAGGCTCTCCGAGGCGAGAGAAACTTTCCCAATGTTCTATTGGGTGGCGACTCCATGAAACCTCCTTGTTGCCCAACATAGACGCACTTGCGATTTATTGTAAGCTGTTAACGGACCCTCAAATGCCCGATCGCCCTCAAGTGGGCGGTCATAGGGGCGGCCGAGCGGACATCCGGCGCGCGTCACAGTGGCGACTCCGCTGGGGACTTTGAGACTTCCCTTCGAAAGTACCTTGGTTAAACTTTACAATTGAGTTTTAATTTAAAAATTTCATCTCTTTTCGAAATTGCATTGCATCCATGATAGAGCTTTAGATTATGCTAGTTTGGTCCCTATTTTAACCCCGGTGCGTTCCCGAAGCACGACCCTATTTTCACTCAATTTAGGGAAGTGTTAAGGATAATCACCAGCCCAAGCCTCGTACCTTATGGTATATCAAATGGTGACCCAATCGGTCGTTATGCTCGTGATGAGCTAGACCCGTTGGCAGAGATCATGCTTGGGTAGCCCTAAAGTATCACTACCTTTGACCAAAGCTCATGTAATGGCAATAGATACTTCCACTAGGTGAAATGTACCATAATACCGTGCTTGCTACGTGGGCCATCATATATTGAACAAAATCAGTTAAATTAAATGGTCTTTCATCAAAGGCTTCCATGCCCCGGTGGGCCTATCTTAATTTAATTGAGGTGTTTAAATACATAATGGCCAAACACCCATATATATGTACATTAGATAAGAGATGTTATGCTGTCGGTTTTCCACCGTGCACCATACGCGTCCATTGGGTCCCCTGTTGAGCCATGGGCCAATCCCACCTAGGAAAGAGACTATGACCTCGTGTGCGGGAGTGATAAGGTTGTAGAGATCTATCTGTTTGCATGTGGTTGTGGATGCTGCACAGCATGCTCATGTATCGCGTGTCATTCATATGTGTTAATAAAAAAACAAAAATAAAAAAATAAAAAAATTTGCATTTCATTTTTGTGTGTGTATATCCTTTTGTCTGCATATTGTCCCTCATAATTTTTTCCGTGCATCGCATCGTATTATTGTAAATTAATGATCTTTCACTCATCGAGGACCATCTGCACTAGCACGATCATACATTACATGCCATTCATGCATCATTCTAACCCCTTGGCTTTTTCAGCCACTATAGACCATTTACTTGGGAGGTTTTGGGGTCCCCGGAGTTGCTCGAGGGGCAAATAAAGTTCAAATTGGTTTGCAGAGATCTAGTATCTTTATCAGAATATACACAGGCATTAGAAATGGCTGATCCATCACAACAGATTGAAGAGGTTCGTGCCCTAATGACCCAAGAGATAGATGAGAGATTTAAAGAGCTAGAGGAAAAGTTATTGGCCGTGATTAAGGAGAGGATGGACGCTATGGCACTTATTCTTCAAGCTCAATTCATGATGACTTCTATTAGCCAGGTTAACTCGACCCCGACTCAGAAGGCTCATGCAACGATGGCCGTAATATTCCCGTCCACTCCCGAGCCTAGGCACAGGGCCCCATTCGACTCACCAATCAAGCTACTGGGAAGAGCAAAGGGACTAGAGCCTTTACAGTCAATGGGCCTCCTCGGTCCCTCGAACATGGAAAGGAAGCTAACTGATCTTGAAGAAGAGATTGTGAAGTCCAAGCTTGCAACTACCTGGGCACCTCTCAATAAGACTATTGCTAGCCCCGCAAGTCCAGGAGTTGGTTACTATGATAATAGCAGCGATACCCAAAGAGCAAGAAAAGTGTCAGCAATTAAAGCGGGTCAGAGGCACTACTCTAATTTGGGCAGATCCTTATCTTGGGTACTCAACAGATTGATGAAGGAAGGTAAGCTACAGCCACTACCTGCTATGCCTGCCAGAAACCAAGGACAACCCAATCACAAGGACGATCAGTATTGTGCCTTCCACCAGCACACTGGGCATATGACGGACAATTGTGTAAGGCTAAGGCATGAGATTCAAGATCTGATTGATAATAAACAGATTACTGATCCAGAGTGCCGCAAGAAATAGGGGAGGAAACCTTCTAGTAGATATGCTTTTCATATTTGAACTTTTTTCAGTCTTGATGTATGCAGTACTATTTACATTATATTAATGGCTTTTTGTTTATGTTCTCATGATTTCATTATGCATGATCACAATCACAAGCCATTTACATTTGATATTAACTTAATGAATACTCCTACATGTAATCTCGAGATCTTGTAGCATCTGATATAACTCCTGAAGAGAGGAAAATCCTGAGAGCTGAAAATAAAAATAGAAAGTCGTGGAAAGGAAAAACTAGATGCAATTAGTTGGATGAAAACTCACTAAGAGCACTAGAACCTTTCTGATTACCCGTCAAAGCGACTCTTGGATAAGGTTGGATCTAGAAAATGATTTAGGCACTATTTCTTTGTATAGCTCTCTAAATGACCATTTCCTACCCTCATTTCAAAATCGTTTGCTAGCCCGTTGAGCCTTTATTTTGGTATACTAAATGCGTACCGATTTTATTGTTACACACATTAAAACTACCTTTCGCCTAAAATAATTTTGGCTTCCCCTTAGAAGAATGGCCGCTCTAGTAAGGATGGATGTACATTACGATATCCGCTTGAGCTATCCAAAAATTACCCTAGGGAAAGTGGGTTTACAATTCTGAAAGGGATTTTTAATCATTGGTGATCTTTGAGGCCTGACCATTGGCAATCCTTTGGGCCATCAAAAATTTGCCCTGATGAAAATGGATCTACATTTCGAGAAGGGAATTTCAACCATTGATAATTTTGGGTTACCAAAAATCATCCTGATAAGGATGGGTCTACCCTTTGGAAAATGAATTTGCGATCATCGATAATTTTTAGGCTACACTTCAGGAAAGGGGTTTTGAATCACCAATAAATCTTTTGGGTAATTAGAAACATAAATTTGTAAAAAAAAAAGAAAAAGAGAAAAAAGAAGAGAAAAAAAAGAAGAAAAAAGAAGAAAAAAGAAGGAAAATAGTAGGGCCCAGGATAATACCCCTTGATGAGTTCAGTAGCTATCTTTCTTAGCTTAATTGTTACGTTGAGTTTGATAAGTCAGAGTATTACCGAGTCCAAATTCGAGAATTTCTGGACAGCATGAAATTAGTTTGAAAATGATTCCATCATCCAAATGAACGTTGCGATCATTTTTCTCTAGAAACCTGATCCTCCTTTGATAGCCATCCACCTAAGCCTAACATTACAACCAAAGTAAGACCTTTAGATTCTTAGTTCAGTCTTATCCAATTAGCGGAGATGACCTTTTAATAAGGTTTGGTACGTAGGAAGAGGCATATGGTGTTTCTTGAGCTTCAAGCGGGGACCCACGAATGCATTTATGCATTTGAGTTGAGTCTCATCCCAACGTTGCATCTAGAATTTGCTGTAAAAATTAAGAGCAGAGAGAAAATTTTCGACCATGAAAATCCGAGAGAGCTGGTTGATAACAGGAGTTTGATGATTTCAAGATCCATCTCGAGATTAGATAGGGTCATGTATTTTTGAGATTAATGCCAAATGATGATCATGTTTGATGAAATTAGACTGGAACATATGCATATATACAATAATATTTTAATGTAAGCAAAGCACTTTATCTTGCATACTCAAAATGGTTTAAGTTCCAGCATGAAAAGCAGTGCATTGTTTCTCTTCGCATATGTGCAATTTACTATAAGTGGTTCTCATTACCATTTTCATCTTGATCCTTCAGCAGACTTGCCCCGACATTGGTTTCGAGCTATTTGTCAGCCAAAATCCATACGACCATTATTCAAAAAGCTAAAGGAATTTTGGACATAAAAAAAAATAAAAAAATAAAAAAAAGAGGCCGTTAGAGATGAAAACCGTAACTGGCTCTCTAAGCAAAAGTTAGGCCAAAGGGCAGGGTGAAAACCTGGAGACAGGCAGTCTATCCTTAAAAAAAAAATATAAATAAATAAATAAATAAATAAATAAAAAGCCGCTGGATTGGGTTGGGTCCATTCCAGGCAAAAATTAGGCATAGGGTTATGTGAAAATCCCTAAAGGGACGCATTTCCCATAAAGAAAAGCTAGTGTGAAAATCCACAAGGGACGCACTACCTTTAAAACAATGACTCCCGATGCCTGGAGCAATAAGGCAGCATATTTCGGATGATCTTCCTTTCAGCAAGATAAGACATAATTCAGGACATGAGTCAGAATCCCGGGCATATGCTCATTGACCAGGGGGCAAAGATGCACACCTGACGGTTCTCTTTGAAGAGTTTGCGGGTCAGGGTCCCTAAGCAGAGATGCCATTTCTAGTTCTTCAGGGGGCATGGTGGAGTGGCCAAGCCATATCCTCAACAGACCTTTAACCACTCAGCATGGTGGAGCGGCCAAGCCATATCCTCAACGGACCCTTACCCACTCAGGACATGGTCTATTCATTTTTGCATGCATTTCATACCATTCTTTAGCAAACATCTGCATATGGTAATTTACACTTGCATGCACAATCTATTGTAAATATTCCTGTGCACACAGCTTTGCAGGAAAGTCCAAATGAAGACCACACACATAAAGCTAGTCAAGGACAGCAACGTTAGCGCTTGCCCTTACTGGGCAATCAGGTCAAGATAGAATCTACGCCGGCAAATCTTTGAGACTTCTTAAGAGGTAATTCTTCGAGGTCTCTTAGGAGACTAATCTCTTTATACTTTGCACTTTTAGCAGTCTGTAGCAGACTCGGTGCAGTCCTCTAAGAGGGCATCTCTTGCGCTTTTTGTAGTCTGTAGCAGACTCGGTGCAGTCCTCTAAGAGGGCATCTCTTGCGCTTTTCGTAGTCTGTAGCAGACTCGGTGCAGTCCTCTAAGAGGGCATCTCTTGCATTTTTCGTAGTCTGTAGCAGACTCGGTGCAGTCCTCTAAGAGGGCATCTCTTGCATTTTTCGTAGTCTGTAGCAGACTCGGTGCAGTCCTCTAAGAGGGCATCTCTTGCATTTTTCGTAGTCTGTAGCAGACTCGGTGCAGTCCTCTAAGAGGGCATCTCTTGCGCTTTTCGTAGTCTGTAGCAGACTCGGTGCAGTCCTCTAAGAGGGCATCTCTTGCATTTTTGGTAGTCTGTAGCAGACTCGGTGCAGTCCTCTAAGAGGGCATCTCTTGCATTTTTCGTAGTCTGTAGCAGACTCGGTGCAGTCCTCTAAGAGGGCATCTCTTGCGCTTTTCGTAGTCTGTAGCAGACTCGGTGCAGTCCTCTAAGAGGGCATCTTTTGCATTTTTGGTAGTCTGTAGCAGACTCGGTGCAGTCCTCTAAGAGGGCATCTCTTGCATTTTTCGTAGTCTGTAGCAGACTCAGTGCAGTCCTCTAAGAGGGCATCTCTTGCGCTTTTCGTAGTCTGTAGCAGACTCGGTGCAGTCCTCTAAGAGGGCATCTCTTGCATTTTTGGTAGTCTGTAGCAGACTCGGTGCAGTCCTCTAAGAGGGCATCTCTTGCATTTTTGGTAGTCTGTAGCAGACTCAGCGCAGTCCTCTAAGAGGGCATCTCTTGCATTTTTCGTAGTCTGTAGCAGACTCGGTGCAGTCCTCTAAGAGGGCATCTCTTGCATTTTTGGTAGTCTGTAGCAGACTCGGTGCAGTATCTTCCTTTTGCGTTTTTTGTAGCCTGTAGCAGGCTCGGCGCGTCGTCATCTACGGATGGCAGCTGTACTTTTAGTAGTCTGTAGCAGACTCGGTACAGTTCTCTTTTTGCACTTTTTGTAGTCTGTAGCAGACTCGGTGCAATCTTCCTTTTGCGTTTTTTGTAGCCTGTAGCAGGCTCGGCGCATCGTCATCTACGGATGGCAGTTGCACTTTTGGTAGTCTGTAGCAGGCTTGGCGCAGTGTCATCTACGGATGACATCTGCACTTTTAGTAGTCTGTAACAGACTCGGTGCAATCTTCTTCTCGCGTTTTGTAGTCTTGGTAGCGACTCGGCGCATCACTGTCTTAGGATGGTTCCTTGGCACTTTGTAGTCATATCAGCGACTCAGTGCAACTCAAGAGGATGAATCACAACACTGTTCTCGAGGGAGCAGCTGGAAGGAGGTAACCTCAGGTACGCGCTTCTTTCCTTTTCCTGCATTTTGGCTCACCTAGGCACCCACACACTAGCCTCCACAAAATTGGGGGCAACTGTAGACACCGGGTCCCGAGTAGCCAAGATCAGGATTACCCGATGATGAAATTAAGTGTGCCGATTTATAGGCAAAAAGAATGAAGTTGGAAATGACGATTTTCTTGTCGATTTGTTGTTTTAAAATTTAATAAAAATGTATTTCAAAAATATTTTTAAAATTTATTTTGTGATGAAAAAAAGTGAGTTTTTAAATTTAAAAAAAAAAATAAAAAAAAAAATTTCTGAGTGAGGGACGAGCAGCCTGTCGGTCACACCTTCAGACGGGCAGGCCGTCGGTCACGCCTTCAGGTGGGCAGGCCGTCGGTCGGCCCCTCCGCACCCCTGTTCGTCCGTTTTGCCTATTTTGGCCATTTTGGCCATAACTTCTTCATTTTAAATGCTTTTTAACTCATTTTTTTTTTTGCAAAATTTAATTCTAAAATCCTTCTATCTTCCAACCCAATAAATTCAGTGGTTTTTGTAATTATGAGAATTAAATTAATTTAATTTCTTAATTAAAAAATCTGAATTTTAAGGGGGAATAAAAAGAGTTTTGAGGGGGAATTAGGGGGGATTTTCTTTAGAAAATATTTTTCTTCTTCTTTCTTCTTTTCAAGAACAAATTCTCTCAATTTCTAAAGAAATTTCCAGCAATTCTTAAGGCAAAAAATAACTATTTTTGTTCTTGAGAATTTTCTTATTTTCAAATCAAACAATTTTCTACTTTGAGACAAACAAATCAATTGTTTGTTCTTGAGTAAAATTCATCTTTCAATATTTTATTTTTTCTAATCATATTCTTCAAATCAAGACAAGGAATTGGATCATTTACCTTCATCTCTTCAAGATAAATTTTGAGGGTAATTATTCTTGGCTCAATTTCTTAAATTAATTTTAATTTCATTCTTTTGTTTTTATTTAATTAGTTAATATGTAAATTATTTTAGTTCTATCATTTTCTTCTTATTTCTTGTTTTTTTTTTACTTTTTTTATTTAATTAATCATCATGTAAATTCTTTTAGATCTATTACTTAATTGTTCATATTTCTTTTTTTTATTTAATTGTTCATACTATTATTTTTATTCATATTATTTTTATTTAATTGTTCATGTTGTTCATGTTGTTCATATTGTTCATCTTCTTTTATTATTATTATTATTATTATTATTATTATTATTATTATTATTATTATTTATTATTATTATATTTGATTATTCATATTCTTGTCATTATATTTGTTCATATATTATTATTATCATTAGTATTATTATTATTATCATTATTATTATAATTTACTATTATTATTACCATCATTATTTTATTATTATTTTATCATTATTTTATTATTATTATTATTATTTTTATTAATATTATTATTATTACTTCCACATTTAATTGGATTGTTCATATTTTTTGATATTATTATCATCATTATTATTATTTATTATTATTATTGTGATTAGTGCTATCATTATTATTTGTCATTACTATCATCATTATTATTTTTATTAGCTTTGTTTTGTTTTTATGTTTTATTATTGTTGTCATCATCATTATTATTTTTATGTTTTCATACATGTTGAATTTGATTATCATTATTATTTTCATGTTTGATGCATGTTAAATATTATTGTTTATTTCTTATGCATGTTGATTTTATTATTACCTTTGCTTATGTATGTTGGCTTTTATCAATATTATTAATATGTTTTATGCATGCTGATTTTTATTATTTCTTTTGTTTTTTTATGCATGATTGGATATTAATGTTATTTTGTGTTTTTATGCATGTTAAACTCTATCATCATTATTCTATGCTTTTTATGCATGTTAAATTTTATTAATATTATTTTATGTTTTTTTTGCATGTTGATTTTGTTAATTTGTTAAATTGCATATTTTTATTATGTCATTTTAATTGGCTTGCCATACATGATGCAAATTTGATTGCCTTAATTCAATTATTTTCAAGTTATATGTTTAATTATTTTTATACTAACTTCATTTTTATTTGTTTTCTTTTATTTTCATTTTTCAATACTTATTTTTCATATGTGAGTTTTTGTCAAGTGGGAGCCCATGGAGATTTGAAGATCCACTTGGGAGTTGTTTATTAATTTTGTTGCTTTTTTTTATTTTGGATTAATTTATTATTATGTAATTTGTAATAATAAATTTATTTTCATGCACGTTAATTAAGAAAATCACAAAAATATTTCTATTAAACTAAATTGGATTTTATTTAATAAAAATGGGACCAATGTCCTAGATTTTTCATCTAAAGTAAATTATCACTTTAAAATTGTTTTCTTAAATTATGCATGAGAGGACCAACGTTCTCATTTTTAATAAATAGCCCGATTTATGTATGATTTGCATTTTATTTACAAATGGGGGTTGTATTCCGCTCCTAGTTTTATTGTAATTTATTTTGCTTTCATTTACTTTATTTATCGCTTTTATTATATGATTGATATGCGTTTAATTAAATTGCATTAAAATTGAATGAGAAAAGGCATGAAATACTAAATTCAAAACTCGATTATAAACTTAACCAAGGTATGAATAAATGGGGAGTCCCGAACTTTATCTGGTCTTTGGGCTTAAAGAGGCGAGAGGTTTACCCTCCAAGACACCTCTTGTGTTACGAAACTTGGCGTTAGTCCTAGGCTCCTTAGGGCGAGAGGTTTACCTTCCAAGACCCCTTTGGCTGGCCCAAAATGGATAATAAGCGCAGTCTTAGGCTCTCCGAGGCGAGAGAAACTTTCCCAATGTTCTATTGGGTGGCGACTCCATGAAACCTCCTTGTTGCCCAACATAGACGCACTTGCGATTTATTGCAAGCTGTTAACGGACCCTCAAATGCCCGATCGCCCTCAAGTGGGCGGTCATAGGGGCGGCCGAGCGGACATCCGGCGCGCGTCACACTAGGGATGACCGTTGCTCGTGCGGTTTGGGCCGTCCCTGTCCCCTCCTTTCCCCTTTTTATGTTATTTCATTTTCTCTTCCCTTTAATTTTGTTTTTACTCCTTTTAAGGTAATTTCCCTCTCTTTTTTTATATAATTCATATTATTTGTTCATTGGTTTTTTATTAGTCCTTTCCATGGTCATTTTATTTTATTATTTTACTAACATGTTATTTGCTTTTGTGAGTTTAATTGCTTTCTCTTAAATATGGGGTGCTGAGATGGGAGATCCCATTAGGGCGATTCGAGGACACAAATATGGTTTATTTTCCTTACCCTATTTCCTTTTACTTTAATTTTTAATTTCGATTTGTTGTAATATTATTTTTGAACTTGCTAATATGAAAAATGGCAAAGGATTTATACAAATAAACATAATTTTTCTTAAAAAATAAGACCAATGTCCTGATTTTTATCCAAATAAAACAAACATGTTAACATTATTCTTCTCTAAATATGCATGCGAGGACCAACATCCTCATTCCAAAAATGGATATTCCCGTCTTATGTATGTTTGTTCATTTTCTATTCACTTATAATAGGGGTTGTATTGCACCCCTAGTTTTGTTATAAATTATCTTATTTCGATTTATTTTATGCTTTATTTATATGATTTTTTGCTTTCCATGTAACACCCAAAAATGCACCCTAGATAGATTTGTATATGTATACGAATAGTGGTAATTGAAATTATGTTAGTTGTGGTGTTGGGTGTGCTAAAAGGACGAGTTCAGAATTAACATAAAAGTTTCAGCAAGTGTGGCCAAATGAAATTGTGAAGTATGGATTTAACGACTAAATTGAAGTAATAAAATTATTTATGTAGCCAATGTTAAGATTTATAAAGATACATGTTGAATATAAGAAGAACTAAGAGTTGATGGATTAAAAGGGAAGTTTTGCATAAAAATCTAGAGTGGATCAATAGCAAAGTGACATGTGGCAAGGGGATAGGAATGAATTGGAGAGGTATAAAAGGAAGAGAGAGAACGTGAGAGAGGGCAGAAATCTACTCTCCTTTCTAACGTTCATCCCATTTTTCTTCTTCTCCTTCTTCTTCTTCTTCTTCTTCTTCTTCTTCTTCTTCTTCCTCTTCTTCTTCTCTTTTCTCAATTCCATCCTCTAGCAATTGTGCTTTGGTTGGTTAGGTTCAAGGGTGGATCAAGTACGTAATTGGTTGCTTTCTTTTTTTTTTCCCTCTTCTTTTGCATGAATAAATGTTATATTTTATTTGTGTTAACCTTTGAACTTTGGGTTGTTTTGTGTGTATTGATGAGGAAATTAGGTGATTGTGTTTATGAATAAGGGAGCAAAGAAGAGCAGTTATTGAAGCTTTTAGGAGCAAAGGAAATTCAGGTTTGGGATTTATGTGTATTAGTATATTTGTGTTTTTGGTCAATTGATGTGAATTTCTGGAAATTTGAGGAATTGAGCATGTTTACATGTATATTTGTGTTGGATTTTGTCCCTTTTGAAAGGAATTGAGAAATGAATTTGTGTATGAAAAGTTGAATAGAATTTGGGTGTATTTCCAATGATTTTGTGGGTGGTTTGAGGTTTGATTGTGTATACCACTTAATTTTGTCAAATTAGCTACTCGTAATTGGTGTAAAACCTCGATTTTTATGTTTAGAAACATAATTGAATGATTTGTGGTAAGTGGGTTGAAGCTATTTGGTTGATTGTGTGGGTTTTGGTGGAGTTTGGTGTTTGAGAAGCCGTTTAGCACGAAACCAGAGTGCAAAATGCGATTCTATCGTGAGCGCAACTTTTGTCTCGAGCACGACAGAATGCGTAGCACTCGAACTCTAGCCGAGGTGCTCTCTGTCGTGAGCACGACAGAGAGCTCAATAGTTTGAGTATCTGCCGAGTTGAGCTTTGTTGCAAGCGCATCTGCTGGTGCGAGCATGACAGAGGCCCGTTAGTTCTTCCTCGCAAGCATGGATGTCTGTCATGAGTGCGGCACAGAAGGCAGTTCGCCTCTGTTGCAAGGGTGGCCTTCCCCTATTCTTCAATGCTGACTATTTTATGTTACTTTGCATGGTTTCTCACTTATGGTGTATATATATATATATATATATATATATATATGATTTAGCACAGGAATTATAATATGTTTTACCAGGTGATTAATAATTGAATTATGAGAATTAATATGCAGTCGTTAATTTGTGAATGAATATATAAATGAAAGAGTGTAAACTTGTTTGATAAATTTAAGTATGTGCATGATTATTATTGAGCAAGGTATGTTTGGTTGTTATGAATAACAAGTAAATATTTGTGTGTATGATCTTATTAATGATGCATATTGTAGAGATATTATAGAGAAAAAGGTGTAAATACGATATGAGTAGTACTGTTTGGTAGTAAAAAAGCCTCTAGTTTTATTCAAATAGTAATTAGTTTTGACCGAGCCTTTAAAGATAGTAAATGACCTCCGAAAAGTTATCTGAAGGCATAGATAAACTCAGAATAGTGTGTAGAACTGTTTGGTAGTAAAAAAGTAATTTTATGATGACACTGAAAAATGAGTGAATCGGATCGGTTTAATTGAACTGGAACGGAGATGGACCCTGATTAAGGTGGAACAAAGGTCAAATGAGCTATTAAGAGTAAAATGAATGTTAAGGATGAAAAGTGAACAGAACCGGTTCAACCAGTAAATCGGACCGATCGGACTAGTTGATTTTGGTTTTACTAGTTTGACAAAAGTTTGACTGAACTCTAAATGGAGTTATGGACCTCAGAAAAATTATTTGAAAGCACCAATTTGCTTGAAATATTATGGAGAATTAAATGGTAATGAAAAATAAATTTTTTAATTACACAAAAAATTGAGTTATCAGACTGGTAAGAAATTAGCGGACCGAAAAATGGTCTCCGATTGAGTTTAAATTTTATGAGATGGCTAAATTATATATTTTAAGAATTATGAAATTAATTTTGGGAGAAATTGAGCTTGAAAAGTAAGAGAAATTATTTTGGATTACTTATTGGGCCTAATTTCTTAAATGGGCTTAGAATTAGGTTGGCCCAATTGGTTGGACCAAGCCCAACCCATCATAACCACCTATATCTAAATATTAGAAAACCCTAGAAAGCTCTCAATTTCTCTCCATCTTTCTCGATGGCCGAATGGTACTTCTCACATTTCTCTTGAATTTTCTTTGTTCCTCTCTCAAGTTCCCACCAAATCCAACCTTCCTAAGTAAAATCTAGCCTCTCTTTTCCATGATAATGGTCTCAAAAGTTCATTTGAAGTTGAATAAGTGGGAGGAAATAAGTGGATGAGTTTATGTGTCAAATTAAGGTATGTAAAGTTGATATTTTTAAATTGATTTAAGGGTTCAAATAGGCACTATAGGATATCTAGAGTGTGTTTATATAAATATATTGCATAAAGCAAGAAAATTTATGGTGATTTCTTTGGATTGTATATTCAACAACTTAAGGATTTTAAAGGAGATGGTGTTGTATCTTGGAGTAAAGGCATAAAAAGCATGCTTATGATGTGGAGAACAAGAAAATAAGGTTGGTGGATACAATATCCTCCTTTTTCCATGTTAAAAGTATGATTTTTAGTTATGTTTAAACATAAAGTATGTGAAAAAGGCATGTTTAATTGAATATAATTTGATATTCATGCTTAGGGATGTTAAAAATGATGATATGAATGCTTAAAGTGACAAAATAAAATTTGTACGAAAAGTTACTATGTAGGCCGAATGTGTAACACCCTAATACCCCTTGCGAGGATATCGGAGTCACTACGCACGCATACACATTCAAGTTAAACAATTCCAACATACTTAAACAACTAATAATCAAATATGAATACATATGCTAAAAATAAATTCTTATAGTCATTACGTCATATTGCTGTCTTTTATACATTACAAAAGCATTCTCCTACTATAACATTTACATATCATATATAAAAAGGATTTACATATACATATACTGAACTATACAAAAGTACTATATCACACATACAAAAAGAACTTCAACTTGTATCCTAGTGGCCATGACCTGCAGATGCTCAACGCCTCACTAAACCTACAAACCTACACGGGAAAAACACTCGTGCTAAGCGATAACGCTTAGTGGGGATATCACAAATAATAGACTTCTAACTAAGTTACAAGCATAATCATCAAAACATATTAATAGATGGCATGCTATTCATTTTTGAGCATATTAAAAGAAATGGCATTTATCATACTTATAACATGATAAGCATACAATCAAACATGCTTTTATCATATCTGCAAATTTCATGTAAACTATATCATGTTCATATTCTTTTAACTTTAATTACTATCACAATCAACAAGTAAAACTTTGTCATTTCATCTCATGTATAATCGTATACATATAAACACAATGGCATATCTCTAGCATAATCATGTACAAGTAATAGCTTCTCAAATGCACTTGTAACTCATATTAGCATCTCTGATACAATAGCCATGTACTTCTATTAGCATTCTCATTAATTCACTAAAATATAATAGCATCTCTTATATATATTGCAAACAATTAATGGCCTGATTTCATAATATAAGTGGATACGGGTAAACATCTGGATACTAATGAACAATATCAAACATCTAGAGACCATAGTCTCAAATCATCTAGATACTCGAAGGTATCAAACATCTAGATACCAAAGGTATCAACATCTAGACACCCATTAGTGCCATTCTAGTAGCTGCAAAACATCTAACCCTTTATAGGCGTGCCCATCTATCAACTTCTATGAACATCTCAGGCTTAGATAAACACTTAGTGCACATATACATACAAATTACTTTTATTCAACTATCACGATATACTATTGTTCATACAACTCAATAAATACAAATATTAACTATACATTACTATAAACACATACATATAGTTCAACATACAAGTACACAATTCATTATCATTTCCACATCATTTTTATATTCATAGGTTTCTTGCACATAAACATGGTTATTTACAAGCCCATATTCATTAGCTTTCTATTAATCTTAATCCTATTCATGATTATATTCCAAATAATACCTACTCTTATTTGCATTTAATAATCCTAAACATTCATTGGATATATCACGAAAAGTTTTGGTGCAATACGGGTTCAAATCGGGAAGGAAAAAGTACATTTTAGGCTGAGATGAGGTCATACGGTGGTAAGCCATTCATTACCGCCGTGTGGGACACTAAAAATGGGTCTAAAAGAGGCAGAATGCTTTTACACGACGATGAGAAATTCCTTACCGCCGTGTAAACCTATTTTGCCTCAAAGCATGAGATCGATTTGAGACAGACTACAGGTCCAAAATTGTACCGCATTTTTCACATAGATAGAGACATTTTCAGAAAAAACTTCCTTATAGACAATTGTTGCCCCATGCCCTATCATTGCATAGGACAAAAAATGAGGTCATTGGAACATCTACAATGGCAGATATAAATTAAACAATCTATATTGCTCCCATGAACCCGCTAGAATTGAGACACCTATGTTTTCGCCACTTTTGGGACAATTAGAGCTAGAATTTGCTGATTATGTGTCATTTTTAGCTGTGGGTTTTAGGTGTCAAATGCAATTAGAACCAACCAATTTGGCACACTATAACTCAAACTAGAGCATGAACAACTCACATAGGTCAAATGAACCCCAAGGACAATTTTACACAACCAAGCTTATCAAGCTTGAAATCAGCCAACTTGGTTTCTACACATATACATGAACATTAAGGCATAGTCAAATTCTCAACATATGCCATTATCCAGAACATAAACATTAATTACTCATATCTCCGAAATTAGGATTCAGGTTTTCGTCACTTTACTATACTCATGACTATCATCTAACATTTCAACACATATCAATTACACATTTCAACACACATCAATTACACATTTCAACTATACCATCTATCAATTAACACATAATCACATGTAATTTCTATAATCATACATTCATACATCTATTGTACATTTAACTCCCAAACTAATCAACACATACACTTGAGCAAAGCTAACATATAATCCCAGACCTCAAAATGAGCAGCTTGAACCAATACTTTCCTCTTGATCAAATCTTAACCTTGCCTTTGTCCTTTCTCTTGACCAATACTTCTTGCACAATCAATCAAAACACATACTCTTAGTCCATTTAATAAGCCAACTCAAACACATCAACAGAAAAGAAGTAGAAGAAAGAGATATTCGTACTTCCAACCACACTTACCTTATTAGCTTACCCTTCAAACCAATCCAAATTAAAACTCTTGAATTCAGTCAAACAAAGAAGAAGAAATGAATGGAAACTCACGTAGGAAGAAGAGGAAAATCAGAATGGCTAACTAAAAATGCAAAGGGAAAATGAAATAAATCTGCCTCCACAAAACCTTATATTTGCATGTCAAGTCTAGGTGGCATTTCAAGCACAAACCACTAAGCAGCCCTACATGCCACTTGTCCATTTCTAGCCATATGTCCAACTTAATGCAAACTTCCTACTAAGTCCTTGGCAAACTCCATTTAAGTCCCTTCTTTAAATTCTTCCTTACAAATACTTTTTAATTCATTTTAATTTCATCCTCACGCGTACCATAAACTCATACTTGCATAATCTCTCTTGTACCCTTACTATGCAATTAACACTATAATCCTCCTAGGATATAATTCAGGCCATTATAGAATGGGTTTCATGTGATTTTTATGTGTTTTGATGATGTTTATAACATGTTTATGATGTATACATGATATTTGGGATGAGATCTATCTAATGGTATGGGTTAGAGCATGTAAAATTTACATGATGCATGATGTACAAGTATGGCCGAATGGATATCACACATAAATGCATGATTTTGATGTGTTTTTTATGAGAAATAATGGCATGAGTATGATATACAACATGAAAATGACCTAAATAAATGTTAAAGTTGATGAAAAGAATTGAGAGTGAAAGATTAGTGTTTAGGTCGAATGGTATACATGGGTTTTTCTTGATGTATGATGATGTTTATGGCATGTTTATGGTGTATACATTGTATTTGGCATGTGAACTAACTAATGGCTTGTGTTAGAACATGAAAAAGTTGCATGATGTATGATGTATATGTGAAGCCTAATGGGTTATGTATGTAAAGGTATGATTTTGATGTGTTTTAATGTGAAATAATGGCATGGCTATGTTATTCAACATGTGAATAGCCTAAATAAATGTTAAGTTGATAAAAATAATTAATGGTGGAAAGTTAGTATGTTGGCCGAATGTGTGTATGTATGTATACATGTGTACCATGATGGAATAATGAGCTTTTATGGTATGTAATGGTATGGTGATGATAATCACATGGATAATGATTGAATTGTATGGAAAAGAATGGAATAGAAAGATGAAATTCCATGAAAAGTATGACTGGTAACTTAAAAATGTAAAAAGTGGAATTTTGATGCCCTATGTAGTAATCTGGTAGTCTAGTCTAGTTCAGGATATGATGGCTAGCCATAGGGACATAAGACCGTGGGTGTGAGCATGACATCTCACTTTTTCGTAGGCCAATGTGGGTCCTACCTCATATATTTAAAAGTTAAATATTTTGTAAAGTATTTAAAGACATGGGTGGTCCCTCAGGATTCCTCTGTTATGTATTAAAGATTGAAGTGATCTTTCGGGGTCCTCAAGGTTATTCGATCCTTTAGAGGTTCACATTTTGTTTATCCTGACAATAGATGTTTACCAGTACTGTACAGGGGGTAATTTGGTAAAAATAAGATTAAAATGTTTAAATTGTGATTAAAGTGATATTTGCATGAAAAATGGACATAATTGGAATTATGTAAAAAGTTTGAGGACATAATGGAAATTTTGTCCACATGTATGTTATTAAAGGAAAATAAGGGTAAAATTGTCATTAATTGGTTAAATGTGAAAATTGGTAACTATTTAAGGATTAAAATGTAATTTGTCATGAAATTGGTAATTAGAGGGTAAAATCATAATTTACATGTTAAATAATGTAAAATGGTAAAAAAAATTAACTAGTGGCATTTTGCTAATTTTGGTAAAGCTTAAGGACCTAACTGTAATTTTGCCATATTTAGGGACAAAACGTAGAATATGGACTTTTATACGTGTTAGATGTGTAAATCCCTTAATTGAGTAATTTAATTGACATTAGGAATATTTTTTTTTGTACTTATAGAAATTAAATGAATTAAATATTGGGATAATTGATATTAAATATATTATTTATATTCATGAGGCATGCATGTGAATTTAGTTACGTGGATAGTTAATTATACTAAGTGCATGAATGATTTTAAATAAAGATTATAAAGATTGTTTCATGTAAATAATTGAATAAGAAAATTATTGTTCAAGGGCAAAACTGTACTTTTAGTAATGTTTAAAGGACCTAAGTGTAAAATAGTAAAAGAGTAATCATTTTATAAGGATTAAGTGGTAATTGCATGATAGATAATAAAATAAAGGTGATAATAAGTAAATTAATGGCATTATCATAAATATGTGGGAATGATAGGTAATATTGTAAATTAGTGAAAAGTTTAGGGATTAAATTGCAAACTGACGATAGTAATGTAAATTTAAGGATAAAAATGTATTTAACAAGTAATATGAATGATAACTTTATTATTGAATATAAATGAAGAAATTTATAATAAAAATAATTATAATGATAGTATTAATAGTGACATTAAAGTTTATGTCAATAAAGACATAAGTATGTAATTGTTAATTTTAATAATAGTGGCCATAATCAAAATAATATTAATTGTAATAATGAGTAATGGCAATGCTAGTACAAAGATGAAACAGGTTAATAAATATATATAAGTTAAAAGAATTATCAGAAATAAATAAAGATAGTGTAAGATAATTAACAAGTAGTGTAATTATGAGCTAGTTATGTGAAAATAAAATAAATAGAATTTAAAGTCTTTAGTATATTTTTTTTATATAGTACACATGAAAGTAAAAATGTTAATAGATAATCGAAAAGTTATTGGAAGGTTAGGGCAGTAAGAAGTCATAAAACCTTATAACTGAAGAAATTTAGGACTGTCAGTATAATGTTAAAAGCTAATGAGGAAACAATGTTAACTATTACGATGATAATACTAATAAAATGGGTAATTCAGATGTTGTTGTTAATAACGGTATCATTGATCACAGTAACACTGAAATAAATTATGAGATAGTTATTAATAGGAATATTAAGTGTATAGATAAGTAAGTGTACTGAGAGATAGTATTGGTAATTTAAGAGTATTATAATATAGCTGATTGAAATTAAATAGGAAACAATGTAGATGTATTTTGATTACAGCTTTAATCATGGTGCCATAAAAGAAACGATTAAATTAAAAATAGTAACGTAAACATAAAGTGTAAAAATATTAGTATTAACAAAATAGAGTAAGGGGCATAATCAAGAAACGATAATTGTTCTAGCAAATAATTCAGTAACTGATGTTGTACCTAAATATGACTGAATATTAAATAGTGGATTGAACATAAAAGTTTTAATGTTAAGGATAATAGTGCAGGCAAAAGTAATGATAATAACTAAAATGGAAATGTTAAGGTATAATTACAGAAAGATACAAAAGATATAATGATAAGCAACTGAAATAAATGATTGAATAAGACACTACTGTAAGAAATAAATTAAGTAAAATTTAAAGATTGCAATGTTCTTATAGTATAAATAAATGGCAAAGTTTGTGTGCTCATGCATATTATATTAGTCATGGAAAATTTAGGATATGTATCAACCACTGGGCATTTCAATGCTTAGCGCGTAGTGTTGTTGCTTCGCGCAGGTTGTGAAGATCGAAAGTTTTTAAGTGGTCGTAATGTCGATGGCAATCGAGTTCTGTATCAAATGCAGATATGTAAGTACAGGTATGGCATGTATACGATTTTCAGTGGATTACTTTATTATTGTTATTATTTTGCTTATAAGTATTATTGATGTTGGAATGCGAAAAACTTTACTGAACTGTCTCTTATAGTATCAGATTTTTTGGTTGTTGTACCGGTATTCGTATCAGTATATGTAAAGTATAAGAGTGTTACAATTTATTTTTGTATCGGAGCAAAGCTTTAGGTGGTCCTAAGATCAAAGATTGTAGTGGCCTAAATACCGGTGTAGAAGTGTTAGTGCATGATTACAGTGTCTTTATGATGATCGCAGTGTAGAGTAGTGTATTAAGTGATGTTAACAGTAGTGAAGTTTAGTGTTAAGTGTGCTTGAAGTATAGCAATTTGGGATGGGTGACCTTGGGGTAGCTATACAGCGAACCCGGCTATCATTTTTTAGAAAAATTATTATTTCGTAAAATCGATATGTGGCTGTCAGGAGTCTAATGGTGAAATTTGAGCTGAAAGTGGAGTTCAATAGGACTTCGAAAGTCATTCTGAAGCTGGCCTCTAGTTCTGTTCAAATTGAATCGGGGTTTGATCGAGATTTTACTGAATTTTTTAAAAATAGTTATTGAGCTCTAAAGGGTGTAGTGTGGGAAGCATAAAGGCATAAAATAATTTTCTATAATTTTTTACCGCATTAGAATTGGATTTTACGGTATAACAAAAAGTGGTTGAATCGGACCGATTTAAGTGAACCGAGCCCTAAATGGACTCCAATCGAGCTGAAAATTTATAAGGAGGCTAATTTTGATGTTGTAAGAAATATGGAATTAGTTAAAAGTGAAAATAAGGTGGGGAACACATAGATACCTTGAAATATGGCAAATTGACCGAAAAACTGAAATTTTAGTTCAAACCAGTTGGAACACTTCGATCGGACCGGTTCGGTTCATTTACACTATATATAAGAGGGGAAGAGGCCAGATTTATCTAGAGAAATCTGCCCTCCACCACCCTTCTTTTTTCTCTTAAAGGCCGAACTCTTCCTTCCACCATCTCCTCCATTTTTCTTCATCTTTTCTCCAAACTTTCTCCAAAATGAGACCTCCCATACAAAGTTTAGCTCCTATATAATCTAGAAATTAGATTTGGAGTCCATTTGAAGTTTTGAAAGTGGGAAAATCTAAGGGCACAAGGTTTAGGTCAAGATTTGAGGTAAGAGATTTAGTTGTTTTTAATTAGATTTATTGGTTCCTATGGGGGTTTTCAAGGGTGTAAATTATGATTATGAAGTTATTTTGTTAAAAAGAAGTAGAGATTTGATAACATATGGATGTTTATATTCGGCCATGGTAGGAACTCGAGGAGAGGAGGAGATTTCTCAAGCAAAAGGGAAAGAAAAGGAAGCTTAGAGTGGTATAGAGCAAGGTTTTGAGTTTTGCGGTTACTCAATCCATATATTTCCATTGATTTATGTTGAATATTAGGTTATGTCTAAGTATGGGTATGAGATAATGACTTGTTTAATTAAATCCAACTTTATATTTATGATTAGTGGACTTAAATTAGTGCATAAACATGCTTAGATTAAATCAAAACACATTGGTATCAGTATATGTAAGGTATAAGTGTGTTACACTTAATGTAAAAATGTTTTTGAATGGAAAGGAAAGAAATTGCTTTTTTTGGTGTGTGCCTATGGGTACCAATGTGTTCACTCATTATCCACCCCTTGACTTAGCAAGCAAATAAATGAACATAAGAATGTGAATCATATAATAAGTTAAGAATTGATAGGTTTATGTGATGACTTGTAAGAAGGTATGAGAATAAGAATGTGATATGAATGTGAACATATTGTCTATTGTGGCTTATATGCTATCAGAGCTAGTGCTGTATGCACCTATGCATTCTCAAATCTGTTATGGACCCTTATGTGAAATTGTGGGAGTACCTTCGGGTACCCATGTGTATAGTATCCTACTTCTGATATCAGTTAAATAAAAGTATGCATAATAAATAATACCTAGTGTACTAATGTCTTAATTAAAAAGGATGTATATATGTGTGAATTATAAGAATTTTTGATTATAAATGCTTATTTTAATAAGTTTGTGTGTAGCGGCCTAAATACCGGTCTAGAAGTGTCAGTGCATGTTTTTAGTGTCTTCATGATAATCGCAGCGTCGAATAGTGTAATGAGTGATATTGGCAGTGTTAAAGTTTAGTGTTAAATGTGCCGAAAGTATAGCAATTTCGGGATGGGTAACCTCGGGGCAGCTATACAGCAAACCCAGCTGTCATTTTTCAAAAAATTTATTATTTCGTAAAAATGATCTGTGGGCCGTCAGGAGTCTAGTGGTAAAATTTGAGCCGAAAACGGAGTCAAATAGGCCTCCGAAAGTCAGTCTGAAGTTGGCATCTAATTCGGTTCAAATTGAACTGGAGTTTGACCGGGATTTTGTAACCCTCCCTAACCACCTGTAGAGATTTACTACAGTGACTATGAAGTGTTATAACACAAACACATGCGCATAAAACATTTTTACAAACCAAGTTCTGAATTAATAAATTTCTTTCAATATCACATTTAGATTACAAACCGTGAATCCATGCATTGCATTACAAAACACCTATAATCTTTCTTTATTATTCACTTTACAAATATAACTTTCATAGTACAAAAACTTTGTCTCGTTACACACTACTAACTGTAGTTACACATCCTATAATATTACAAATATTCTACATTTATAGCGGTTCCTAATGTGTTTGCCGTTGGCGATGCAGGATTGTCTTCCCAAAACACTATCTTCAGATACCTGCATGGATTAAACATCCATGCTAAGCGATAACACTTAGTGGGGAATAGAATACAATATACAATAGCATAATGTTCAAGTATACTTATAAAGCATGTTATAAGCACAACAAGGTTCATGATATCTATCATGCTTCGTACTTACTATTTATAGACCTACATGTTGGATATTCACATTAGAATTCACATTATCACTTATTCTTCACATGCACATCGCATTCTTATCCATATGTATATACACAAGATTATAATTTCCTAATTATTAGCATAAAGATATTTCATCGCAATAATAAAAGGATTGTAAAATTTCCATATTTTAGAATCAATAAATGCATATATATATATATAGATGATCCAAGTACATATCACAGTATGACAATCACCTTTCTGTTACACCATCTCATGGCTTTCATTTGCTCATTACAATCGCAGACAATGGTTTGTCACATAGTTTCAAATCACTAAATTAGTTCACATATTTATTTAAACCTTGACTGCAACTTAAAGACGTGGATAACGGGTATCACATTGGTACCCAAAGGGTACAATAATCACATTGGTATCCGTGGATACCTCACATTCGATTTGGTACCCTAAGGTATAGAAATATCAACATAATCAATAATTTCGCATTAAAAAATCCAGTAAGGATTCAAATCGCATTGTGATTCCAAAGGAATAAGACACATTGGGTTGCAGCACTTAGACCCTAGAGGCATGCCTATCTATCCACTACTTGACTCGCAGGCTATATTGTCATTCCAGTTATTCATATTATACCATTTCAAACATATATATATATATATACAGTAATAATATGGCTCACTTCACAATTATTTCACAAGCATAACACAATAATTAATCTCATACACATGTTGTCTTTACATATAAATATGAATTACTTGGTCAATTGAAGTTTTCAAGAAGTCCTTTAAAACATTTAAAAGTGTCGTGCTTGCGACAGAACATCACCTATGCCTCTGTCGCCCTCGCAACAGAATCTCACACCTGACACTTCATCATTTAATTCATACACATTGCTTATACATTTAATTAGGCACCCATACTCACCCGATTGCCACACTATTGGTCTCCATAAGAATTCATAAGTTCAAAACATTAAATCACATTTATCATTATCATAATATATAATTACTCATCTATCCACATGAACCAATATAATATCATTAAATATCTTGCACAATAATACATTCTAGTAACATCTATATCAATTGACGCATCATATAATAGTGCTAGGCAAATGCTTCAATCACATATTGATTGAACATATAGTCATACTCACACACATCTCATTCACTTCAATCATACCCATATTTTTCTCATATATAATCCAACCTCATTACACACCTATATATGGTTCATATTCTCATTAAGCAAACTCATTCCATTTGCTATCCTTCACATGCATATAACTTAATCTCAATTCATAATTATGCAAACTTGTTCATACTACACATGCTCATATAGATTAAGGCATCATAATCCTCAAATGTGATTTAAATTGACTAAATTCTATTTCATATAATTATACATTATTAGTTCATTAGTTTACTACTAATCTTAATCATATTCAAGTGTATTTTCCTAGTGATAACTATTCTTATAATCATTTATTAATCCTAAACATGCTTTGGATAGACCCCGGAATATTTTGATGTAATACGGGTTCATTTCGGGAAGAAAAACACATATAAATATACAAATTAGATGAGGGTAGAGGTAGGGAATTGATTCATGCCAACAATGGGCTCCAAAATGAGAAGAAAATTCTTCATATAATTTGTTCTGTCACACTCGCGACAATAGCTTTCATCAAGTGTCCTAAGAGATTGCTTTTCACCTTGAACTTGTATCGCCTAAACCAACGGCTAAAACTATATTTTAGGCAAAACATCCTCTTAATAATTGTTCCCTAGGATGTTAAATTTCAAATGGGACAAGGTTCAGGTCATTTGGACATCTAAAACTTCAGATATGAGCTAAATAACCTATACTATTATGATGAACCGGCCAGAATACCGACACCTATGTTTTGGCCACTTTTTGGGACACTTAGTGTAAGAACTAGCTCAACCATAGTTCTAAAATATTTTTATCCATGGATCTTAGGTTTCAGGTCCATTTTTAAGCAACCAATTTGTAGTATTAGAACTTGATCTATGGGTAAAACAGTCACTAAAGCACAAGGGAGACCTGCACAGAACCTACCCTGTAAGCACATTTTTTTCCTACTTTGTACTCATTACTTCTAAAACCAACTTCAATGGCATTTTTATCCAACATGCTCTACTAACAATTTATTCATCTATGTGCTAGCTTCCAATTGACACAACTTAGATAACATTTAGACTCAAATTCAAGGAGTTATGGTCAAGGAAACATGACTTGTCCCAAGACCCTCCTACAGAACTCTAGTCACACTTTGAGCACAGTTTTGAAGACCTTAAAGGCCTCAAACACCAAAACTATCTTAACAACATTTGAAAGCATGAAAATGATGATTTCATACCAATAGGTCTCATTCACATCAGACTTGAGCCAACCACACTTAATGACCATGAAAATTCAAATAGGTCCAATACATCTCAAACCATATTTTACACTTCTAGTTCATTAGCCACAACTAACCTATTTAGCACCTTATTTTCTTCAGATTCCAACTACACATTCTTAACTCAATTATGCATACCATGGCACTTGCAATCTTCCAATAGATTCTTCCATTCACATAAACACATCAATTCACGGATTCATCCAAAATTAGAGTTCAATCCTAGGTTAATCAAACTCATGGCATTCATTAACACTCCACATGTTCATTTCGTCAATTCAACACCTCTCATAACATAATTTACACACTCTAAGTACACAAACAGTCAATTAACACACACAAGCAATTAGTTCCCAAACCTTAATTTCCTTAGCTCCACTTAAGCTCACTTGGCACCTTGATCATCATTCCTCATCCTTCCTTTTCCTTTCTCATAGCTACCATCACATGCATAGTCAAATTCTAGAATTGGAAACAAGGGGATTAATTCCCATCTCAAAATTGAAATGAAGAAGAAGTAGAAGAGGATGAAGACCAGCCTAATTAAACACTTACCTTGTTAACTCAACTACTTCACTCTACTAATCACTCACTTGATCACCCAACAGAATTTATGGAATCTGAATTTAAAGGTGATGGATCATGTAAGAAAGAAGAAGAATAAGGATAGAAACTTTGAAAGGAAACAGCTGAAGATCACATGCAAAGAGTGAAGTTTTCTCTCTCCTTCAAAGCTTATATTGTATGTAGGAGGATTAGGTGGTAAGAGCAAAAGTTGACAGCTAGATTCCACCACTTAAATCCTCCATTGCATGCCAATGCTGAGTTGGCAAATCCAGCAACTGGCACTAAGAATGCACTCCCACAATCTTAATCAAGATTAACTTAATTGATCCCCCACTAACTCTTAATTAATCCCTCTTTAATTTATTCACACACATTTACCCACAAGTCACTTAACCTTATTTATTCTATACAATTAGGTCCTTTATTTCTCAATTACATTTAAGTCCAAGTTAGCAAACTCACTATTAAATTCAACCAACTATCCCAATCAAGCCAACATACTACTAAGGCAGATTTTGGGCCATTACAACTCTCCCCTCCTTAAAATAATTTCGTCCGCGAAATTCAAACTCAATCCAACAATCAAGGTTACTTTCCTCTATTAAGACACTTTCAGAATATCTTTATCACCATTTAGGAACCCAAACACTTATACTTCATATACAAACACTTTTACTTTTATTCTCTTACTGCATGATTACTCGATGCATCAAACTTATAGAGTACACTTGTTCCTTCTTTCGCTCGAGTTATTCATTCTTCATCAAAAACCTTATTCACATTCGCTTGTGTAAACTTCGTAAATAACTTCATCTTCTGAGCTTTAATTACCACACTTCACTCCTCCTCAATAATCCTCTTTCTAACACAAAACATTACATGTACATCCTGTTAGCTTTCTCTTCAAATGAGTCACATACACTATGTTTTGCATCAAGGGATGCGAATGAATATATGATGATGTATGTATAAAAAAGATGCAAAAATGCAATTTATGCGATATTAATGCACTTCTCCCATCCCCATGTTTTATATGCTCATGTTGAGATGATTTCATTGAGATAGCTGACAGCCATACAAAATATCACCACTTTATCTTACTCTCCACATCATTCTTAGTTCCAAACTTATTCATACCGATAATTAATTCAAATTCATGGGATAGAACTCAATCAAATTATTAGATAACTCTTTCCTTTAAATCACTTAGTAATAGTTCTCAGGTGCATACACACATTTACACTATGTCTCGAAGGACCAATTACATACACATCACAATTAAGATAATCTATACACACTTTAACATAGGAATCTTAGGACTACCACTTCCAGAAATCTCTTGCATCGCTTCAGGAGAAGAATACTTCGACATTCTAAAGAAAACGAAGACGTCCGCATCAATCCAAAACAAAACTATACGCATTTTTATTCCATTCTAGCCCATAAATGACTAAACCTATGCTCTGATGCCACTAACTGTAACGCCCCCTAACCACCTGTAGAGATTTACTACAGTGACAATGGAGTGTTACAACACAAACACGTGCGCATAAAACATTTTTACAAATGAAGTTCTGAATTAATAAATTTCTTTCAATATTACATTTAGATTACAAACCGTGAATCTATGCATTGCATTACAAAACACTTATAGTCTTTCTTTATTATTCACTTTACAAATATAACTTTCTTAGTACAAAAACTTAGCCTACTTACACACTACTAACTATAGTTACACGTCCTATAATATTACAAATATTCTACATTATAGCGGTTCATAATATGTTGGCCGTTGGCGATGCAGGACTGTCTTCCCAAAACACTATCTTCAGATACCTGCATGGATTAAACATCCATGCTAAGCAATAACGCTTATTGGGGAAAAAATACAATATACTATAACATAATGTTCAACTACACTCATAAAGCATGTTATAAGCACAACAAGGTTCATGATATCTATCATGCTTCGTACTTACAATTTATAGACCTACATGCTGGATATTCACATTGGAATTCACATTATCACTTACTCTTCACATGCACATTGCATTCTTATCCATATGTATATACACAAGATTATAATTTTCTAATTATTATCATAAAGATATTTCATCGCAATAATAAAAGGATCGCAAAATTTCCATATTTTAGAATCAACAAATGCATATATATATATATACAGATGATCCAAGTACATATCACAGTATGATAATCACCTTTCTGTTACACCATCTCATGGCCTTTCACATGCTCATTATAATTGCACACAATAGTTTGTCACATAGTTTCAAATCACTCAATTAGTTCACATATTTATTTAAACCTTGCCTGCAACTCAAAGATGCGTATAACGGGTATCACATTATTACCCAAAGGGTACAATAATCACATTGGTATTCGTGGATACCTCACATTCGTTTTGGTGCCCTAAGGTACCGAAATATCAGCATAATCAACAATTTTGCATTGACAAATCCAGTAAGGATTCAAGTCGCATTGTGATTCCAAAGGAATCAGACACATTGGGCTACAGCACTTAAACCCTATAGGCATGCCTATCTATCCATTACTTGACTTGCAGGCTATTTTATCATTTCAGTTATTTTAATATTGTACCATTTCAAACATATATATATATATATATACAGTAATAATATGGCTCACTTCACAATTATTTCAAAAGCATAACACAATAATTAATCTCATACACATGTTGTCTTTAAATATAAATATGAATTACTTCGTCAATTGAAGTTCTCAAGAAGTCCTTTAAAACTTTTAAAAGTGTCGCGCATGCGATAAAATCTCACACCTCACACTCATCATTTAATTCATACACATTGCTTATACATTTCATTAGGCACACATACTCACTCGATTGCCACACTATTGGTCTCCATAAGTATTCATAAGTTCAAAACATTAAATCACATTTATTATTATCATAATATATAATTACTAATATATCCACATGAACCAATATAATATCATTAAATATCTTGCATAATAATACATTCTAGTAATATCTATGTCAATTCACGCATCATATAATAGTGCTAAGCAAATGCTTCAATCACACATTCATTGAACATTTAGTCATACTCTTAGACATCTCATTCACTTCAATCGTACCCATATTTTCCTCATATACAATCCAACCTCATTATACATCTATGTATGGGTCATATTCTCATTAAGCAAACTCATTCCATTTGCTATCCTTCACATGTGTATAACTTAATCTCAAGTCATAATTATGCAAACTTGTTCATACTACACATGCTCATATAGATTAAGGCATCATGATCCTCAAATGTGTTTTAACTTGACTAAATTCTATTTCATATAATTATACATTATTAGTTCATTAGTTTACTACTAATCTTAATCATATTAATTTGTATTTTCCCAGTGATAACTATTCTTATAATCATTTATTAATCCTAAACATGAATTTGATAGACACAGGAATGTTTCGGTGTAATACGGGTTCATTTCGGGAAAAAAAACACATAAAATATACAAATTAAATGAGGGTAGAGGTGGGGAATTGATTCACGCCAACCATGGGTTCCAAAATGAGAAAGAAATCCTTCATATAACTTGTTTTGTCACGCTCCCAATTGTAGCTTCCATCAGGTGTCCTACGAGATTGCTTTTCACCTCAAAATTGTATCGCCTAAACTAACATCTAAAACTCATTTTTAGGCAAAACATTCTCCTTAGCAATTGTTCCCCCGGATGTTAAGTTTCAGATGGGACAAGGTTCTGGTAATTTTAACATCGAAAACAATAGATATGACCTAAATAACCTATAATGTGCTGATGAACCTGCCAGAATAGGGACACCTATGTTTTGGCAACTATGTTTTGGCCACTCTTTGGGAAACTTAGATCCAGAATTAGCTCAAGCATATTTCTAAGATATTTTTAGTCGTGGATCTTAGGTTTCAGATACATTTTGAAACAACCATTTTGGAGAATTATAACTCAATCTATGGGTAAAATAGTAGCTAAAGGTCAAGGGAGACCTACATAGAACCTACCCTATAAGCACATTTTTTTCCTACTTCGTACTCATGACTTCTAAAACCAACTTTAATGGTATTTTTGTCCAACATGCTCTATTAACAATTTATTCATCTATGTGCTAGCTTCCAATTGACATAACTTAGATAACATTTAGACTCAAATTCAAGGAGTTATGGTCAAGGAAACATGACTTGTCCCAAGATTCTCCTACAGAACTCTAGTAACACTTTGAGCATAGTTTTGAAGACCTTAAAGGCCTCAGACACCAAAACTATCTTAACAACATTTGAAAGCATGAAAATGATAATTTCATGCCAATCAGTCTCATTCACATCAGACTTGAGCAAAACACACTTACTGACAATGACAATTCAAATAGGTCCAATAAATCTCAAACTAGATTTTACACTTCTAGTTCTTTAGCCACAACTAACCTATTTGGCACCTTATTTTCTTCAGATTCCAACTACAATTTCTAAACTCAATTATGCTTACCATGGCACTTCCAATTTTCTAACAGATTCTTCCATTCACATAAACACATCAATTCATGGATTCATCCAAAATTAGGGTTCAATCCTAGGTCCATCAAACTCATGACATTCATTAACACTCTACATGTTCATTTCTTCAATTCAACACCTCTTATAACATAATTTACAAACTTTAAGTACACAAATAGTCAATTAACACACATAAGCAATTAGTTCTCTAACCTTAATTTCCTTAGCTTTACTTAAGCTCACTTGGCACCTTGATCATCATTCCTTTTCCTTCCTTTTCCTTTCTCATAGCCACCATCACATGCATAGTCAAATTATAGAATTGGAAACAAGGGGAATTAGTTCCCTTCTCAAAATAGAAATGAAAAAGAAGTAGAAGAGGATGAAGAACAACCCAATTAAACACTTACCTTGCTAACTCAACAACTTCACTCTACTAATCACTCACTTGATCACCCAACAGAATTTATGGAATTAGAATTTGAAGGAAATGGATCACATAAGAAATAAAAAAAGAAGGATAGAAACTTTGAAAGGAAATAGATAAAGATCAAATGCAAAGAATGATGTTTTCTCTCTCCTTTAAAGCTTATATTGCATGTAGGAGGATGAGGTGGCAAGAGCAAAAGTTGACAGCTGGATTCCACCACTTAAATCCTCCATTGCATACCAATGCTGAGTTAGCAAATCCAGCAATTGCCACTAAGAATGCACTCCCACAATCTTAATTAAGATTAACTTAATTGATCCCTCACTAACTCTTAATTAATCCCTCTTTAATTTGATCACACACATTTACCCACAAGTCACTTAAACTTATTTATTTTATACAATTAGGTCCTTTATTTCTCAATTACACTTAAGTCCAAGTTAGAAAACTCACTATTAAATTTGCCCAACTGCCCTAATCAAGCCAACATATTACTAGGCTAGATTTCGGGCCGTTACAGGTATGGCTGAATGATTAAAAATGGTTATTTTGCTCAAAAAGGTGTAGTGTAAGAAGAATAATGGCTTAGAATAATTTCCCGTAAGTTTTGATGGCATTAGAATTGGATTTTTTTAAAGAATAAAAAGTGGTTGAATTGGACCGATTTAAGTGAACCGGTGCCCAAATGGACTCCGATTGAGTTAAAAATTGGCAGGGAGACTATTTTCTATGTTTGAAAAAGAATGAAATTTATTAGGAGTGAAATTGAGGTGAGAAATATATAGATGCTTTGAAAAGTGAAAATGAACCGAAGTATCGAAATTTTGGTTCAAATCGGTCGGTTCAGTTCATTTATGGACTATATAAGGGAAGGAGAGGCCAGATTTCTCTTGAGAAATCCAGCTAAAATCTTGTCCTTCTTCTTCCTTCAAAGCCGAACCACTTTTCTTTCTCTTTCCTTCATTTTTCTTCACTTCTTCTCCAATTTTCGACCAAATCTTAGTCTCCCAAACAAACTTCAGTTCCTATATAAAATAGAAACTATAAGTGGAGTTCATTTGGAGCACTGGAAGTGGGATTTTTCTTAGGTAGAAGGTTTAGGGTCAAATTTGAGGTAAGAGATTTAGGTGGTATTAATTTGGTTTATTTGTCCCTATAGGGGATTTCAAGGGTATAGTGTTCATTTATGATGTTAGTTTGTATAAAGGAAGCTAAGTTCTCATGATATGACCTTGTTTATATTCGGCTATGGTAGGAAATCAAGGTGACGAGGAGATTTCTCACGCTAGAGGGAAAGAAAAGCAAGCATAGAGAGGTGTAGAGCAAGATTTTGAGGTTTTTGGTTACTAAATCCATCTTTTTCCTTTGATTTACGTTGGATTTTAGGTTATGTTTAAGTGAAGGTATGAGATAATGACGTGATTAATTAAATCTAACTTGATATTCATGATTAATGGACTTAATATAGTGTATAAATATGAATAGATTAAATTAAATCAATTTGGCATGAAAATCCTAATAGTGGCCGAATGATAAACTAAGGGAAACATAATGTTTTAATGAGTATTAAGACTTACAAATAATGTTTATAATGTGTTTAATATATGTAATGAATGATAGAATGGTTAAAAGATTTAAAAGAAAACATAATGAATTTGTAATGGTTTGGCCGAATGGTTTATTATGGATTTAAATGAGATATATGATGAATTATGGCATGTAAATGGCATTTATGGTATGTTTAACATGTAAAGAGTATGATTGAGTGGTTAAGTGAAATTAAAGTGCATAATATGAAAACTTGTAATCTTTACTGAATGGTGTTCGTGGTGACTAAAGTGCATATTTTGATTGTTTATCTTATATAATGGCATAAAATTACTAAATATGGATAAATGAGTATGTATGCAAAATTATAAGTAAGAATGATGTGTATGCCAAAATGTACATGTTGACATAATGTGGAATGTATGTAAATTTTTATAATTTATTGCCCTTATGGATTTCACACTGCGGTATGATTCATAATGACTCGCTATAGATAGGCCAATGATGGCTTATCTCAGTGTACAGTGTATATTAGTGATTAGTGTAGTGCAGTACACTGATAAATGGTCCTATTGGGATCATTTTATAGTGTAGTTGGTCTGTGGGGCTCACGTCCCGCATATCCAATCAGTAGATTTTCAACCGCTTTCATACTAGGGGCATAACAGTAAATATGTGATAATTTGGATAAAAATAGTAATAATTGTGAAAATGAGTGAAAACGGGACTAAAATGGAATAAACAGGAAGTTTAGGGGTAAAATGGTAATTTTACATAAAGTTGGTAAAAGTGAAAAAGTTAGGTAATTAATGAAAAGGATAAGGGCAAAATTGGAAACCAAGGGAAAATATTAAGGGTAAAAATGTAATTAAGGAAATAAGAGTTAGAATGAAAGAATTAAACCGTAATTAGTGTGTAATTCGTTTTAATGTTTAATTATGTGATTAATTGATGAGTTAATTGAGTAATTAAATTAAAGATAATAAATAGAATATGTTAATATAGTTAATTGAATAATTAATTTAGGAGTGAAAATTTATGGATTGGTAACCGCCACTGTGCGTTCTAATGCTCAGCACGTAGTTTGTTTTGACTGCGTGTAGGTATGTCGTAGGATAGAGCAGCTGTGACGCGCGCCGGACCCCGATGAGCGCCGCCCTTTCGGACCGCCCGCACGTGGGCGATCGGGCCATTTGCGGGTCCGTTGGCATCTTGCAATAAATCGCAAGTGCGTCTATATTGGGCAACAAGGAGGTATCATGGAGTCGCCACCCAATAGAACATTGGGAAAGTTACTCTCGCCTCGGAGAGCCTAAGACTTGCGCTTAGTATCCATGTTGGGCCATGAGGCCTAGGATTAGCGCTCAAGTCTCGTGACCCAAGAAGTATTTTGGAGGATAACCTCTAACCTCTCGAGCCCAAAGACCAGAGCTGGGTCCGGGATTTCTCATCTATTTCTACCTCGATTAGTTTATGATCAAATTTTAATGTCATTAGTTCGCTCTCTCTCCACACTATGCAGTTGATTAAAAGGAGCATTTATTCATATTTTGAAAGCAATAAATGAGCAAAATAAATATCAAAGCGATAAATTACAATAATATAAGGAGCGGAATACAACTCCCTTTTGTAAATGTGCAGATCATACATAAATCGGGACATTATTCATTTTGAGGACTTTGGTCCTTTTATGCATCATTATTAAAAAGGGGATATTTAATATGTGATGATCTTTATTGAATGAAAATAGGGCGTTGGACCCTTTTGCATTTTATTCAAAACTCAATCTTATTTAAGTATAAATCGTTGATATATTTTTACATTTAACGGGATAAAGAAAGCTTATTCAAATACATAAAATAATCAATGAAAAAGGTGAGAGGAATAAATCAAGAGGTTTAAGAAAACTAAACCGGACGAAATCCACCACGCATGGTAGGCGGCTGCTCGAGCTCGGAATTATCCATGAAGACCAATATACACTCACAGAAAGTTAAGAGATGTTAATATTTGTAAAATTAACACATAAGAAATCGAAGGGACCGAATAGAGATGAAGAATGATCAACGAAAATGGAGGCAGAACCCACCGACGGCCCTTCCTGGTTGACCGACGGGCGTCGGTTTGGTAATTTGATATGCCCGTTTGTCACTCAAAAAGGGTGTCCATAGGTAGGTGACCGATGGGCGTCGGTCATGAAGATGACCCGTCGGTCACCTCTGTCTCCGGAAAACAGAAAGGAAACAAGGGCCTTTCAAGATCAAAAAGCAAGTTTTATTTCAAAAGGGGAGATGGGGTAGTCAAAATGAAGAAAGGTAATGACAAGTATTCAAAAATTTCATAGAATGAATAAATAAATGATAAATGATTAAATATGAGATAGAAATGGAGAGAGAATCCAGAATATTTACCCTCAGATAGTTGCCTTGGGTAGAATTTTGATGTCGGTTAGATCCCCGCGCGTTCCACGAGAAGTAAGAGAATGAAAGATTAGAGAGAGAGAAAATGAGCTATTTCACCTCCGATCCTTCAGAAAATCGATTTAGGAGTCAAAATCTAAAGAAAACTAATTAGCTTTTAGTTCCTTTGATTGATTTGATCCTTGATTAAGTAAAGTTCTTTGGAAAAAAGGTGTTTTTGAAAGAGAGAGAAAACGTGCTTGAATTTTGGCAGAGTTTCCTCTTCTGAAAAATTTTTCCAACCCTTTTCAAATGAAAATCCGGACCTTATATAGCCAGACACGACCGACGGGCTTCGGTGCGTAGGGGCGGGCGTCGGAAGAATCCTACTGACACAAGGACACTTCCGACGGCCCTGCCACATCCACCGACGGGCGTCGGAATGGTTGCGTGCTCTGGGAAACCAGGCGGCTCCTGACAGGGGCGGTGACTTTCCGACGGGCGTCGGAAAGTACCCTGAGCCGTCGGTGACTCGAAGCGACGGGCTTCCTCCACAGACGGGCTGGCCGTCTGTGGAGGACAAAAAACCTTTTTGACTCGAAAATCTCCCGTTTTCTCCTCCTCTGCCCCTGAAGTGTAGAAAAGCCTCATTTCTCACGGAACGCGGGACTAAAACCTCCAACTTCAGCCTCCCGTACAGGCTTTGAACATTGATTTTATCATAGGGTAACCTCCGATCCGGACCGCTCTAGGGCACGGTGCTTACAGTTGCCCCCAGTTTTGGGGAAACTAGCGCACAAGCGCCTAGATAAGCCAAAACTCAGAGAAAGGTTGGAAAGAAAGCGTACCTTCGACGGATTTTCACCTTCCGTGCCTTTTGCCGGTTAGACCTCATCTCGATCTGTAGGGCTTGGTGAGATGCAGCATGCTTTGGCTACAACCTCGATCTGGTGAAGAGCAGGGGTTTCTTCAACTGCAGCTTCGATCTGATGAAGAGCGGTGTTTCTTCAACCGCAGCTTCGGGGTGAAGAGCAGTGTTTCTTCAACTGCAGCTTCGATCTGGTGAAGAGCGGTGTTTCTTCAACCGCAGCTTCGGGGTGAAGAGCAGTGTTTCTTCAACTGCAACTTCGATCTGGTGAAGAGCAGTGTTTCTTCAATCGCAGCTTTGGGGTGAAGAGCAGTGTTTCTTCAACTGCAGCTTCGATCTGGTGAAGAGCGGTGTTTCTTCAACCGCAGCTTCGGGGTGAAGAGCAGTGTTTCTTCAACTGCAGCTTCGATCTGATGAAGAGCGGTGTTTCTTCAACCGCAGCTTCGGGGTGAAGAGCAGTGTTTCTTCAACTGCAGCTTCGATCTGGTGAAGAGCGGTGTTTCTTTAACTGCAGCTTCGATCTTGGAGTGTGAAAATTCCGCTGGTTTCCTTATTTTGAAGGAGACCTCTTTAATCGATGTCCGTGCTCAGGTTGGTATTCCTTTGTACCTGTGAGATAAAAGATTTTGTTAATTCATGTTTGAAAGGTCATCTTTTGATCTGCTATTGATTATTATTCTTTTGTTGTTTGTCTTCGTTTCATGTTATTATTATTTTTTCATTGTCATTTTTATCGACACATGAGTAAGTAGGAGAATACACACTTCCTGTGGTGTTATTTAAGCGATTAATCGAAAAGAAAAGAAAAACATGCAAATAATGAAGCAAAAGTTTTCCACTAAAAACGTCATTTTTGTACAATGCATATACAAAATACAAGAGATACAAAAATAACTCCCTGAAGCTCAGAGAGGTGTGTAGTCTGAAGGCTCATCGGGATCCTCATCATCCGAGATATGCACGGTCCCTGGCGGAGGTGGACGGGCCTGAGGCGGTGGCGGAGCTGCAGAGGGTCCTGCCTCGTGATCATGGGCTTGCCTGAACTGAACCTGAGCATAGCCGTCTAAGAAGGGCTGGGTACAAGTGCCCAAAAACCCTAAGGTCTCAGAGATCTTGTCCCCCAACTTCTTGAAGGCTTGGCTCAGCTGAGTGGTCTGCTCAGCCGCGGCCGTCCTCTTATGCTCCAAGCTCTGCTCCGTCTGCTCCCTGAACTCTCTCATGGTCTGAGAAAGAGGAGGGAGAATCCCCTCTATCGCCTTGACGCGGGATCTCAGAGAGTCCAGTGACTCATCAATCATCTGAAGGGTCATGTCAACCCTCTGAGACGCCTGGTCCTGTGACGTCCTCACATCATGAGCGAGCTGCTGCCTCAACTCCCTCTGCCCCTGAGCAATCTGCTCAATCAGCCTCATCTGCTCTCCTCTAAAGGCCTCCAGAACTCGAGTCTTCTCATCTCTAAGGGCATCCATGGCCCGAGTCTGCTCCCTCGCTGCATGCTCCATGTAGCCTGCCTGCTCTCGGGATAGGCGCTCCACCGTCTGAGACTGCTCCTGGATAGCAGCCTGCTGGCGATCCAACCTCTCATGAATGGCCCTATCCCTCTCATCCTGTCGCCGCTCAAAGGCCATAAACATGGAGGAGAGGAGCTGGGAATAGTCCGGCTGAGTTGGCTGATGTGGCGCTGGCTCTGGTGGTGGTGCCGAAGAAGTGGATGCCCCAGGATCGCCTCGGGAGTACGGATGGTATCTCTCGGAAGGCTCGCGGGCATGCCTCTGCACCCTGGCGCTCGGCGATGGGGCTGGGGTCGGGGCCCTAGATGCCGGTGAAGAGGCGAAGAGATCGTCCATCGTGATCTCAAAATCAAAATCCGAGGGGGTCCTAGGAGGCTCCTGCTGCTGTGGCGGAGGCACTGCCTGGGACTGAGGAGGTGGAGGAGGCTGGTGCTCCGGTTGAGGCTCAGTCTGTGGAGGCTGCGGCTGTACCTGCGGAGGCTGAGGTTGTGGCTCGGGCTGTGGAGGCTGCTCCTCCTGGTGCTCTGGGTGATCAGGATCTGCCCCCAGGGGTGGAAGCGAGAACAGCCGCCGGGTCTCATGGATAGTCAACACCCTATAAGCCTCCGCCTGGCCTGGAATCTGAGAGATCATCCCCATCTAAACCGCGGCTGCAGAATCTACATGGATCCCCTCCGGTAGAGGTCCTCTCAGCCTCTCGGGGTTAAACCCCAATCCCAACAGTAATCGGGTGATGACTCCTCCTACCATCACTACCGGTGTCGACCCTCTGCCAACTCTGGCCAGGTTGGCCAAGATCTCGTGGCTAATGTTGAGACGCTGGCCTGCCACTATAGCCCAGAGGCTCCAGATCTCGGCCGCGTTAAGCAACCCTGGATTACCAGCTCGACCGAGGTACGAGCTGGAAAGCACTCTGTGCAGATACCGGAGTGCCTGAGACACCAGTACGGTGCTCTTCGCTGTATCGTGATCATACAGCACTCCTGGTATAGCAATAGCCGCCCAATGGGCGCGTCTCACCGCTCGCCGCGGGATCTCAACCTCCTCTCCCGTAGGAAGCCCCATAGCCTGAGCAAACCTCTGCCTGGTGATGCTGACATGGTCGCCATCAAACAAAAACTGTACCACCCCCGGGTCAGTATCTGCGCTCTGAAAGCCTGTGTAGCGGAGAGTGGCCAAGACATGGCGGGTAGCCTCTGGAAATGTCTGGAAGGCAGGCTCAAGAAACTCCGTCCAACCCGCTCCCTCGGCAAGTAAATCGAACTCCGGGGCCAACCCGAGGGCCTCTAGAAAAGGGCGAGATACAAAGCGGCTGGCCCGAAACTCTACCTGAGCCAACGCCCTGTACCTCAGGGCGGACTCGTCATCCATCCAAGCCGGGGCCTCAAGCTCGGGCTGGGCCTATGGTGCTCTGCGTCTGGGAGGCATCCTGTAAAAAGGAAGGAGTCAGATAGCGAAAACTTGGCAAAACTAGCATTATCAGGTTTATTTTCCAAAATCTAAGGTCCATCTAGGCCTTAACAGGGCAATGGCGGCCCAACATGAGATTAAAAAAGTAATGACAGATAAAAATAGCGAACATTCTGTCTACGGAAGTATCCTAACATGCCTTGCACGCATCATGGCAAAGGAACATGTAATCCTCACGGAGGTAATTAAAGCGAATAAAGATGGGCTTTCTAAGTCCTAAGGCATGCATCATACTTGGAAAGTAAATAAATATTCAATTCTAGAATAAAAGATAAAAATTTGGGCAGCACCCCGGCAGGGATGTGCCCAACCTCCTGCGTGAAAAAGCAAGACAATAGGCCTCAGGCCCTAGCAATATTAAATGCCTGTAAATGGGGCGCACCCCGGCAAGAGTGTGCCCCCAACAACTCAAAAACAGTGACCTCAGGCCGCAAAAGCAAGTCATGCTCAAAGATGGTGCGCTAAAAAAAATACATTTCTAAAACACGAATATTATAGAAAAACTCTATTTTTACGTGATCATGCAAAAAGTTCGGATTTGATTACAAAAAATGAAAATTGGGCATCATTTCCCCCTAAATTCTAAAATTATCTGAAACTCCTTAAAGTTAAGAGAAGGAAGAATGTAGAAATGAATTAAATAAAAAATAATAAAAAAAGAAGAAGTAATTATTTACTTACTTGTAATCCGGAGAAGTGTAGAAACTAGAGAAATACGAATATCCGAGCACCGGGTGAGTATATAATGCGAAAAACTGAAGAAATCGCGAAAAAATAAGGAGAAAAGACTCAAAAAACGCTAAAAACCGCTTAGGAATCGTTTGGGAGAGGAAGAACAAAGGGACAGCAACGTTTGCGCCGTCTGTCACTCGCCCTTATATAGAATTTCGTGACCGACGGGCAGGGCGTCTGTACAAGCAACCGACGGGCTGGCCGTCTGTCGCGAAATAAATGCAATTTAATGCGCGTGATGAATGCAATGATGACGCGTGTTTCTGCCCGGTGGACTTCCGACGGGCAGGCCGTCCCTATGGAGGGGCGGTCAGGCCGTCTCCGCAGAGAGACGGGCAGACCGTCTCTGTAGAGGGGCGGGTAGGCCGTCGGTGACCCTCTCCTATAAAATCTGCAAGATTTTCTTGTCTCTTCATTTTCCAGCACCTTCTTTTATTCTTCTCAAAATGCTTTCCCCTCCTGCTCAAAGGATGCACCGTATTTTAGATGACAAACACGCTTGGGGAGAAGGCGCCCTTTCCTCTCTGGCTGGGCTGAAATATCTGTGTCGGGTGAAGATCGACCAGAACCTCCTCCTGGCGGCGACCCACTTCTGGAACCCTCGATTTCACGTCTTCCAGTTCACCTATCAGGAACTGTGCCCTCTTTCTGAAGAATTGGCTTCCATTCTGGGAGCCCAGTTCCCTCCTGGCGCTCTGCCTTGCATCCCCCGCTGCGGCCTACTTCAGACCCGGGACGTAGCCCTAGCTCTGGGCATATCCCCCTCGGAGGCCAACCGGCTGATTCCTCTGAGTTCCTCCTTTTCTCTGGAGCCACTGATCGAGGCCCTAGATCAGTTCACTGACATCCCCACCTATCGGGTAAGTATCACGTTCCTATTCTGCATGGTGAACTTCCTTACTGTTGTTCCATGAGGCTTGACAGGTGACTTTCGTCTGCTTGGAGTTCTGAGCGACTTTCATCTGGGATTGTCACCTCTACCACTCGTCTTGGCCGAAACCATCTTGGGTTTGGACGCTGTGAGCTCTGGGTCCACCACAACCTTTACCGGTAGCCCCTTATTACTCCAGGTACGTCATTATTTTAAAGGTAGTGTGTCCCTTATGGATTTTCACACTAGCTTTTCTTTGCGGGAGGTGCGTCCTTTCGGATTTTCACACAACCCTGTGCCTTATTTTTGCCTGAAGCAAACCCTACTTACTCCAGTGGGTTTTTTTTTTTTTTTTTTTTCACAGATCTGGCTACAGGAAAAACTGAAGATGCTGTCTGAACCACCCCCTCGAGTCACTCCGCGGTACATGCCGAGCCATTTCTTGCCTCGTCGGCGACTGTATGGGTGTGCCGCGACTGGTGAAGGTATTACCAGATTTAGTGAGCTGTCAGATGACGATATCAGTTTTACATCCGCCTGGCTCCCGCTGTCTCATGCGGTCACCGATGGGTCATCGGGTTGCGTCCCCCTCTGCGGCCTCCGCCAAGCCACCTTCTGCATCACCTCGCGATGTTCACGACAGCTAGGGATGACCAAGGATATAGTGAGGGTTCCCCTTTCTTTCCGAGGAGGGGATCTCTCGGTCGCGTTTGCTTCCCGGTATCATGAGCTATGAGGTAGATTACCTGTGAACACTGTCATCCCGAGGTTTGGCAACCATTCCGCATCCTCAACCAGCGGGTACAAGAAGTGGATCCTCAGCCCAGCCTCCGATAATAGGACTCGAGGGCTCAAGCATCTGATCGGCGAGAGCAGCAGCAAGACCTAGTTTAGCCTACATGTGTATTTTTTTTGCTACATTTCTTTTCAATGCAGAACTAGAAAATGACAAAAGTGAAAAGAATAATATTCATCCCTTTCACGAGTTTCGTGTGCATTTCTAGATAATTTCAGCATACATGATCAGTTTTGGCATTTACTCATCTGCTTATGCACTATCAATACATGAAACCAAATTTTAACAGCATCAACTCCTGTTACCGATCGGCCCTCTCGGGTTTTCACGATCGGACATTCTCTCTCATGCCTCTAATTTTTGCACAGGATGCCTTTTTTCGGTTTTCACCCTGTCGAGGCGCCCAATTTTAGCATAGCCGCCTTTTTTCGGTTTTCGACTTGCAGGGCATTTTATTCTCTTCTTTTTTTATTTTGGTCTTTAGCCGTGGAACCTTTTGAGTCTGTCGACATTGACTGGCTCTTTGAATTCGTTCCCATCGCTGTCTGATAAGATTGCAGCCCCTCTGGACAACAGCTTCTTAAGGATGTACGGCCCTTCCCAGGTAGGTCTGAATTTCCCCCTGATGTCTGGTATTCCTGGCCTCATCTGCTTGAACACCAAGTCCCCCTCTTTCAGCGGGTGCTTCCTCACCTTCTTTCCGAAAGTTCTCGCTAATCTCTTATGATATATCTGATTATGATAATAAGCTTTCAGCCTACTCTCATCCAGTAAGTTCAAGTGCTGCAATCTCTGCTGCGCCCATTCGGCTTCCGGGATTTGGGCCTCCATGACCACCCTTAGTGATTTAAGCTCTATCTCTACCGACAATACCGCTTCTGTTCCGTATACCAAAGAAAATGGTGTAGCGCCTGTAGATGATCTTACTGTCGTTCTGTATCCCCACCGGGCGAAGGGCAACTTTTCAGCCCAGTCTTTGTAGGTTTGGACCATCTTGGACAAGATCTTTTTCACATTCTTATTGGCGGCTTCTACTGCTCCATTCGCTTGCGGTCGGTAGGGAGAGGATTTATGATGCTCAACACCGTATTTCTCAAGAAGTTTTCTGGTCTCTCCCATAAACTGCACTCCATTATCAGACACTATGTGGTGAGGGAGACCGTATCTGCAGATAAAATTCCTCTCTATGAACCTAGCCATATCCCTTGCGTCAATTTTCTTGAAAGATTCTGCCTCAACCCATTTGGTGAAGTAGTCGATTGCGACTATGATATATCTGTGCCCATTGGACGCCGTAGGGCGAATCTCTCCAATGATATCTATCCCCCAAGCGGCAAACGGTCAAGGAGATGTTAGGTTATGTAGCTCTGATACCGGCAGATGTCTCAGATCCGCGTACTGTTGGCATAACTGACATTTCTTGACATACTTTGAACAATCAGTGTCCATCGTAAGCCAATAAAAGCCTTGCCTCATTATCTTCTTGGCCAAGGTCAAACCATTTATGTGGGCCCCGCAGACCCCTGCATGGGTTTCTTCCATTATCTTGCACGCTTCTCTCTCATTCAAACATCTGAGCTGGATCCCATCTGACCGTCTTTTGTACAGCACCCCTTCCAAGGATATGAACTGAGTAGATAACTTACGTATCATCCTCTGATCTTTTTCAGTGGCTTCTTCTGGAAATCTATCGCTTTCCAAGTAATTCATGATATCAAAGTACCATGGCTTCCCATCTGACGCCTCTAGTTCCATTACAGGCTCGGTTTCAAAACTGGGCCTATCAGAGCTCGAAATGAGCACCGGTTTCATGGCCACTCCTTCAGGGTTATCCCACATTGACACTAAGGTTGCCAACACATCAGCCAAACGGTTCTCATCTCTGGGCACGAAGTGGAAGGTGCAAGTCTCAAACTGCCCACACATCCCTTTCAAGTATTGAACATAGGGGACCAGTCGTTCTTCCTTAACAGCCCACTCACCTCGGATCTGGTTTATTACCAAGGACGAGTCACCAAATACCTCTACGTTTCTTGCCCCCAACACAACCAAAGCTTCTAACCCGAAAGTGCACGCTTCATACTCAGCTTCATTGTTGGTTGCTTTGTATCTCAGTTTCTTAGCAAGAGGAAGTTTCTCATTATCTGGGGTTGTCAGGATGATTCCGACTCCGGCTCCTTTGTTGTTTACCGCCCCGTCAAAATGCAACTGCCATCCTTGAACAGAAATCGTGCCTATGCTCTCGTTAGGAAAGGTAAATTCGAGGGTGTCCCCTTGGATAGGATGTTCAGCAAGGAATTCGGCTACAGCTCGCCCCTTAATAGTCTTGCGGGTGATGTATTGCACATCAAACTCTTGTAGCAAGAGCAGCCACCTCCCCATCTTTCCAAGCAAAGATGGTGCCTCCTGTAAATATCTTAAAGGATTCTGCTTGGCTACAGCCTGAACCTTGTATGAGTGGAAGTAATGCCTTAGCTTCTTTGATGCCCAAATCACTGCAAGGCAGATCTTCTCCACTTCAGCATATTTTACTTCGTAAGTCAGAAACTTCTTGCTGAGGTAATAAACTGCAAACTCCACCCCAAATTCATCTTCTTGAGCCATCATGGCGCCCACTAAACCGTCTTCTACTGCCAGGTACAGAATAAGCGGTTTGACAGGTTGCGGAGGTCTTAGTACTGGCGGATTTAATAGGTACTCCCTGATATTATCAAAGGCTCTCTGACAGTCTTCATTCCAGACTACGGGCTGGTTCTTTCTAAGCAGCTTAAAAATAGGTTCGCATATCGAAGTGAGCTTTGCAATAAACCGGCTAACATACTGCAGCTTGCCTAGGAAGCTCCTTACATCTCTCTCCTTCTGTGGCACAGGCATCTCTCTGATAGCTTTCACCTTATCGGGGTCAATTTCTATCCCCCTCTGACTGACGACATGTCCCAACAGCTTTCCTGAAGTCACCCCGAAAATGCACTTCTTGGGGTTAAGTCGCAGATTATACCTGTCGATCCGGGTGAAGAACTTCTCTAGAGCTTCAAAGTGTCCCTCTCGGGTGGCTGATTTGACCATCATATCATCAACATACACCTCCACTTCTTTGTGAATCAGGTCGCTTAGGATCTTGGTCGCCATCCTCTGGTATGTGGCCCTCGCATTCTTCAAGCCGAAAGGCATAACCCGATAGGCATAGGTACCCCACTCTGTGATGAAGGCAGTCTTAACCCGGTCAGCTATCTTGTTCAGGATCTGGTTGTAGCCCACATATCCATCCCCAAAGCTGTACATCGTGCAATTAGCAGCACTGTCTATCAATACATCAATATGGGGTAGTGGAAAATCATCTTTAGGACAGGCTTTGTTAAGATCTCGATAATCCACACACACCCTGACCTTTCCGTTCTTCTTAGCCACAGGAACCACATTCGCCAGCCAAGTAGGGTACTGGACTTCCACCAGAAACTTAGCTTCGATCTGCTGTCGGATTTCCTCCTTAACCTTGTCAGCCCATTCTGGCCTTAGCCTTCTCAACTTCTGCTTCACAGGCCTGCAATCTGGGTAAGTCGGGATGGCATGCTCCGCCACGGCTCGGTCAATCCCTGGCATATCCTCGTAGGTCCAGGCAAAGACTTTTTCATGTTTTGTTATTATTCTCTAAAAATTTTTTTCTCTCCTCAGGAGTTATGTTTGATGCTATTAGAATTTCTCTCGGATTTTCTGAAGTTCCAAGATTGAAAGGCATTGTGCCAGTAGAGTCAATGTCAAAAATTGATGGAATATGATCATGTTCATGCATGTTGAAATCATCAGAAATATCGCACAAATAAGTGAAATTGTTCATCTTATTGATAATATTATTGTTATCATTTACATCATAAAAGAGTTCTGGAATAAAAAGACAATCTAGGCTAGAGTCTTCCTATGCCGCTCCCGAGGCTGACGCTGTTGCAGCTTGCTTACTGACTTTCTGATCTAGCAGAGGCCCTTCAGGGACGTCGGAAGAAATCTTCAAATCCTCCATTTCCAGCTCTAAATCTGCTATCTTCCCTTTTCCTTTCAGCCTGGCAGCTACCATTTTCTCAGTAACGACCTCCTCAAGCTCGCACTTGTCCCAAGTGATCCCCTGAGTCATGACTTCTTCATCCCAAAAGCCTTCAGTGGTCTTGACAAACCCGACGTGCCAGTCATACACATCACTAAAAATCTCAAAGCCAGGGACAATCCTCCCATCTACCCACTGCGGTTCATCTTCACCAGTATAAGCACATACTGGGGATGCGGGGACAAAGCTTTCTGAAATGTGGGGGATCCTGTCTGTTACCCTCTTCTTGCCGAAACCACCTCTGTACCCCAGACCTTTCCGGTTCTTCTGCCCTCGAGTGGTGATCGCGGTCTGCAGCCCTTGGGAGCTTCTACCCAATCCAGCCCCAGGAAGATAGTGCATCTTCTTCATCATACTAACCACAGCCGGGCTATCTCCTGATCCGTGCTCTTCCTTTATCATAGATACATGGAAACCACTGAATGGCTGATTGGCAATTTCTAGCGCTGAGACCTGGTTTTCCCTGGCCGCCTTGATAGTCACCACCTCCCCTTCGTGCGGGAATTTTATCATCTGATGCAGCGTGGATGGCACTCCTCCTAATTTATGAAACCAGGGTCTCCCTAGCAAAGCCGAGAAATTAGCAGGAATGGGCAGAACCACAAATTCAACTTCCACTTCGATAGGTCCTGTCTTGACCAAAGTCTTGAAGGTTCCCGAGGCTTGCCTCCTCGAGTTATCATAGGCCGTGATAGTCAGGTCGGATCCGCTGAGCATATCCTCGCTTAAGCCAAAAGCTTGCAAAGCTATCGAAGGACATACGTTGATAGAAGACCCATCGTCCACCATAACGCAAGCAGTGTGCTTGCCGCTAATCTGCGCCTTAATGTATAAGGGTCGGTTATGATTACGGCCTTCTGCCGGTAAGTCAGCATCAGAAAAGATCAACCTCTCCTCGGATCCTCCCTTGATTAGACCCAAAAGCTCTGATGGGGAAATAGTGGTGGCGACTGTGGCCTCAACCAAAGCCTCTACTACCTTCTGCCTATGAGAGGGGGACTGCCTCAACAAATCCCAAATGGATATATGAGTTGTGGTTTTCTTCAATTGCTTTATAATCTGTTCCTCCTCTGGCTCTTTCTCTGCCAATGGCTGTACCGGCTCAGGTAGCTTTGCAATCTCGGGGATCACTCTTCCACTTCTAGTGACAGCGCTTATCTCTCCCTCTTCTCCATCGGAGCCCCACAGATCAAGGTTCAATCCTTCTTCATCCTCGGCTTCTCCACCGCTCTCACTGCTAGACCAGCAATCAAGAGTCGCCACAACTGCTTTCTCCTTCTCATTCTCGAAATTACCGACAGCAGATTCCTCATTCCCATACAGATCTTGTAGCACGTACCACTCTGGCAGGCTAGATTGGATCTTAAACACAGGTGGGGGTACGGCATTATAACCAGGCTTCTTCTCAGCTTCTCTCCTCTCAGGGTCAGAGATTTGCTTGCTATCGATCAAGTCTTGAATAGAGTGCCGAAGTGCTTTGCATTTATCAGTGATATGGCCCGAGTGCTGGTGGAATGCACAGAATTCGTTGTCCTTATGTCCCGGTTTCCCTTGTGTCGAAGCTGGCCTAGGAGTTAGAGGACGCAATTTTCCCTCCTTCATCAGTCTCTTCAAGACCCAGGATAATGGTCTCCCCAAGTTCGAAAACTTCCTCTGGGTGGCTACCTCAGTAGCAGACACTTCACCCATTCTTTTAGTGCTGTTACTGGGACCTGCCGGCCTACTGGCTCCTTGACCGGGGTTAGCCCTTTTGGCAAAATTATCATTGTTAGCTTTTCGGGTCAAAAATTCCCCTTCTGCTTCGATGGCTATATCTTTGAGAGACTCCCAGTCCTTTAACCCCTTCATCCTTAGTCCCTCCTTCAAGTACGGGCTCGCATTCTTAATGAAAAGACGAATCTGATCTTGGGTATCAGGCTTTCGGCGCATCTCCATTACTCGGTTCCGCCATCGGGTAAGGTACTCATGGAAGGATTCCCCGGCCTTCTGTTGGAGCAGCTCAAGATCTTTCAGAGTCACCTCCATTCTGGTATTACAGTCGTACTGTTTCAGAAACTCCTCAGTGAGCAGATCCCAATCTTCTTTAGTGCGGCGGTCAAGGCCGTGATACCAATCTATGGCATGAGAGGTTAGACTCAGACAAAAGTATTCTACTTTCTGCTTCTTGGACAATGTGGTCCCCTTCATGACTAGAGAATATTGCTTCACATGTGCGGTAGGATCAGAAGTACCATCGAACTTCGGCACATCCGGCATCTTGAAGTTATAAGGGATCGGGTCCTCTCCGTCCAGCTCCCTATCCTCAGGATTCATCCCGTGAGCTCTGCCTATCATACGAGCCATGGCCTCGAACCTCTCTTCCATCTTTTTCAAAATAAAATCATCAGCCTGAGGTGCCTTCCCCTTTTCGGATGCCATGCTCAACCTATCATCCTCGATATCTCTATCGTCATCAATTCTCAGCACTGGCCTTCTTCTCAGCTCTCCCGAAGCCACTGATCTTAACTCTACCGGTGGCGGCCTAACGGGCTCCTCTCGCCTTTTAACCCTTTCTTCTTCAGGCTCATTCAGTCTCACTGGAGGAGGAGGAGGAGGATTCTGGGGAACATTCGGCTGAGCGTTCTGCTGCGTCAAGGCGGCCAACATATTCATCATCCTGCACTCGAATTCCTCAAAACGGCGGCCCACTTCTTCCGCAATCATGGCCCTGGTGGCATCTTCCCCCCTAGGTGAGTTTGCCATCTGAGATATTGTGCCACTTACTTCTGATAAAATCTTCGGCAGACCCTCTCTATCTGACAGCTCAGGAGTAAGAACTCGGATCAGTAGCCCGGTCGGTGATCTAGTCCACCTGGGCAGATCTATGATGGCTGCAGGGACAAACGTTAGAATGATGCATGAAATGCAGGTATAATGCATGATCGTGATATGCAACATTTACAGAGCACAAGCAAGCAAGTAAGTCCTTCCACCCTTATTTCTCCCACACACGTGGTCGTGCAGTCTCTTTCCTAGGTGGGATTAGCCCAAGGGTCAACGAGGGACCCTATGGACACGCATGGTGCGCGGCGAAAAACCGGCAGCATAACAGTCCTATGCTAATGTACAAGCGGATGGATAATGATCGTTACGTATTCGGACGGTCCATAAATTTCGACATGGCCCTACCGGGGCATGATAGCCTTTGGCTAGGTTACCGAGTGAGATATTTGGATTCATCCAATACGTAAGGATCCATACAGCAATCATGAGATTAAGGTTCATTCTACCTGTGGAAAGTGACTACAGCCATTACATGAGCTTTAGACAAGGGAGATATTTCTTTAAGGCTACCCAAGCATGATCCCTGCCGACGGGTCTAGCTCATCACGAGCGTAGCGACCGATCGGGTCACCATTTTAATATACCATTGAGGTACGTGGCTTGGGCTGGTTATTATCCTTAACACTTCCCCAAATTGAGTGAAAATGAGGAGGTGCTTCAGGAACGCACCGGGGCTAGAAGAGGGACCAAACTAGCGTATTCTAAGGCTCTAATGATATGCAAATGCAAATTTGAGAGAAAGCGAAATTATGAATTAAATTTCAATCATAAATGTTAAAAGAGGTATTTTCAAATTGAAATCTCGAACCATAAACGTTCCCCAGCGGAGTCGCCACTGTGACGCGCGCCGGACCCCGATGAGCGCCGCCCTTTCGGACCGCCCGCACGTGGGCGATCGGGGCATTTGCGGGTCCGTTGGCATCTTGCAATAAATCGCAAGTGCGTCTATATTGGGCAACAAGGAGGTATCATGGAGTCGCCACCCAATAGAACATTGGGAAAGTTACTCTCGCCTCGGAGAGCCTAAGACTTGCGCTTAGTATCCATGTTGGGCCATGAGGCCTAGGATTAGCGCTAAAGTCTCGTGACACAAGAAGTATTTTGGAGGATAACCTCTAACCTCTCGAGCCCAAAGACCAGAGCTGGGTCCGGGATTTCTCATCTATTTCTACCTCGATTAGTTTATGATCAAATTTTAATGTCATTAGTTCGCTCTCTCTCCACACTATGCAGTTGATTAAAAGGAGCATTTATTCATATTTTGAAAGCAATAAATGAGCAAAATAAATATCAAAGCGATAAATTACAATAATATAAGGAGCGGAATACAACTCCCTTTTGTAAATGTGCGGATCATACATAAATCGGGACATTATTCATTTTGAGGACTTTGGTCCTTTTATGCATCATTATTAAAAAGGGGATATTTAATATGTGATGATCTTTATTGAATGAAAATAGGGCGTTGGACCCTTTTGCATTTTATTCAAAACTCAATCTTATTTAAGTATAAATCGTTGATATATTTTTACATTTAACAGGATAAAGAAAGCTTATTCAAATACATAAAATAATCAATGAAAAAGGTGAGAGGAATAAATCAAGAGGTTTAAGAAAACTAAACCGGACGAAATCCACCACGCATGGTAGGCGGCTGCTCGAGCTCGGAATTATCAATGAAGACCAATATACACTCACAGAAAGTTAAGAGATGTTAATATTTGTAAAACTAACACATAAGAAATCGAAGGGACCGAATAGAGATGAAGAATGATCAACGAAAATGGAGGCAGAACCCACCGACGGCCCTTCCTGGTTGACCGACGGGCGTCGGTTTGGTAATTTGATATGCCCGTTTGTCACTCAAAAAGGGTGTCCATAGGTAGGTGACCGACGGGCGTCGGTCATGAAGATGACCCGTCGGTCACCTCTGTCTCCGGAAAACAGAAAGGAAACAAGGGCCTTTCAAGATCAAAAAGCAAGTTTTATTTCAAAAGGGGAGATGGGGTAGTCAAAATGAAGAAAGGTAATGACAAGTATTCAAAAATTTCATAGAATGAATAAATAAATGATAAATGATTAAATATGAGATAGAAATGGAGAGAGAATCCAGAATATTTACCCTCAGATAGTTGCCTTGGGTAGAATTTTGATGTCGGTTAGATCCCCGCGCGTTCCACGAGAAGTAAGAGAATGAAAGATTAGAGAGAGAGAAAATGAGCTATTTCACCTCCGATCCTTCAGAAAATCGATTTAGTAGTCAAAATCTAAAGAAAACTAATTAGCTTTTAGTTCCTTTGATTGATTTGATCCTTGATTAAGTAAAGTTCTTTGGAAAAAAGGTGTTTTTGGAAGAGAGAGAAAACGTGCTCGAATTTTGGCAGAGTTTCCTCTTCTGAAAAATTTTTCCAACCCTTTTCAAATGAAAATCCGGACCTTATATAGCCAGACACGACCGACGGGCATCGGTGCGTAGGGACGGGCGTCGGAAGAATCCTACTGACACAAGGACACTTCCGACGGCCCTGCCACATCCACCGACGGGCGTCGGAACGGTTGCGTGCTCCGGGAAACCAGGCGGCTCCTGACAGGGGCGGTGACTTTCCGACGGGCGTCGGAAAGTACCCTGAGCCGTCGGTGACTCGAAGCGATGGGCTTCCTCCACAGACGGGCTGGCCGTCTGTGGAGGACAAAAAACCTTTTTGACTCGGAAATCTCCCGTTTTCTCCTCCTCTGCCCCTGAAGTGTAGAAAAGCCTCATTTCTCACGGAACGCGGGACTAAAACCTCCAACTTCAGCCTCCCGTACAGGCTTTGAACATTGATTTCATCATAGGGTAACCTCCGATCCGGACCGCTCTAGGGCACGGTGCTTACAGCAGCATACCTCAATTCATTGAAGCAAGCGAGAGGAAGAAATTACAAGTTTATTTTTGTATGTATTTTGGTTAAGTATGGCATGTATATATGAAAAGTAAATTTGGGATGGTTTATATGATGGTTATGATGTATTATTTTATATGGATTTTATGACTGTGTGTATGGGTATTTGAGACTGCAAATGGCATGGCATTGGATGATATTATTGTTGTGCCCTTGCTCGGGCTGTGGATTTTCCAATTTGCAGGTTTGGGTAGTAAGAAATGTAAGCCGTTATATTGCCGAAATTTTGACTAAATGAATAGTAACGGGAGACAGTTATAGGTCATCGACAACTAAGTAATAAGTAAAGAATTAAGTGAAATGATTAAGTGAACAAAAAATTAAATGGGCAAGTAAGTTGTATGCTAGGTAAAAAATAAAATAAAATTTAGACGCGTTTTAAGACAAGTGTAGGTCGACTATAATTCAATCATGGTAATCGCACAGTGTACTAAGTTGGTAGTGTACATAGGGTATAAGGGTGCTACATTTATTTTGGTATCAGAGCGAGGTTTAGGAGATTCTAAGATTGGAGTGGGGATTGTTAAGTGCTTGTATATACATGCCAATGAAAGTGAATATTATATTATGGTACTGATGTATGCTTTAATATTATATTATGGTACTGATGTATGCTTTCTCCTTGTTATAGTGAATAAATGACCTTCCATCAAAGCTACAGTATAGGTGATGCTCAGAGCGGGGCTTTGACCAGTGTTTGCCGAGCTAAGGCTCCACGTTGGCAGGCGACACCTTTAGCAACGCCACCACCACCTCCTCCCCCATAACCTGACTTCTTAAATATAATGGCAGATTATATTCAACACCGTATCTAGATGGTGATGGCTCAGCAACCTCCAGTGCCATTGCAACTAGCAGCTCTAAGAGGAAACTGATTTTGGAACAGCTTAAAAAGATGGGAGCCGAGGATTTCTTTGGACGAGATCCGATGATGCCCGAACAGGTAGAAGAATGGCTATTTCGGATTAAGAGATTGTTCGAGATCTTGCACAGTACTCTTGAGGAAATGTTTGAGGGGACAGTTGCATTACTCTAGGGTCCAATATATTTTTGGTGGGACTCAGTCAGAAAACACACCCCAGATGACTAGTTGAATTGGGAGTTCTTCATTAATCAGTTTGAGAATAAGTATATTGGTGTTGAGTATAAAGCCTCTATACAGGATGTGTTTTGGAGGCTTAGACAGGGTAACAAGACAGTAGCTGAGTATGAAAGAGACTTTGAATGGTTAAGTGCTTATCTGGATGACGTGATGAGAACTAAAGACAGACTGATGGGGAGATTTGAATAGGGCTTCCATAACCGTATCAAGTAGATTGTGAGTGGTCAGAGGCATCCATATTTGAGATCTCTAGTAGCAGTTACTATTAAAGTCGAGGCATCGCAGGCATATGAGGCAGAGAGACATGCTCGATTTCAATAGAAGAGAAAACCGGGTAAGTTTAGTGGCACAAGTGGTCAGAGTAAGAGATCTAGAGGACCACCACCATCCCAGAGTAGGGGATCAGTAGCACCGGTACGCAATCAAAAGAATCCAGCGGGTTTCTTCAGTGGGTAGTGCACCATGGACAAAGGCAGAGGCACTCCTTAGTAGTGCAATCATTGTGGTAGATCCCATCATAGAGAGTGCAAATATTTATCAGGTGCATGCTTCAAATGTGGATTGAAAGAACATTTAGTGAAAGATTGTCATGATGTAGTGCCACTCTCAGTGACTTCCCTAGCTCCAGGTGCGGGTTCTTCAGCACCTCGAGCGCGAGGCAGGGGGACAACCTCCCACACATCAGTTAGAGCACCACTATCTCAGGGACAGGGTCATGCAGTGAGCCGTACTTATGCAGCGAGGGCCCGATATCAGGAAGATGCACTCGACGTGATAGTAGGTAAATTTTCTATTTTCTCATTTAGTGTATGCACTTATTAATCCTGGGTCCATACACTCCTATATTAGCATAGACATTACATGGGGTAAAGGGTTAGATGAGTCTTATTTAGATCAAGACATCTTAGTGAGCAACCCTTTGGGCTATAGTGTGGTAGTGAATAAAGTGTACAGAGATTGTCCCATTAGTGTTAAGAATTGTGTGTTCCCAGCCAATTTGATGGAACTTCATTTCAAAGAATTTGATGTTATCATGTGATGGTTAACTGTAAAAGAAAGAGGGTGACCATTAGAACTTTAGATGGTTAGGAGATAACAGTAGTAGGTCAAAGACCATACTACCTTTCTGATGTGATTTCAGCAATAGCAGCAAAGCGGTTGATTAGAAAAGGTTGTTGTAGACACCGAGTCCCGAGGCGATCCAAGATCAGGATTACCCGATTATGAAAATAATACCTGCTCGCAGGCAAAGGTGTCGAAAAATGATGTTTTCCTTATTGAGACCATCATTTTTTAAATAAAAAATAAACAAATAATATATAAAAAAATTTATTATAAAAAAAATAAATTAAAAAAATTTGGAAGTGCTATTTTTATGTATATCAAAATTTTTGATTAAAAAATATATATGTTTAAAAAAGGGTGAGAATTAAATCAATTAGCTAATCTAATTCAAAAATATATATTTTGATTAAAAATTTTGATTTAGAAAAAGGGGGATTTAATTGATTAAAGATAAAGATTAAAAAAATATTAAATAAATAAAATATTTTGGCATTTAGTAGCCGTGTGTGGAGGGCCTCCACACACGGCCATATGTGGAAACCCACATATGGGCGTGTGTGGAGAGCGTCCACACACGCCCATGTCCACACACACCCATGTGTGGATTTCCACATGAGGGGCGTGTGTGGAGGCTCTCCACACGTGGCCCCCATGCCCCTTGCGCACGTGGCCATCTCTTTTGCCACGTGCTCTTAATTTTTTGCCTGCAAAATTAATTTTTCGCCTGCAAAATATCAGCATTTTTCACGTTTTTGTGTGATTTTGAAAAAAATAAAATTAGGAAAGTTATTTTGTTTGTTTCCATTTTTGCAAGACAATTAATTAAAAGAAAGTCTTGGTCTCGATTTACATGGGGGCTGCAAATTTTATTCGAAAAAGAAGAAAGCTTGAGTTTTCTCTCAAGCTTGGAGCTGCCGACGGTTTTCAAGAGCAAAGAAAAATATATATTCAGTTTTTTTTTTAACATCTAGCTTTTTTTCTTCTTTGTTTCTTCGAAATATCTTCCAGGCGAGGGTTTATTTCAAACAAAGGAAAATCAATTTCCTTTATTTTATATCATCCCCGCCAAAATCTTTCAAGTTTTACCTATTTTAACTTAGATTTTCTCAATTTTTTTTTGTGTTTATTTTCACAAAAATCGACAAGACGACGGATCAAGACACTGTATTTCCGATCTATAAATTCTGAGGGTAAATATTTTCGGACCCGTTCTTATTTATTTCCGTTTATTATTTATCATTGTTATTTTTCTGTTATTATTACCATATTTATCATCTAGCATTTTTAATGTTGTGGCTACTGTTGATATTTTATGTGATTTATTTGTGGATGTGGTTTTTAATAATAATAATTATCCTTGTTGTTGGTTTTCCTCATTTTATGGCCATTCTCAATGTTGTTCACCACTGTGCACGTCTACATCTCCCTTACTTTTATTATTATTATTATTATTATTATTATTATTATTAGTCAACGTGGTTATTATTATTATTATTATTATTATTATTATTATTATTATTATTATTATTATTATTATTATTATTATCATCATCATCATCATGTTAACATGACTTATTTTTAATCTATCTTGCATGTAAACTACTTGTGTATTAAATTAATATGTCTTATATTTATTTGGCATTCTTTTGATTAATTGTTTAGAATTATTACTAATATCTTTTAATGTTATTTTTTTGTTTTGGGATTAAAATGTGATTTTCCTTGTGTGAGCGTTCCCGTGACCACACAGAGGCGTTACGATGCACAGGATACTGCATCGTTTGGGTGAGATCTTTCCCACCCCCATTTTTGTGCCGTGTTTGTTCATAAAATAATAGTTTTCATGTATGCACGCGTGAGATAAAAAATCACAAAAATATTTTTATAATTAAATTGAAATTTTCACTAATAAAATTGGGACCAATGTCCCTCAATTTAGCCAAGGAATGTAAAATGTCACAATAAAACGAAGAGTTAATCTTCTCCAAAAATGGGATCACTCATCCCGGTTTTTCAAACTAGCAATCGAATAACTCTTCGATCCCTCTTTAAATGAGCGTGAAGGAACCAATGTTCCTAAACCAAACGAATGCCCCGATTTACGTATGTCTTTTTCATGTTTAACTTTGTTTGCTTGTTTTAAATCTATGTTCATATATATTTTAGGCCCTTGTAATTAATTTTGGGGTAACATTATTTAATTTCAATTTAGGATTGTATTCCGTCCCAATTTACATTTTTAATCTTCTTTTACTGGGGTTGTATTCCGCTCCAATTTCCCTTGTAATTGTGTGCTTGATGTGTTTACTGCTTTCCTTGATTGCTTTCCTTTATTGCTTTTGAGTGCTTGTAGTGCGCTTTAATTACATGTATAAATCGTGTGAGATAAGAGATAGAATTTTAGGAAGTTAAAAACTCATTTATAATTAACCAAAGTATAAAAAAGAGTGAAGTTCCAAACACCAATCTCTGGTCTAGACCAATAAAAGGTTAGAGACCTTTCCCAATTTCTTGTAAATTGGGTGGCGACTCCAAAATACCTCAAAGGTGCATATAGGCGTTGTGAGGCTAGATGATCCTTCCCAATGTTCTATTGGGAAGGGGGCATCCAAGATGTCTCATGGCACCTAAAATTGAAAAGATGTGAACCAATCCCTCGAATCCTAAAAGCGAGTTCAAAGAGGGCCTTTCGTAGGTTCGGCGCGCGTCACAGTTGTGTGGCTTATTTATGCTATGCAATAGAAGCAAAGAAGGGAACTCCTAAAGTGTCAGATGTGCCAAGAGTGTGTGAATTTCAAGATGTGTTCCCTGAAGATCTTCAAGGCTTGCCACCAGACAGGGATATTGAGTTCTCTATTGATGTGGCCCCAGGCACTGCACCGGTTTCTATTGCTCCTTATAGAATGGCGCCAGCAGAGTTGAAAGAATTGAAGATTCAGATACAGGAATTGCTCAAAAAAGGCTTTATTAAACTGAGTACTTCTCCAGTGTTGTTTGTTCAAAAGAAAGATGGGTCACTCAGGTTATGCATTGATTATAGGCAGCTGAACAAATTGACAATCAAGAACAAGTATCTATTGCCAAGCATTGAATATTTATTTGACCAGTTGAAAGGTGTAGGCATATTTTTAAAGATTGATTTGAGATTGAGCTATCATCAGCTGAAGATAAAAGAAGCAGATGTGCCCAAAACAGCCTTTCGTACCCGATATGATCATTATGAGTTCTTGGTGATGCCTTTTGGACTTATAAATGCACCAGTAGCTTTCATAGACCTTATGAACCGGATTTTCCACCCTTATTTGGATCAGTTCATAGTGATCTTTATTATTGACATCCTGGTGTATTCAAAGACTCCAGAAGAGCACGATATGCATTTGAGAATTGTTCTGCAAACTTTTAAAGATAGGAAGTTGTATGCTAAGTTCAGTAAGTGTGATTTTTGGTTGAATGAAGTGTCTTTTCTTGGCCATGTAGTGTCAGCTGAAGGTATTAAAGTGGATCCAAAGAAGATAGAAGTAGTACTGCAGTGGAGAACACCCAAGAATGTCACAGAAATCATAAGCTTCTTGGGTTTAGCAGGCTGCTACAGGAGGTTTGTTAAAGGCTTTTCCATTATTGCAGCGCCTTTAACTCGCTTATTACAGAAAAATGTGAAATTTGAGTGGACTAAAAAGTGTCAAGCCAGCTTTGATAAGCTTAAGAAGATGTTAACAAAGGCTCGGGTGTTAACCCAACCCGAGTCAGGTAAAGATTTTACCATCTACAGTGATGGATCCTTGAATGGTTTGGGTTGTGTATTGATGCAAGAAGGTAAAGTGATTGCCTATGCCTCCCACCAGCTTAAGAATCATGAGAAAAACTAATCCACACATGATCTTGAGCTTGCAGCTATAGTGTTAGCATTAAAGATTTGGAGGCATTATCTGTATGGTGATAAGTGCTACATCTTCACAGACCATAAAAGTTTGAAATACTTGCTCACTCAAAAAGAACTTAATCTCAGATAGCGAAGGTGGCTTGAATTGATAAAAGATTATAAATGTTTCATTTACTACCATCTAGGAAAGGCTAATAATGTAGCTAATGCACTCATTAGAAAATTCATGGCAGCATTGAAGGCTATGCAGGTAAAGCTGGATGTAATTGATAGTGCAGCATTGATAGCAGAGTTACAAATTAAGCCTGACTTTGTGCAGCAAATTAAAGCTGCCTAGAAGCAAGATGACAAATTGACTGCAGTGATAGATCGAGTGACGGGTGGTTATAGTGATGACTATTTAGTGGCAGCAGATGGCAGCTTATACTACAAACAGAGGTTGTGTCTGCCTGACCAACTAGAGTTGAAGAAGAGTATTCTGACAGAAGCACACCACAGTAGTTATGCCATGCACCCAGGGGGTAATAAGATGTATCAAGACTTAAAGATGCATTATTGGTGGCTAGGAATGAAGCGAGATGTTACAGAATTTATGGGAAAGTGTCTGATATATCAACATGTGAAAGTAGAACACTAAGTGCCATCCGGGTTACTTCATTCGATTGCTATACCCGAATGGAAGTGGGGTCGAGTGACAATGGATTTCGTGTTAGGGCTACCTCTCACCCGAAGGAAGCACGATGCAATTTGGGTGATCATTGACAGACTCACTAAATCAGCCCACTTTTTAACTGTGAGGATGGACAACTCATTAATCAAACTGGCTGAATTATACATCAATGAAATAGTGAGATTACTGGTGTACCCTCCTCTATTATATCAGATAGAGATCCTTGCTTCACTTCCCAGTTTTGGAAGAAGCTGTAGGAAGCTTTGTGTACTAGATTGCACTACAGTATAGCTTTTCATCGACAGACAGATGGGCAATCTGATAGAGTCATCTAGTGTCACACCCCAAATCGGGCCTAGTCGGAATTGACTAGCTAAGTCGGATAAGTGAAGGGCATTTTGGTAATTTTGTTCATGAAGAAATTGGATAATAAGGACTTAAGTGCAAAGTATTTAATTAATTATGTTAAGAGGGGGAAAATTATAAGGTGTGCATGTGTGTGTGGATGTAGGGTACTTTGGTTTTGGCATGATCTAGTGGTATTAGTGCATGGTAACTAGGATGTAAAAGTGTTTCATGGGAGGTTATATGGTGTGAGTTGAGTGTGATGTCTTGGGTTGTTAGTCAAGATGAGGTCTTTAGGGACCAATTATGGGGTGACATGTGTAAGGTTGGTGGGAGCATTGATTGGGATTTAAAAGGAGAAGAGAGAGGGATTGAGGGAGTAGCTTCCCGTGGAAGCCAAAGGAAGTTTTGCCTTCCCTTTCCCATGCCTCTCTCTCTCTTTCCCATCTACATTTCTGCTCTCTCTTCCTTTCATGTGGGTTTTCTTCCACCTTTGGTCTAGGGTTTGAGCTTTGAAGGTTCTATAGGAGGTAAGTGGCTGTTTTGCTTTTAGTATACTTCTTCTTCTTCTCCTTTTTTTTCGGATTTGAGTGGGTTTTAAAGGTTATGTTCTTTGGTTAATGAGGTTTTGATTTAATTTGGTTGCAAGAATTGGAGGAGAAGGGAAGAGAAGGTTGGATTTTGAAGTGATCGGTTTGAAGCTTTGATTTCCAGGTTTGGGAGTTATGTGTTATATGATTTTGATGTATAAATGATGCATGATTATGTATTGGATAATTTTGCATGATTTCTTGGATGTGTTAGACTGTTCATATAGCTTTTGGAGTGTAAAGTATGATTTTGGGGAAATTCTATTTAGTTTTTGCCGTACCTTTGTGTATTGCTTTTGTTATAAGTAGATTTATAAACCTCCAAATTAAGTAATTCCAGTTCCATTTGAAAGAAAAGATATAGATCTAAAATTATCTCTGAAGGACCAGGAGCCAGTTCTGGCTTTAAGACCCTTGAATAAGCTAAAATCTGAAGTGCTTCTGGTTGGGTCGGGTTACTGGACCAGTATTGATGTTTTAGCTCATATCTGGAGTTATAGATGTTCTTTTAATCTGAAATTTATTTCACTTGAATTTCAACATCCTAGGGAAGATTTGTTAAGAAGGAATGTTTGCCTAGAAATGTCATTTAGATGTTCGTTTAGGCTGAACAAAAATGAGTTGTGAAGCAGTCTTGAATCGTAGCTTCTGTTTTGCAAGTTTTTGGTAGGTCATGGTAGTAACCAAATTCATTACCACCGTGACCCCTTCTGTCTTGACCATTTTATGTGTTTTTTTCTTCCCGAATTGAACCCATTTTGCACCGGAACTTCCTAGGATCCATCCAATGCATGTTTAGGACTATTAAATGTGTATAAGAATAGTTTTCACTTGGAAAATAAATGTGAATAGGATTAAGATTAATACAATCTAACAAAATAATCAGGTGTAATTGTATGATTAGAATTTAGTCAAGTTAAAGGACACTTAAGGGTTGTAATACCTTAATCTGTATGAGCATGTGATATTGAATGTGAAATGTATTATGCATATCTGTACTTATGATCGTTCTCTAAGAATATTATGCTATGCTTAAGTGTAAATTGTATCGTTGCATGGCTCAGACTTTGCATTGTTAAGTGTTAGCATGAATTGATGTAATATGATGTTGTTCTTCAAATTCATGTGTAAGACTTATTAATGGCATGATTCAATGATGTTTGATTTGGGTTTTTATTGCTATTGGAATGAGGATATGTTGTTTGAAATGAGAACTTTGGGATAGTTGGTTTGAATAACCTGGAAATCGCCCTCAGGAATCGCATCTGGGCATGGGTCACGGTGGCAACCAATTCGGTTACCACCATGAGGCACGAACCAGATGCATTTCTGCCGTGAGTTTGAATAGGTCACGGTGGCAACCAATCTGGTTACCACCGTGAGGTGTTCAGACCTTAGATTCTGTTCTGGGTTGTGGGTATATCACGGTGGCAACCTATTTAGTTACCACCGTGAGGTACCCCAGACTTGCTTTCTGCCGAAGATCCTTGGTATGTCACGGTGGCAACCAGTTTGATTACCACCGTGACCTACCCTATTTTTGCAATAAAATCCTTTAATTATTGTATGTGTTAGGAATGTTTAATTATGTATTTTAGCACGCGATACCACCTGATATGAGCTATATTATGTATGTACCGATTCATCAAAGTAAGTGAACTCTTTGCGTGTTATAATTGAACTATGGCCGTAAACTATGTAATTCTCCGCCTGCAAGAGTCAGTCTAGTGGATAGTTAGGCATGCCTAATAGAGTCTCTTAGCTGCAGCCCTTTAAATGTTTGGACCCTGATCAGGTCCCCGTTTGGTTCCTCGCGAACCCTTATGTGTTCGGATCTTGTTTAAGATCCATTTTGAAAATGTTTTGTAAAAGTTAAAAGTATCTTGATTTATCGGCTCATACCCGTAAAGTACTGTATGTATTGGCTCGTACCCGTAAAGTACTGTCTGTATCGGCTCGTATCCGTAAAGTACTGTCTGTATCGGCTCATACCCATAAAGTACTGTCTGTATACTCGTTATCCACTATTTTGAGTCAGCAGGTATTCTGTCTGTTTTGCCTAATGTGAACAAGAGAATGTGATATTCGATTAAGCATGATTCTGGACATGTGAATCGGTTATGTATCCGAATGTGATTATGAATCTCTGAATGGGTTAAGTGTGACCTAAACATGTGAATTGGACATAATTATCTGCATATATGGGTATATGCATAACATAGTGGGAATGTATGGTATGCCAACGGTTGTGAATATAGGTACGGGAATTAAGATGTGCATGACTGTGACCATGATCTTTTGAATGCCATGAATTCAATTAGTAAGCATGTGCAACCATGATTTTGTACTTTTGACGGTTATAGTGAATTATATGAATAAAGATACATAATGAATGTGCTCTTGACCTTGGAATGTGTATATATATTGTGTTATGTTACGTGCCTCCTCTCTCTAGTTTTCCTATTGTAGTGATTTCAGCGTGTGGTCATGTATTTACATTTCAAGGCATGATAAAAGTATGTTTAGTTAACTAGCGTTCTCGGCATGATAGTTGGGTGCGTATTGCTTGATAATTGTATTGTATGTGAATGGGTTTTCCGTTAATGCATGAGTACTTGGCATGATAGTCATATGTGTATTATTTCTCGTGACTGTGCACGTTAGGGTACTGACACTTGATGCCCCGGTGCCTATATGCATAAGAGTCTGTATGTATTCTTACATGAATATTTGTATCTATTGTGATCCCTTGTCTGTTTGGGGCTTTGCTTAATATGATATAAGAGTGTAGTATTCGGACGAATATGATATTGAGGCGAGCACTCAGGTAATATGTACAAGTATGTGTATATGAACTTCCGAATGCATGGCTTTCCTATGCAGGCTTATTTATCCATCTGTTGTGATTATTTGTATATGCCATTTGTGTATGTAATTTATTCTGGCGACCATTGTGAATGGCCGTCCATCTTGCTTGTGTGTTCTCCCCACTAAGCGTTTATCGCTTAGCACGGGCTCTTTTCCCGTGCAGGTGGCAGGTTTGGTTCGGTTCAAGTTGCGCGTCTGCAGGGTCGGCCACATAGGAGTTAGAAGTGTTATGTTATTCTGTTCAGCTTCTGTATTTTGATTTCTGTAAATTGTAGCCTTTTTATTATGTAAGGATCTTATTGTAATTAAGTTTCAGTTATTTCTCCGCTTTATGCTTCCGCTGAATGATCATATGTATGCATGTTTATATGTTTTGGCTTAGTGCCTGCGTGTATGTGAGTTAATGTATGTCCAGTTTTGCTTCTCAAGATAAGTTTTTAATTTCCCAAATTTTTGCATGAACGTATGCTTTCGCTTAGCGTATGTGTGCATGTATGTGAGTGAGCATCGGTAGCACACCCGCGTCCTTCCAATGGGGACGTAGGGGGTGTTACATCTAGATACTCAAAGGGATGCTGAAATGCTATGCGCTTGAATTCAAGAATAGTTGGGAAAGGTATTTACCTTTGGCAGAGTTTGCATACAATAACAGTTACTAGTCAGGCATTAAGATGGCTCCATATGAAGCATTGTATGGCAGAAAGTGTAGGACTCCTCTGTGTTGCACAGAGTTGAGTGAAAGCAAGCTAGTGGGGTCAGATTTTGCCAAAGAAACTGAAGAAAAGGTCTGTGTGATCAAGCAGCGGTTAAAAGAAGCTAGTGATCGAAAGACATCGTATGCTTATCTTAAAAGAAAAGATATAGAATTCCAAGTGGGTGACAAAGTATTTTTGAAGGTTTCCCCATGGAAACAGGTTCTCAGGTTTGGGAAGAAGGGTTAGTTATCTCCTAGATTCATTGGGCCATATGAAGTAATTCAGCGAGGCATTGGAAAAGATTCACGATGTGTTCCCATGTACCGATGCTTCGGGGGTACCGATCAAATCCTAGCCATGTGATTGAACTAGAAGAAGTACAAGTGCAACCTGACCTGACTTATAAAGAGTATCCAGTGAATATTCTAGCCAGGGAAGCTTAGAAACAAGCAGATTGTATTGGTGAAAGTGCTTTGGAACCATCACAATTTAGAAGAAGCAACGTGAGAATCTGAGGTGACTATGTAGCGGCAGTACCAACATCTTTTTAGTTCACGTAAATTTCGAGGACGAAATTTTCTTTTTAGTGGGGTAGGATTGTAGCTGCCCAAATACTGGTCCAGAAATGTTAATGCATATTTTTAGTGTCTTTATGATAATCGCAGCGTCGAAGAATGTAATGAGTGATATTGCCAGTGTTAAAGTTTAGTATTAAGTGTGCCGGAAGTATAGCAATTCCGAGATGGGTAATCCTAGGGCAGCTATACAGCGAACCCGTCTGTTATTTTTTAGAAAGTTTATTATTTCACAAAAATGAGCTGTGGGCAGTCAGGAGTCTAGTGGTAAAATTTGTGCTGAAAACGGAGTCAAATAGGCCTTCGAAAGTCATTCTAAAGTTGGCCTCTAGTTCAGTTCAAATTGAACTAGGGTTTGACAGAATGATTAAAAATGGTAATTTTGCTCAAAAAGGTGTAGTGTAAGAAGAATAATGGCTTAGAATAATTTCTTGTAAGTTTTGACAGCATTAGAATTGGATTTTTCGATGGAACAAAAAGCGGTTGAATCGGACCGGTTTAAGTGAATCAGTGCCCAAATTGACTTTGATTGACCTAAAAATTTGTAAGGAGACTATATTTGACGTTTTAAGAACAATGGAATTCGTTGGGTGTCAAAATGAGGTGAGAAACATATAGATGCTTTGAAAAAGTGAAGATGAACCGAAAAACTGAAATTTTGGTTCAAACTGGCCGAACCACTTCTGTTGGACCAATTCATTTCATTTATGAACTATATAAGGGAAGGAGAGGCCAGATTTCTCTAGAGGAATCTAGGAAAAATCATCTTCTTCTTCTTCCTTAAAAGCCAAACCACTTTTCTCTCTCTTTCCTCCATTTTTATTCACTTTTTCTCCAATTTCCCACCAAATCTTAGCCTCATAAACATACTTCAGCCCCTTTGTAACATAGAGATAGTAATTGGAGTTCATTTGGAGCACTAGAAGTGGAATTTTTCTTGTGTGCATGGTTTAGGGTCAAGTTTTAAGTAAGAAATTTAGCTGGTTTTAATTTAGTTTATTGGCCCCTACAGGGGGTTTCAAGGGTGTAGAGTTCATTTATGATGTTAGTTTGTATAATGAGAGCTTAGTTCTCATGATATGCGCTTGTTTATATTCGGCCATGGTAGGAAATCAACGTGAGGAGGAGATTTCTCAAGCCAAAGGGAAAGAAAAGCATTAGAGAAGTTTAGAGCAAGATTTTAAGGTTTGTGGTGTAACACCCCCTAACCACCTATAGAGCTTTACTACGGTGACTATAGAGTGTCACAACAAAAATACATACGTAGAAAATTGTATTATATACAAAGTTCAAAATTAATAAATTTCTTCACATGCAGTGGAAATACTTTCCAAAACTCATATAAATGTACATACTGATATCTTATACTCATTTACAATATTCAGTTATTACATCACTTCTCTTACAAGTCAAATCTAATAGTTACATTATACATATTACAAATTACAAAAGACTCATACTACACAGTGGACCCTAGTGTGTTGGCCTTGGTGATGCAGGACTGACTTCCAAAACACTATCTTTGTAACAACCCAAATAGGGCCTGGTCGGAATCTGTGTTTTAAGTCGGATAAGTGAGGGTATTTTCGTATTTTGGGTAAGAAGAATTTTGGACATTTAAGAATTTTGTGTTAAAGGAATTAATTAATTAAGTGTTAAGTGAAGTGAAGGGAATATTAGTGTGTGTTTATAGTGTATAGTTGTAGGGTGTTAATGGACTTAAGGTTTTTATTGTGTAGTTTGTGGTGCATGGTGCCTTGGAGGTAAGTGGAATTATAAGATAAATTATGGTGTGAGTGAGTGTTTGGTACATTGGAAGATATTTGTGTTAGAAAGGTTTTGGTGTGGTTAGTGTATGGTGCCATTAGTGGATGAGTTAAGATGGATTGATTGATTCTCTAAGAAGGTGACAAGTGGCAAGGGTTGGTGAGCATTTAATGAAAAGTAGGAGAGAGGAAGGGAGGGGCAGCTTTTGGGTTAAGCTTCCCGTGGAAGCTATCTCATTTCTTCCCTTTCTTCTTCTATTTTCGTCCTCTCTCTCTCTCCTTCTTCCATTTTTCTGCTCTCATCCCTTTTCTCTTGTGCTTCTTTGTATTTTGAGTGGGATCTTGGAAGGTTTGAGCTGGGTTTGTGGAAGGTAAGTGGTTGAGTTCGGTTAGAGGTTTCTTGCTCTTTGATTTTTTTTTAGTTTTGATTGTGTTTGGGTCTGATTTGAGTGTATTGTGGCTGGGTTTTTGCGCAAGAATCGGAAGAGCGAAGGAAGAGCAAGGGCAAGGATAAAGTGGACTCGTGAGGAGCTCGGTTTTTAGCTGCGATTTCCAGGTTAGGGAGTTTATTTGATGATGTATGGGGGCTGTGTTATAGATTGTGGTTTCTTCCCTATTTTTCCTCCTTGGATCAACTCTAGCTAGTGTTTGCATGTTATGTGAAATATTGAATATTTTATGAATGCATGTTTAAATTGTGTAGTAACTTATAATGAAGTGCAAGTGATATAGTGACGATGTTATGCGTTTTCAGAATTGAGCATGCCCTGTTAGTGTATTTGAGTTTGATTGTAAGTGTGTTCTCGTGGAAATTATAGTTGACTATAGTGTAAATGTGTTTATGTGGATTGTGAATGATGCGGTAATGTGCTGAAGGCGAGAGGTAAGTGTTTTGAATATGTTGTGTGCATGTATGAAGAGTTGCGTGTGGAAAGAGTAGGAAAAAGTGCAGAATTGGGCAACTCTGGGTTCTGTCGCGATCGCTACAAGTGCCGCGATCGCGACAGAAGGCGGACTTGGCCTCTTGTTCTTGAAGATCCCTCTGTCGCGATCGCGACACTTGTCGCGAGCGCGACAGAGAGCTTGGTCGCGGAAACCTCCGCGCGGGCGTGCTGCTGAGCGTGCGCGCGAGGAGGAAAGAACTGGTCACTGTCGCGATCGCGACGCTTGTCGCGAGCGCGACAGAGCTCGGCTCCGTGAAATTCTGCCGCGAGTGCTTCGTCGCGAGGAGGCCCTTGGCGCGACCTCGCGAGGAAGTACCCCGTGCTCAGTCGTGAGCGCGACACTTGTCGCGATCGCAACAGAGGCCCTTCCGGCTTGCCTAGTTTTCTGAATGTGTTTCTTTTGTTTCACTTTGCACGGTTTCTCACTATTGCATGGAATATGTGTGTGCTTTTGGATTCGTGATATTAATGTGCTAGTGTCCTTGTTATGGATTTATTTTATATAAGAGTCTTAATTTGAATATTGTTTTTTTTGCTATGTATTGTCTGGTGAATTATTGTGTTGTCGAGCCTGAAGTATCAAGGTATAGGATAATTAAGCATGCTTAAGAAGGGTTAGTGTTCAGCTGTTCTGTCCGCCCCGTATGGGCGAAGCGGTCGACCTCCGAGATGGTCATCAATCGTGTAGTGACAAAATGTTTTGAGACTCCGGTCTCTTGCGCTACCTTCGGGTAATAAAGTGTTTTTGAGGCTTCGGTCTCCCGTGCCGTGTTCCCGTATCCTCAACCATTGATTTCAGGCTATTGTGTGAACTGTCTGGTTTTGATACAGTGAAGTGTTTTGATTATTGTGTGACTCTGAATAATGTAATGGTTTAGTGCATTGCGTTATATTAACCTGATTATATCGTAATATCTCTGTACTCTGATGCATAATGATTTATGTATATTAGTGCATGTTTCCTTGCATAGTGTTCTGTTATGTTTGTTTCTCCCCACTAAGCGTTATCGCTTAGCATGGGCTTTTATCCCGTGCAGGTAGCGTGGAGGATTTTGGGAACGCTCGAGTCGTGCATCTGCAGGCAGGCCACATTGGAGTTGAGATTTTAGTTTATTTTTGTTTCTCCTGTAACTCTTTTTGTAAAGTTTTTTTTTTTAAAATGTAATCTTTTGGGCCATTGTATATAACTCGTATTTGATTATTTATGTAATGAAGTATGTTTCCTTTTATATTTACTAAGATTTTATTATATGGTTCTTGAATGCTTCCGCTTAGCGCATGTATGCTTCCGCTGTATGCTTTGCCGCGTCGTGAGTGAGTGTCGTGTTGTAGCGCGCCCGCCGGTGCCCTTCCAACGGGGGCGGCGGTGGGGGTGTTACAATTTAGTGGTATCAGAGCGCCGGTTTAGGCGGTTCTGGTTGCCTCTGTTTGTTATGTGTTGAGTCTTTGCATGTGAGTCGGTTTTGTGTCGTGGCCTAATGCAGATGTGTCTTGTCTTGTGTAGTGTTTAGATGGAGTCTGATCCAAGTGAGCATGTGGGTGAGACGGTTGGTAGTGCAAGTGTAGTGAGAGGTGAGCAGCCTGCTCCGCAGCGTCAGCGAGAGGAGATTCCTGGTGTGGGTTTTGGTCAAGAGAATCCGGTTTTATTGTAAGGTTTGCTTCAGTTGGTAGAGAGGCTGACTGCTCCTAAGGCTCCGACTGAGTTGTTAAGGAAGAGAGGAGCCGAGGATTTTCATGGTACTGCTTTGGACCAATCCGATGTAGCTGAGTTTTGGCTTAAGAGAGTAGATCGGATTTTGCAAGAGATTAGATGTCCTGCAGAACAGAGAGTGCTTTGTGCAGTGTCCTTGCTTCAGGGGCCTGCATATGACTGGTGGGAATTGGTGATGCGAAATCCTCAGCGACCAGCCGAGTTGACTTGGGAGTTCTTTAAGCAAGAATTTGAGCAGAAGTATGTGACGAAGGCGTATCAAGAGGCTAAGTGGAGAGAGTTTATCAGTCTGAGGTAGCGAGGTATGACAGTGAGCGAGTATGATAAGGAATTCAGCCGGTTGAGTAAGTATGTGCCTGAGACTTTGTTGACGGATGAGTTCAGAAGTCGGCATTTCCTAGAGGGACTTCGGGAGGTGTTTAGAGGTCAGTTGTCGGCATTTTCAGTTTTGCAACCCGTGGGGTATTATCAGCTTGTGGCAGCAGCGATGAAGTTAGAAGAGTCTGAGGTGATCAAGCAAAGGATCGAGAGCAAGAGGAGAGCACCGAGTGATGGGTTTGGAAGTGGCAAGAAGTCGAGAGGAGTTCCGAGTGGCCTAAGTGGGAAGAGTTCGATTCCGGTTCGTTCGGAAGTCGAGAGTGTAGCGCCACCCTCTAGCAAGGGAAGTACGATTCCTGAGTGTGAGCATTGTTATAAGCGCCACTGGGGCGAGTGTAGAAGGATTTCTGGAGCGTGCTTCAGATGTGGCAGCCAAGAGCACATGGTGGCGAATTGTCCGGAACGAAGAGAGCTTCAGGATAGACCAGACGGTCGAGCCAGTGGTCAGAGAGTGAGAGGGAATCAGAGTGGAAGAGGTAGTGGACGTCCTTCGCATGCGCCGTCAGAGTCAGTGCAGAAGCCACCTGCAGAAGAAGTGCCTTCGCGTCCAAGAGTTTATGCGATGCAACTAGGGGATATAGCAGATCGAGCGGGACCTTCTGGTAAGTTATGTTATTAGTTTTCAGTTAAGTTGCGGTTTGTGTTTGGGTTGTTTGGATTTAAGTGATTAGCAGGGAAATTTCGAGGACGAAATTTCTTAAGGGGGAGTGATTTGTAACAACCCAAATAGGGCCTGGTCGGAATCTGTGTTTTAAGTCGGATAAGTGAGGGTATTTTCGTATTTTGGGTAAGAAGAATTTTGGACATTTAAGAATTTTGTGTTAAAGGAATTAATTAATTAAGTGTTAACACTACAAGAAAAATGCTCTTTAACGAAGGGAAATCCGGTCGTTAAAAGTTAAAATCCGGTCGTTAAAAACTTTTAACGACCGAAAAATCCGGTCGGTAAAAGCCCCTTCGTTAAAGGTATAGACGACCGGATATTGCATCCGGTCGTTAATGTCTTTAACGACCGGAATATTTCCGGTCGTTGAAAAGTGATTTTTAGCGACCGGATTTTCCCCTCGCTAATTATATTCACTTTTAACGGAGGGATTTCCGGTCGTTAAAGATACCTTTTTGCGACCGGATTTTCCCTTCACTAATTGTATTCAATTTCAACGAAGGGATTTCCGGTCGTTAAAGATATCTTTTAGCGATCGAATTTTCCTTTCGCTAATTATATTTACTTTTAACGAAGGGATTTTTGGTCGTGAAAGATACCTTTTAGCGACTAAATTTTCCCTTCGTTAATTATATTCTCTTTCAACGAAAAAAATTTTGATCGTTAAAGATATTTTGTAACGACCGAATTTTTGTTTCGTTAATTATATTCACTTTTCAACCTTTCCTGTCGTTTAAAATACTATTTTATCGATCGAATTTTCCCTTTGCTAATGTTATTCGCTTTCAACGAAGAAATTTTTGGTAGTTGAAAATACTTTTTATCAACAAGTTTTTTCTTTCGCTGTATTCACTATAAATAAAATATTTTATTTGACTATTACCAGTAC